>JAXIVH010000033.1:2383509-2388509 GCA_036785325.1 Urophycis tenuis
ACAGCTCTGCTCAGCCCTCCAGATGAGTGCTGCTCTAATGCGATGGGACATGTGGAATGAAAGCCAGGTAGGCTGGCTGCTGGCCCCCTGCAGAGAGGCTGCCCTCACACTGCACACACTGCACACTCACCGCACAACTCTGGTGTCAGCGGAGCCCAGAGACATTCTGTTCATCAAAGAAAGAAGTGGTCCGTAATATAGGCCGACATTTAAGTTTTAGTCGGAAATACCTGTTTATTAATTATGATTTTCACATGATTTTTAAAAAAATAAAAATTTAAATATGTTTATAGCTTCTAAACGCCAAACTGTTTTATTCATGATGCTTCAACCGTCTATTGAGAAGAGAGATTTAATAAGTGGCATAATTTCGGGGCCTCAGGCAGTGAACTTGATGTTTCTGGGTCATTAAAGGGAAGGGTTGTAAGTTGAATTGCCTGCGCCCCGTGGACCTGCTGTTTTAATGGAGTCCGATGTCCACGTCTGCGGACGTGCTCCCACTGTTCCCAGCGCCGCACTGCGGTGCTGAGACCCTGGGTGTAGGACGTCCCGTCTGTGGCCTGCCGGAGCTGTGGAGGAGCGGAGACAGGAGTACACGTTGCTCCACACGGGTTGGAGAACCCTGCCCGTCCAGAGGTGGTCGTGGAGGAAGAGCCCCTCTGCGGCAGCGAGGGGGTTAAAGGAGCGCTCGGAACGCTGAGAGGGCGCGTCCTGACCAATCAGAGCGTCACAGAGGTCGCCGCCGACCAATCGGAGGGCAGCGGTGGAGTCCAGCCCACCGCCTTCCCAGACGGCGGCTCCCAGCCGGCCTGCGTTCAGTCCCTCTGTCGCCTCCCCCACGACCCGCGCCTCTCTCCTCCTCCTGGGCTTCCTCTCCTCTGCTCCTGGGCTTCCTCTCTCCTTTATTATCTCTGGATCCTGAAACCCCGAGGACTTGTTTGCTGGGACCCCATGGTGCGGTGAGCCCAGCGGCGGAACACCCCCCGGAGAGCCTGGACCCCCGCCGGAGGAGGGTTTGTCTTCACGTTTTGGTTTTGCATTTCTCGGGCGTTCAATGGCGTTGTGCTCGACGGGAAGAGACGGAGCTGCGAGCAGGGTGAAGGCGCCGGGCTGTTGCTCTAGCTCGGTGATCTCAGGGTCTGGTCGGGATCTGGTGGTCTCGCTCCACGCATGTCACCGTATTGTTAGCGGCTGGTGGATTTTAGTTGGGACGTCACAAAGAACTGACCAGAGTTGGTCCAACAAGCCTCATGTGGGACCGACCCGGGAGCCCTCTGGTCGTGTGTGTGTTGTGATGTGTTCATGGGTCACTGTGGGTGTCGTAGAAACAGATCTCCACCGTGGGCCGTTCTGTCTACACAGCATTTATTACAGGAACTCACAAAGTCTCCTTTCACAAGGTGATGCTACAACCTCACGTTGTGAGTCACTCTGTATGAAACATCTAAATAACCTTTTGGTCTGGGTAGAAATGCCTTAGGTTGATGTGATTTAAAACAGTCTGACCTGTATTCACTCAACAGTTCAGAGCGTTACCTTGGACGGACTGGATGTTATCCAAATATGTTATGGATGCTATTATGTTGTTATGACTATTCTGTTGTTATGTTATGGAAAGTCATTCTAGATGTTCTGGATGTTGTTCGAGATGTTATGAAAAGTCATTCTAGATGTAATGGATGCTGTTCGAGATGTTATGAAAAGTCATTCTAGATGTAATGGATGCTGTTCGACATGTTGTGAAAAGTCATTCTAGATGTAATGGATGCTGTTCGACATGTTATGAAAAGTCATTCTAGATATTATGGATGCTGTTCGAGATGTTATGGAAGTTATTCCAGTTGTCATGGAAGTTATTCTTGTTCTAGATGGTGTCCTAGATGTTATGGAAAGTCATTCTATGTTATGGATATTGTACTAGATGTTACAGAAGTTATTGTTCTAGCTGGTGTTCTAGATGTTATGGATGTTGATCTAGATGTTATGGATGTTATTGAAGTTATTCTTGCTATAGATGGTGTCCTAGGTGTTATGGATGTTGTTATAGATGTTATGGAGGTTGTTATAGAGGTTATGGAGGTTATTATAGATGTTATGGATGTTGCTCTAGATGTTCTAGAAGTCTTAAGTCTTTTAATTGGAGATGAATGCAGCACGGCTGAGGGCCGACCCCGGGTCCTGACCCCAGGTCCTAACCCCAGGTCCTGACCCCAGGTCCTGACTCCAGGTCCTGACCCCAGGTCCTAACCCCAGGTCCTGCCCCAGGTCCTAACCCCAGGTCCTAACCCCAGGTCCTGAGTGACTCTAGGTCCTAACCCCAGGTCCTAACCCCTGGTCCTGACTCCTGGTCCTGACTCCAGGTCCTGACTCCAGGTCCTGACTCCAGGTCCTGACCCCAGGTCCTAACCCCGGGTCCTGACCCCAGGTCCTGACCCCGGGTCCTGACCCCGGGTCCTGACCCCGGGTCCTGACCCCGGGTCCTGACCCCGGGTCCTGACCCCGGGTCCTGACCCCAGGTCCTGACCCCAGGTCCTGCCCCAGGTCCTGACCCCAGGTCCTGACCCCAGGTCCTGAGTGACTCTAGGTCCTAACCCCAGGTCCTGACCCCAGGTCCTGACCCCAGGTCCTAACCCCGGGTCCTGACCCCAGGTCCTGACCCCGGGTCCTGACCCCAGGTCCTGACCCCAGGTCCTGCCCCAGGTCCTAACCCCAGGTCCTAACCCCAGGTCCTGAGTGACTCTAGGTCCTAACCCCAGGTCCTGACCCCAGGTCCTGACCCCAGGTCCTAACCCCAGGTCCTGACCCCAGGTCCTGACCCCGGGTCCTGACCCCAGGTCCTGACCCCAGGTCCTGAGTGACTCTAGGTCCTAACCCCAGGTCCTGACCCCAGGTCCTGACCCCAGGTCCTGACCCCAGGTCCTGACTCCTGGTCCTGACTCCAGGTCCAGGTCTGGGGGCTGACAGGTCTGACCATCCAGGGGCCATCTGAGGCCCGACTGTATTTTGGTTGTGTTTTGTGATGTGCAGACCTACATTTGTCCTACATGACCTCCTGTAGTTGTGAGTGTTTTGGTTCTAAGATAGAATAATGTGTGTTTTATAGATTTTGGTCATTTTCCTGAACCCAACCTCTTCTCTCAAAACTACAATTATTGATATTTCCTCAATGAATGGGCACTATGTTGGCTAGCATCAGACATAGCTTGATGCTGCGTGTCCTCAGCTGAGCTGATAGCATAGCTGCAGGCTAGCTCCATCAACCTGGGATGTCAGCCAGCCGTACCTGTCAGAGAAGCCTCGTGATTGGACAGGAAGACACCTGGCTCCATGCGTGAAGCGTGTTTCGCTTCAACCTGCCCCTGTCAGTAACTATTATCAATAAGAAGAAGAAGAATAGTTAATAATATTATGGTTGCTGTCGTCAGCACTCTCCTGAGTGAGTCCTTGTAATTACTGACTATTAGCTCTAATTAAAGGTTCCTCACATCGCTTCATCTCTCTCACATCCCTTAATAACACGCCTACATCAAACGGGCCGAGGAGGGGCAGTCCCTGGGAGTGGGACTGCCCCTCCACCTCCTCCTCCTGCTCCTCCTGCTCCTCCTCTCTGCCGAGGGAGCAGCCCGTTAGCCGAGGAACCGAGCGTGAAACTTTACCCCAGGCTGAGGAACCCAACCCGTACACTTCAGAACTAATGTTCATCAGAAACATTGAAGCAGGAGCAGGAATTCCACGTGGATGCTAGAAGCTGCAGTTAGAAGACAACGCTGAGCTGTGAGGCAGCTGGCGAGAGGCCAGTTCAAAGTTGACCGATGTACAAATCAGAGTGAACCTGGAGTGGAGAAGCTGACTTCTGGATTGGTTGGGAGGTCCAGCAGGCTGAAGTGACAGCAGCTGACGGGCTCTCCTCACACTTTCATCCAAAGCCATTTCCTGCCATTTGACTTGAGGCGAGGCTGGGAACATCTTGTGATCCAGAACCTCAGAGTACTTGAGGAGGAGCGAGCAGAGGTTTCCCTGTCGCTACCGGAGCGTGGTGGTCCAGGATCAGGACTGGGCGGGCCCGGGGCGAGCCCGCCTGGGTCCACAGGTGGAGCATCACAGGGGGGGAGGTGGCGTGTCGCGGGGCAGGGGCCGGCCGGCTCCTCTTGTGTTCGGCATTCTGCTGGAGCTGGGCCGGGCCGGGCGGAGGAGGACACAAGACCCTGCTTGTGTCCTCGACGCCCACGCCAGATCTCTCACCTGCCTGTCAACACTGCTGACAGGCACGCATGTGTGTGCGTGTGGGTGTGTGTGTTTTGCGTCAGGACACACACACGCAGACACACACACACACACACACACACAGCCCGGTCTGTTTCATTGGCCATGTGTGTGAGTGTGTGTGTGTGCGCACGCGTGTGTGTTCATGCGTCAGGATACACACAGACATAGCTGAGCCTATTGCAGGCTGAATTCCTGTCCAATCAGAGAGCAGCCGGAGGGCAGGGCTGAAGACCCCTGAACCTCCACCTTCCAAATGCTGAGCTTCACCTTCAGCCTCGTCATCATCAGTCCCCCCAGCCTGTGTCTGGTTAGCCAATCAGAACGCTGGATTCACATGTTGGGAAGATCCGCAGATCTTCACAGAGCAGGATGTTATACTTTCACCTTGACGTGTCTCCACAGTTCTTACACCCTTCTCCCCCACCCCCTCCCCTCTCCTCCCCCCCCTCCCCCCTCTCCTCTCTCCCCCGGTGCTCCAGTAGTCGACGGCTGGCCGCAGGTCTGATCGTGGGGGAGTCATCACCATGTCCTTGAGCCCCGCCCCCTCCCACTCCCTGCTGCCCACCCACAGAGATCGCCATGGCGACCACCAGGAGACCCCCGGCGACGCCCCTGGCGACTGTCTCGCCCCCGACGCCGCCGCCGACGGACAGAACGGCTTCCTCAAGACCCTCCCCTCTCCCTCCTCTTCACCAACCCCCTCCCAGGACCCCCCCCCTCCCCTCCCTCCCCCC
>JAXIVH010000033.1:2393509-2411009 GCA_036785325.1 Urophycis tenuis
GTACCGCGTGGTCTTCAAGTTCCACTTCTTCCCCTTCATGAACCTGACGGCGCTCATCATCCTGGTGGGCATTGGCGCCGACGACGCCTTTGTGCTCTGTGATGTCTGGAACTACACCAAGCTGGACAAGCCCGGGGCGGAGCTGGCGGAGACGATGGGCGTGGCCCTGCAGCACGCGGCACTCTCCATGTTTGTCACCAGCTTCACCACAGCTGCCGCCTTCTACGCCAACTACGTCAGCAACATCACAGCCATCCGCTGCTTCGGCGTCTACGCCGGCACCGCCATCCTGGTGAACTACATCCTGATGGTCACCTGGCTCCCGGCCGTGGTGGTGCTCCACGAGCGTTACCTGCCCAGCGTGTTCCCCTGCGCCCCGAACCCAAACCCGGCCCCGCAGGGCCTGGTCGGCAGCACCGGAGGCGTGGCGGCGGTCTGGGCCGGCGTGTGCCATGGGGTCCAGCGGTGCCTGGCGGCCATGTCAGAGGCGTCCAGGGTGTTCTTCGAGAAGGTGCTGCCGTGCGTGGTCATCAAGCTGAGGTACCTGTGGCTGCTGTGGTTCCTGGCGCTGACGGTGGGCGGGGCCTACGTCGTGTGTGTGGACCCCAAGATGAAGCTGCCGTCGCTGGAGCTCGCCGAGTTCCAAGTGTTCCGTTCCTCGCACCCCTTTGAGCGTTACGACGCAGACTTCAAGAAGCTGTTCATGTTCGAGCGCGTCCAGAACGGAGAGGACCTTCACATGCCCATCACCATCATCTGGGGGGTGGCCCCCGAGGACAACGGGGATCCCCTCAACCCCAAGAACAAAGGCAAGCTGGTGCTGGACGCTGGCTTCAACATCGCCAGCCCCGCCTCCCAGCTCTGGCTCCTCAACTTCTGCGAGAAGCTGAGGAACCAGAGCTTTGTGTTCCAGTCCGAGGAGCAGGACTTCACCAGCTGCTTCATGGAGACTTTCAAACAGGTAGGACCCTGGGTGTGTCGGGTTCTAGGACCCCTGGGTGGTTTCACTGTAGCCTGCTGTCTGATAATCACAGTTGAGTTTTACAACACGTGCTTCTGTAACAACCCAATAAAGTACTGATCTAAGCTGATATACTGTAATGTACTGTGATCCCCCATCTGAAAGGTAATCTAATCTCTAACGTGTGCCGCCTCGGCTCTTCTCCCCCAGTGGATGGAGAACCATGATTGTGACGAGGCCTCAGTGGTGTACCCCTGCTGCAGCCAGTCCACCTTCCCCTACAGACACGAGGTGTTTGAGCTGTGCATCAAGAGGGCCATCATGGAGCTGGACCGCAACACCATATACCACCTGGACAGCAAGACCCCCGGGCCGCGCTTCGACATCAACGACACCATCCGGGCCATCGTCCTGGAGTTCCAGAGCACCTACCTGTTCACACTGGCCTACGACAAGATGTACCACTTCTACCGCCAGGTAGGCCCGCCTGTAGGCCCACTGGCTGACTGCTTGGGTTCTGATGAAGTTCTGTGTTCTGACTGTGGTTCTGTGTTCTTACAGTAAGTCTGGGTTTTGACTGTGGTTCTGTGTTCTTACAGTAAGTCTGGGTTCTGACTGTGGTTCTGTGTTCTTACAGTAAGTCTGTGTTCTGACTGTGGTTCTGTGTTCTTACAGTAAGACTGGGTTTTGACTGTGGTTCTGTGTTCTTACAGAAAGTCTGGGTTTTGACTGTGGTTCTGACAGTAAGTCTGGGTTCTGATCTTGGTTCTGGGTTCTTGATGCTTGTTCCTGTACCAGGTGGACGACTGGATCAGCGAGGAGCTGCTCAGCGCCCCAGCCGGCCTCAGTCACGGCTGGTTCATCAGCAACCTGGAGTTCTACGACCTCCAGGACAGCCTGTCGGGCGGCACTCTAATCGCCATGGCGCTGTCGGTGGGCGTGGCCTTCAGTGTGATGCTGCTGACCACCTGGAACGTCATCATCAGCCTCTACGCCATCCTTTCCATCGCCGGCACCATCTTTGTCACCGTGGGCTCCCTGGTGCTGCTGGGCTGGGAGCTCAACGTGCTGGAGTCAGTCACCATCTCCGTCGCCGTGGGGCTGTCGGTGGACTTCGCCGTCCACTACGGTGTGGCGTACCGGCTGGCGCCGGAGCCGGACCGAGAGGGGAAGGTGGTCTTCTCTCTGAGCCGCATGGGCTCCGCCATCGCCATGGCGGCCCTGACCACCTTTGTAGCGGGGGCCATGATGATGCCATCCACGGTGCTGGCCTACACCCAGCTGGGCACCTTCATGATGCTCATCATGTGCGTGAGCTGGGCCTTCGCCACTTTCTTCTTCCAGTGCATGTGCCGCTGCCTGGGCCCCCAGGGCTCCTGCGGTCAGATCCCCCTCCCCGAGTCGCTCCGGTGCCAGGCCTTCGCCCAGGGCACCGCCAGCACCCCCTCGCCCCAGGGGAAGACTCGCCCCGGGCTGGGCGAGTACCAGCTCGGAGGGCGGGGCGCCGTGGAGGTGGAGAACTACGAGCTGGAGCCCCTGGCGTCCAGTCAGAGGAAGGAGGGGGAGGAGCCATGTCCCCGGCTGTCCAACGGCTCGGCCAATCACCATCCGCCCCAGGCCTTGGCACCCTGTGACCTCGGCCCTGAGAAGGGACCATCCCCGGACTCTACTCGTCCTCTGAGGAGACCCCCCCACCTGGGCCCCCAGACCCTCTCAGCCCCCCCTGGCAGACCCGGCCCCTCCACACCCCAGAGCCCATCACTGGAAGCCCTCTACCCCACCCGTGAGTGCTGTCTGCACTACATCCGCTACCCCCACCTCCACCACCACCACCCCTGCTCCCAGGGCAGGGCAGCCCACCCGCTCACCCCGGACACTGGCCAAGACTCCGGTCCAGGAGCCTTGGGGGGTCCGGAGAACCCGACAGCCAGAGTGAGTCCATCCGTGTCAAACCAGAATCCTGCGATGGGTGCCGCAAGGACACGACCTCAGGCTCCAAGCCACTCCACCCTCTGCCAGGCGTGCGGACCAGCTCCGCTACAACCAGACTCCGCCCACTCGGGTTGTGGTCAACACTGCGGCGGAGGACGACCTTTGACCCCGCCAGGGAACGAGGGCGTTATGAGGAATCTGTCCTGCTGCCTGACGCCCCGCAGCCAGGACGTGCCTCGTGATGTTCCTGACCTCCAGGGAACCCCCCTCAGACACGACCCCCAGGACGCTACGAGCGAGCAGACTGTGTCTCCCGGGAAACTGGGTTGTTTTAAGAGGAGGTCAAAGGTCAAGCGGCCGAACGCCACAGAGTTCGCCGGCGCCACGGCACCACAGCCCACACCCGCTGCGCCGGCGTCAGAGAGCTCCTGCTGACCAGGAAGATGCCGGCCTGGTTGCTTAGCGCCCAGGCGCGTTCCACGTCCACCAAGTGCCTCTGTGCATTCCCCCAAACATCACGACTAATTTAATATATTTTTGTTTACATTTCAGTGTCAACACCAAAACATTTGCTTCTGAGGCTAACGTTGTGCCGCTAACGCCATGCCAAACACCCAGGGCAGAGAGGCCAAACGGTTTCCAGAGTTGTACTCCTGATATGATGCAGTAGGTTAGGCTAGCCTGGGTTGTACAGGCTAGCTTGGAGTGCTTGGTCTAGCCTGGATTGTACGAGCTGGGGTTGATTATACGAGCTAGCCTGTGATATTCAGGCTAGCCTAGAGTATTCAGGATGGCAGGGATTAACAAAACTAATGTAATCCCATCCCATATGAAGGTGGTTTCTGGTCCCTAGGGTCCACTCAGTGCGTCATCTCCTGAGTCAGAGTGAGGTTCTGTTCTGTCCTGTTCCTCCCGGGGAAGGATATGATTAAAAAGTATTTTTAAGATCCAGAGTCTGGTTTCTGTCCTTCTGGGATGCAAAGTTCTGCTCTGCTCTGAGGAGCGGTGATGTGTCGTCAAACCAAGAGAGCAAGAGGCTCCTGCAGCCACCTTCACCCACCACCCACCAAGTCACAGGGAGTTAAGTGTGATGGTCTGTCTCAGCTGAGCCAGGCGGCCAGCTGAAAGCTCTCCTCTGTGAGATGATATTTAATGTTATAAAAGACAAACATTTATATTAACACTAATTTAATGTCTGATATCAAAAAAGCCTCATTGCTTTGTCCTCGTGTTCAAAAAGGCCATATCTTTAACAGGAACTATAGTTCACTTATGTGTTAAATTAAAGACATACAAATGTTCCCTTCTTAAGTTCTCTGGAATGGCGTCGAGAATGAGAGGAATGAGTACCTCAAACTTTTCACACAAGCAGCCCTGGTGAAGAGACCACATAAAGAACACAGCGTGGCTCCGAATCAGGGACCCTCTGTCAGTAGGGGGCTCTTATTTTGGACCTTGAAGGTGGGTCTGTTTGAACAGAGGTCAGGGGCTGATGCCGGGGTCCGGGGCGGGACCCCGTGGATCTGTTTACTCCACCAATATTTGCTTCCACTTTTGAAACGTAATTTCGGTGGCCACTTAAGAGGAGAGCCATTAAAAACTACATGACGTCATTACACAGAAATAGGAATCCTTAGAAAAACGCGTTTCTTCAAAGGTCGAGACTCCCGAGGTCAGGAAGCCCCGCAGGAAATATTTAGCTCTATAAAAACGGCCATTTTAGATGTTTAGAGGAAGGAAAAAGGGAAATAGATAACTAATACTCGAAAGTGATCGCATAGTTGACAGATGGCGTCCTGGCGTTCAGTGGTCTACACCAGTGTTTTTCAACCTTTTTTGAGCCATGGTACATTTTTTTCATTTAAAAAATCACGAGGCACACCACCAACCAAAAATGTTAAACAAATGATAATATATTATATATAATACATATTACATGATTACTCTGCCAGTCACTACTACAGCACAGACACTCGACAATGGCATATTATCGGCAGATAATAATAAATTCGTTTAAAAAAAATATTTTTAGACCAATTAGGTGAAATTGGATAATTTTCCACGGCACACCTGACGATCACTCACGGCACACTAGTGTGCCACGGCACAGTGGTTGAAAAACACTGGTCTACACCTCCAACGTGCTCTGACTGGACGGCTTCACAGCGCGTCGTGGCCGTGTGTTAATGAGCAAATATCGCCATCTAGTGGCGACATATTGAACCGCTACCGAGGCTCCTTGATCCGGGTCAGCTTTATGTTGGTCTGACCTAGAGTCCTTTAGAGAGACTAGAGTCAGACTAGAGTCCTTTAGAGAGGACTCTAGTCTGACCCAAGGCGGCGCCAGCTCCCACACGTCCTTTGCCGTCAGGTTGGTGTTTGCAGCCAGCCATTGGTCCACCGAGCTGTCCATCAGGTGAGCCCCCGCCCACCGGCCACAGGGGGCACGGTTAGGCCCCAGGCTCTCTTGTGCAGCTGGAGTTGTCAATACATTATATTATATTATATTATATTATATTATATTATATTATATATATATATATATATATATATATATATATATATATATATATATATATATATATATATATATTATATTATATTAACGTTCCTTCATTTCAGGTAAAGTAACGTGTACGAGCAACAGTGGTTTCATTGAATTATAATTTAATTATATAAATACTATTCTGGATCTACATATCAAGTGAACTGAAAAGAGCAGATTTCTAAAGGGGGTTTGCATATTTTATTGTACATTACATCATACAACATTAGATTCATGTAAATAATTAATTGTGGAGCTACACCATTTTTGTCTATGTAGTTGCCATCTAGTGGAAACAAAAATGACTCTGTATGAGTTAATTGTCTAACAACAAATTGATGCTGTCTTGCTATTGATGGTCTGCTTAATGCACCTATTGAATGGGTCACCATAATCATTATCAGAAAAATTGCCCCCCTGAGATTTTCTTTGGGAGCAGCCACTGTGTGATGAACAGTGAGCAATGTACAATAAAATATGCAAACCCCCTTTAGAAATCTGCTCTTTTCAGTTCACTTGATATGTAGATCCAGAATAGTATTTATATAATTAAATTATAATTCAATGAAACCACTGTTGCTCGTACACGTTACTTTACCTGAAATGAAGGAACGTTAATATAATATTATATATATATATATATATATATATATATATATATATATATATATATATATATATATATCCATTATACATATCCATTCAATAGGTGCATTAAGCAGACCATCAATAGCAAGACAGCATCAATTTGTTGTTAGACAATTAACTCATACGGAGTCATTTTTGTTTCCACTAGATGGCAACTACATAGACAAAAATGGTGTAGCTCCACAATTAATTATTTACATGAATCTAATGTTGTATGATGTAAAATAGCTAAACAGGACACAAGATATGTCCAGCAACCACATAAAGACAGGGGCAGCATATTAAGACAAGTATTTATTAACTGACCAAGGATCAAGAGGATCAAGAGCTTTCACGACCTTTACAACATCAAAACCTTCATTTAACTGTGCCACGAAGTCCACCAATCAGAACAGCAGGCTGGTGGAGCCCTCAGTCTCATCCTGGCCTCACAAAGCGAACTCAAAACTTCACACACTGCATTAGCCGGTTGAGGATGAGTTCGGTAACATGCTTGTGTTACGTATGATGCAAGCGCGTTGGGGCGAGTCCCAAAATCCTCATTCAAAATGAGTTGGAGGGTCATTTTCCGAAAAAAAAAAAAAAAAAAAAAAAAAAAACGTTTCAACATGAGAGTCAACCAGTACGTTTACATGCAGCAAAGAAAGTCAGCCACGCTCCGGCTGTTAATCCGATTCTCTGAACGGCATGTATACTCGGACAAGTGATCCGATCTTACGCATGTCATTATCTGATCCGATCAGAAATTCGAATTTCTTGCTGCATGTAAACGTAGGCTACTGTACTGCATGGGAGAATATTTGGGCGATTTTCGCAGTGAAATCGCCCAGAGAGGCGGGGCCATTTGAAACATGACTTGAATCTGACGATTCTGATTGGACAATGACAAATAATGTCAAACACTTGATAACTACTTTTGCTGTGATAGAATTGGCAGAGACGGTTGAGAAAGGAATATTTAAGGATGTTGGGAATTGGTTGGAAAAAAACTCTTTCTCACAGTAGAGCGTCGCCCAAACCGCCCCTGATATGATGTGTAACATGTAACGTCTAAAGGCCAGAGCAGAGCGTAAACATGTTTCTCAAACTCAAGCGGGGTGCTTTGTACGTTGTGTCCACCAGGTGCCGGTGTTGTTCCACACATCTGCACTTCTCTAGCGCTGCGCTGTCACTTGAGTTGAGTTGAAACGGTTTCTCTTCACGCGACTGACCTCAGCGTCAGTAACACGGTGACGTCAGAGCGTTCACATCTCCAGGAGCTTCTCGTCGGGGGGCAGGTGTTGTAGTTCACGCGCGTCGCCCCGTTCGGCCGTCCGGTGGCTCGCGGACCGCGCTTCGTCCCGTCTGCTGAAGAAGTGATACATGAGGAACACTGCCAGGAAGACCACCACGGCTACGGCCACCACCGTGGCCACGAGCCCCCCCGCCGAGAGCCGCGAGGGCCCCCCGGTGGGGTCGGGGGAGGGGGAGGGGACGTGCGGCGCCCCGCTGCTGGGGGCCACCGTTCCCGCCACGCAGCTCCCCTTCACCAATGAGAAGCCCTCGTAGCAGTAACAGGCGAACCCCCCGTACGAGTTGTCACAGCCTTGGTCACAGCTGTACATGGCGCACTCGTCAATGTCCACGCAGAAGTGCTCGTCCTGCACGCTGTCCAGGATGTAGCCGTCCGGACAGCGGCACTGGTCCGGGTAGTTGGGGTCGCACTCTGCGCGACACCGGGGCTGGCCGCAGTACGCCTTACACTTGAGGGGGTCGCTGGGGTCCACCCTGTAGCCGTCGAAGCAGGAGCAGGAGAAGCTGCCTGGTGTGTTTTCGCAGTCGTGCTCGCACGGCGCCTGCATGCACTCGTCCACGTCCACGCAGGCGTGGGTCACGGTGGTGCGGAAGCCCCGGCCGCAGGCCTGCAGACCGCGGGGGGCGCCGGGCGCCTCCCTGCAGGACCGGCCGTCTGCTCCCAGCTGGTACCCGGGCCGGCACCGGCACGCCGGGGGGTCGGCCTCGCAGCCGTGCTCGCATCCCAGTTCCCGGCACCAGTCACCCTGGACCTCCACGCAGGCCGTCCGGTTTTCCGGGCTGACCGCGTACCCCTGGGGGCACAAACACTGCGGGTTGTCTTCGGTCCCCCCGCACTTGAACTCACACCCGCCCTCGTGCATTTGGCAGCTCCATGGCGCGCGCACCCACTCCCCATACAAACACATAGACGTGGAGCCGTCAGAGTCGCGCGTGGCAACTGTTCCGTGGGGCAGCGGGGTCCCGGTGCTGCTCCGTCCTGCGCGAGGAGGGACCGTATAGGACCCCGACACGCCGGTCGGCTCGCATGCGTCCTGACGGTTGTACTCGCACACGAACCCCGCCGCCCGCCCGGCGCACGAGACGGCGGACCATTTGAACTCGTCCTCGCTCGAGACCGAAACGCATTGGCGCGTGCAGCCCGAGTTGCCAGTTTGAGAAGTCTTACTGGGCCCGGCGGCCCAGTTGGAGAAGTCTGAGCTGCGGCTGTCCGCCTCCGCAAACCCCCGCATCGGGCCGGCCGGGTCCGGACAGCCGGCTGGCCGATACAAGCCAACCCAGTAGGGCCCCGCGCTGCGCTCCAGGACCCTCTGCAGCACGGAGTGTGAGTCGGGGGTCCGGACCGTCATCAGGTGTTCCGCCACCTCGGAACACTTGTCCCGCGCCGTTTGAAAGTCCGCTGGCTCGGAGAACGCCATGTAGCAGCGCGTCCCGGAGCAGTGTCCCGCAGCGGCCGCGGGTCCGAGCAGCAATAGAGCGATGAGCGCCGTGGGGAACATAGCGTCTGAAGGCGGTGGGCGAGTGTTCGTCAGCCCCGGTAGAGCTCCATGGCCCGGCTCTGTCTCACTGGCGAGGAAGGAAGTCTCTTTTATCGCCCTCCCGCAAAATTACGCACACTTCTCTGTCGTGCAGCCCACTCCCCTATTTGCAGTGAAAGCCCCTCCTACGCGCGCGCCTGTGTGTGTGTGTGTGTGTGTGTGTGTGTGTGTGTGTGTATGGGGTGCCAATTGTAAAAACTTGGTTACAATTTTTTTGCTGATACATTTTCAACATTTAGCGCCTTTTCCTCACATTTAGCGCATTTTCCTCACATTTAAGACAGAAATTCATGTTAAACAACACGTTAAAAATACATGTTACATTTTATATCTAAATGTTAAATCTAAATATAAATGTTAAATCTAAATCTAAATGTTAAATGTATATCTAAATGTTATATCTAAATGTGTCGCCAAGTGTAAAACTAAATATTTAGAAAATATTCAAATCCCCAAGGAAACCACGCCCACTGCAGCTGTCCCCAAGATTAGCTACGCGGCACTCATTGAGCTCAGCCAATCAGGCGTAGGCATAGGGCGGGACTTGGCGTGGCTTGGCTTGGCGTAGGATTCGTAAATACGCCGCCCGTTCACACTAGAGTACTATAGTACTCTCTATAGTACTCTAGTTCACACTAGCGTTTTTTTGCAGAGGCTTGGCGACGCGCAACTTACTAGATCGGTCCATAAACAAAGGCATGTTGTACTTCACACACACATAAGGTTGTGTGGTCGCCAGCTGGCCTTAATAAACTTCTACATATTCACGTTTGTGTCTTGGAGTCTTGCGATGCCAAGACGGGGCTCAAAAAGTTTGTGCATGAAAACAGCATGAAGAATGTTCAATGTTACGTTTGTTTGCGAATGCGTTCTCTGTGATGTCTTGATGGTCCTGTCGCCCGGAGGTGAATACAGGTGTCGGTTCCTGCAGGGTGCCTTCAGCTGCTCGCTGTTGATGCTGAATCAAAGGTGAAGTGTGTAGAATTCTAGCAGTATGGATTTGGCAGAAGTGGCATGTCATGTTCAAGTAGACGGGAACAGTATTAAGCGTTGGTTATGGTTCCGCGTAGTGATTACATAGTGATCACGCAATGGCCACGCAGCGCTTGGACGCAGTCAAGAGACCGTGATGGTTCTGCGTGGGGTTTAACGTGTCGAAATGCAATTCAATGCCACACCGGTAGAGGGACCAGAATGACCATTCTGGTCATTACATAAGGATTACTAGCAAGTAAAAAAAACATGTTTACAGAAATGAAGGCAAAAGTTATATATATATATATATATATATATATATATATATATATATATATATATATATATATATATATATATATATATATATGTTGTTGCCAATCAGTCGAAGCATTTATCACACCGTGGTGGTGTTTACGAGTGGAAACCAGAAAAGCGGTCTCCAGCGGATGTAGTTAGCAGACCAATCACAGCCAATGCCGCTGCGTTGGTGTTGCGTCGCCTCGACGCACGTCAGGCCCTTGCGGTGGATACAAGGGGGGACCGCAAGGACGTAAAGGGTCCGTAAGCCCCCAGCGTTGCGTCAACGCGGAAGCATAACTTAGGCAATAAGAAGCGTGTGTGTTGCGTACACACGAACAAGCCCTTTATCTCTACGGGGAGCGGGTCCTCTCCCACAGAGCCACCGTGTTGCTCCGCAATGTTTCTACAGGAGCCCAGAGTGGACAAACGGCTCCATAGAGGACAAGTTTGAATAACAAGCATAATCGATCTCTCAAGCTATGACCTTTTTTTTTTTTTTTTTTTTACAGTTTGAATTACTAAAGACATCGAGCACATCAATGACACTCAATTGTCAAAAGAGAAAAGCCCATTACAGTTGTTCCATATCCTAAAGTTATAACTGATTATCTATTAAACATTGTTTATAGTAAAGAAACACCCGAAAACGCCTTAAAACCCACAATATCCACTCAGATTAACACAGCTATAGCTTTCAGTGGCTGCGGCTTGATGCTAGTCTAGCTATCTGATGCTAGCTAGAACTAATGTGATGCTAGTGAGGACCTGTGTGATGCTAGTGAGGACTTATGTGATGCTAGTGAGGACCTGTGTGATGCTAGTGAGGAACTATGTGATGCTAGTGAGGACTTATGTGATGCTAGTGAGGACCTGTGTGATGCTAGTGAGGACTTATGTGATGCTAGTGAGGACCTATGTGATGCTAGTGAGGACTTATGTGATGCTAGTGAGGACCTATGTGATGCTAGTGAGGACTTATGTGATGCTAGTGAGGACCTATGTGATGCTAGCGAGGACTTATTTGATGGTAGATAGCACTTGTCTGATGCTAGTTGGATAAGGCTCACAAAACAGATTGACCTGTTTACCTTCCTGCCACCATGCTACAGGAGGCAGGGATCGGGACGCACACTGCTCAACACAAAGACAAACTGACGAGTAAACATCTGTGCAACCGCTGGGTCAACGTTCCTGGAGGCGTGTCTGCAAAAGTGTTTAATCAACACCATGTTGACTGGCCACTGTAGAAATAAACAGTACATTCCCTGTGTGATTTCATCCTCGTGATACAAAGCTAATATGTTCTGTCTTTCTTTGAATGGGATCTCAGTGGCTCCGTGTTGCTATATACAGTATTGAGTTATTTCATTATGAATGTATTAAGGACTGAATAACTGTTGGCCATAGCTCTTCAAGAGGACACAGCGTCAGAGATCATCTCAGACTGTTACGAAACAGGAAACAAGGCATAACTGCTGGATCCCAGATTAGCTCCAAGCACTTATAACACTCATCCAATGCTCATTATCTTCTATCTGATGCTATTTAGCATCCAAGGTAGCACTGATGCTACTTAGGAGTACTATGATGCCATTTAGCTAGTTGATACTACGTAGCACTTATCAGATGCTATTTACGATTTATATGATGCTAGTTAGCTGATGTTTCACAGATCACAGTGAGAGAGATTATACTTTATTCATCTCCGAGGGGAAATTCAGTTGTAACAGCAGCACACATTATAAAATAAAATATAAAAATATGATCTAAAAACACAATATAAGAATATAATTAAGCTAATTTTGACTCCTAACAATACAGCACAACACAATATACATAAATACTAACAATACTAATACTAATACTATATTAACAATATAGATCGATCTTAGTGAGTCCAAGTGATACACATTCATGTTGCTGTAGTAACATCAGGTGTACATTACTGTTGCCACGGTGACGTCAGGTTTACATTCCTGTTGCCATGGTGACGTCAGGTTTACATTCACGTTGCCATGGTGATGTCAGGTTTTGTCAGGTTAGTGTTACCCTGGTGATTTCAGGTTGGTGTTGCCGTGGTGGAGGTTTATATCCAAGTGACTTATAATGAGTTCAGATCCTTGTCATTAAGGACCAAGTAGGGGTCAGGGGTCATCTTGCTCTCAGATGGATACAGGTAGGCTGTGGACACCCATTGATTGAACCCAGAACCTTTCCACCCTCACCACTACCCCCCTCCGGTCTTCAGAGAGCAGACCGCTGTGGAGATGAGGGGCCATGCCGCCACCTCAATACAAGCTCTGCTTTGAGCAGATCCTTGTTCAGCCTCTCACCTTAGAAGCAGCTCTCTGAGCAGGTCACAGAGTCTGGCCGTCCGCCCAGCTCTGCTTGTCGAAGGAGAAGCGCTGGTACTTCTCCGAGGTGACCTGCTGCAGCGTGAGGATGTCCACGTGGGCGCGGCGCAGCACGGCCAGCTCCAGCTCCCTGGAGTGACGGACCGCGCAGCGCAGGAGCAGGTAGAGCAACGCCACGCCCACCGCCACAAACACCGCCATCCCCAGGACCGAGCCCACGCGCACGTAGGACGGGACCCCCGCGGTGGGCGGCGGGGCGGAGACGGGGCCCGGCGCGGGGCTGGGCCCTGCGGTCGCCGGCTTGTTGGCCACGCATTTGTCGCCCTGCATCACGAAGCCCGCGTGGCACCTGCAGGTGTAGCTGCCCAGCGTGTTGTCGCACTGCTGCGCACACGGCTTCTCGTGGTGACACTCGTCCACATCCACGCACAGCCGCTTCTCCTCGTCCAGGATGTACCCCAGGGGGCAGGAGCACGAGACCCCGCCCCCCGGGCACCAGGCCGGACACGACAGCTGGTCGCAGTACGGCTCGCACCGGCTGGGGTCCTTCCGGGACACCGCGAACCCCGCGTGACACGAGCACACGTCGGCCCCGCCCACCCTGTCGCACTGCATGTGCTCGCAGTGCGCGCAGTTCTTCTCCTGCACCCCTCCATTGCGTTTGACGCACGTCACGTTGTTGGCGTGCAGCGCCGACCCCTCGTCGCACACGCAGGTGTTGTTCACGCAGACCTCCTCGCAGCCGCCGTTCAACACCTCGCAGCTCCAGGGGGCTTTCCACCACGAGCCAAATGCGCAAACCCACTTGGAGTCAAAGTACGCGGACTTCTCTTCACGTCTCGTGGTCCATTGGGTTCCCCCTGGAGCCCACTGCGCGATCAGGGAGCCGACCGACACGTTGTGCGCTCCCGGTACAGCCGACCGCTCACCAACCGGACACCGGCCGCTCGGCGCCGCGCACAGCGACCCGTTCAACGTGCCGCCGCACGGCTCCTGCCGCCACGAGCCGTCGGTCGACACGGACACGCATCGGTGGTCACATCTGTCCGGGAGCCCCGCCCACCCGGACACGGCGGGGCGGCCGCCCGTCACCAACTCGTAGCCGTACGTGGTCGAGTCGCTGACGGGACACCGGCGGTCAGCGGGAAGCGTCAGGCCGATCCAGAATCTCCCGCGGGAGGGGAGCCGTAAAGTCTGGACCTCTGCGGGCCGGGGCACCGCGAGCTCCGCGTTCTCCCCCCTGCAGACGTTCCTCGCGCCCGCGGAGTCCACCTTCCCCGGGAGGAGGAAGAAACAAGTGTCGCCGACGCACGTCTCCAGGTGCCCGCTCTGCGCCGGGGCGCCGAGCAGCAGCAGCATCGCCGCGAGCAGTGGCAGGGTGGGCGCGCGGATCTCCGTCATGTCGGGTGGTCGGGCAGCGGTCGGGTGGTCGGGCAGTGGTCGGTGATCGGGCAGCGGTCGGGTGGTCGGGCAGTGGTCGGTGATCGGGCAGCGCGGAGCAGTGCAGCGGTGGTCGCTCTGGGAGGCTGTGCGGGGCGGAGAGCTGCCCCGGTTTAAGAGGATGTGGAGGCTGGACTTAAGTTCTGTCCAGCGGTGTGGGGGGGGGGGGGGGGGGGGGGGGGGGGGGGGTTAATCAGACCCTAGTCATGATGTCTGCTCCCTCACATAAACACGCCTGTTGTAATAACATAGATATGGCTCTCTCGCCCTCTCACACTCACTCTCTGTACCTGTGTGTGTGTGTGCGTGTGTGCGTGTGTGCGTGTGCGCGCGCGCGTGTGTGTGTGTGTGTGTGTGTGTGTGTGCGTGTGCGCGTGTGTCCAAGAACGTGGTAGGCCAGATTAACCATTTCCTGTGCCCTGGGCAACAAGACTCAAGCCCCGCCCCAAAGCAACAATCACAAAGTTGCTATCATGAAGACAGACAGACAGAAAGACAGACAGACATGAAGAGCAGATAGCCTATACTTCTATAGCATCAGGCTTCTGCATGGCTCTGTGGAGATGTATGTACAATAGCCTCAGCATAAAGTGCATATATTCAGGAGACAAAACAGATGCACTTTTACATAACTTTTTACAATGAATCTTTCACAGAACTTATTAAATGTTTCAATATGTAGCCAAACAATTGTATTTTGACTGCAACGGCAAATTAAAGCAGACAGCTAGGGGAGCCTTAACTTAAAACCAGAGATTATTTAAAAACAGTTATAATGTGAAATTATCACCAGCCACGAAGCAGGCAGTTTGCGGTGTGTATTGAGTAACAGCAAAGTGTTTCTGCTGCCTGTGGTTCAGAGTGGAGCTGTGCTCTCCACTGGACAGAGAGTAGACCACTGTGGTCCAGGCAGGATGATGCACTGCACTCTGCAAATGAAATGAGTAAAGTAAAACATACAGATGATTGATGCAGGGCCTACATAAGGTGTGCTGGAGATTCTGTTTGGCAGCAATAAAATATGTGAAGCAGCCTAAACTTGTTGTCATTTGGGGTCTCCTCATCTCCTCACATGTGTTTACAGACCCTCATCTCCTCATGTGTTTACAGACCCTCATCTCCTCATGTGTTTACAGACCCTCATCTCCTCACATGTGTTTACAGACCCTCATCTCCTCATGTGTTTACAGACCCCCATCTTCTCACATGTGTTTACAGACCCTCATCTCCTCATGTGTTTACAGACCCTCATCTCCTCACATGTGTTTACAGACCCTCATCTCCTCACATGTGTTTACAGACCCTCATCTCCTCACATGTGTTTACAGACCCTCATCTCCTCACATGTGTTTACAGACCCTCATCTCCTCATGTGTTTACAGACCCTCATCTCCTCACATGTGTTTACAGACCCTCATCTCCTCATGTGTTTACAGACCCTCATCTCCTCACATGTGTTTACAGACCCTCATCTCCTCACATGTGTTTACAGACCCTCATCTCCTCACATGTGTTTACAGACCCTCATCTCCTCACATGTGTTCACAGACCCTCATCTCCTCACATGTGTTTACAGACCCTCATCTCCTCACATGTGTTCACAGACCCTCATCTCCTCACATGTGTTTACAGACCCTCATCTCCTCACATGTGTTTACAGACCCTCATCTCACATGTGTTTACAGACCCTCATCTCCTCACATGTGTTTACAGACCATTCCATTCCACTGCTCCGTGTTCGACAGAAAGCTTCGACAACAGATAGCATGGCAGAGGAGCAGAGCACCTCTAGTGCCTACTGCAGGCTTACCAATAAATATGTTACCAAGTACTGGTAGCCTACCAAGTACCAAGTACTGGTTAGAGCCCTCCTCCCTCCAGGGTGAGACAGAAGGTGAGAGCAGAGCAGACCTCCAGGGTGAGACAGAAGGTGAGAGCAGAGCAGACCTCCAGGGTGAGACAGAAGGTGAGAGCAGAGCAGACCTCCAGGGTGAGACAGAAGGTGAGAGCAGAGCAGACCTCCAGGGTGAGACAGAAGGTGAGAGCAGAGCAGACCTCCAGGGTGAGACAGAAGGTGAGAGCAGAGCAGACCTCCAGGGTGAGACAGAAGGTGAGAGCAGAGCAGACCTTCAGGGTGAGACAGAAGGTGAGAGCAGAGCAGACCTCCAGGGTGAGACAGAAGGTGAGAGCAGAGCAGACCTCCAGGGTGAGACAGAAGGTGAGAGCAGAGCAGACCTCCAGGGTGAGACAGAAGGTGAGAGCAGAGCAGACCTCCAGGGTGAGACAGAAGGTGAGAGCAGAGCAGACCTTCAGGGTGAGACAGAAGGTGAGAGCAGAGCAGACCTCCAGGGTGAGACAGAAGGTGAGAGCAGAGCAGACCTCCAGTTCAAAGTCAAGATCATGTTTATTGTTTCACAATTCAACATTTGTTGTTGATGCACTACTATATATTCTTATTATTTTATTTCAACAAGTGGGCCTTACAACTGGCCTCCTTTCAAGACTGAACTCATGAACATACAAACTATCTAATTATTAGGCCTAATGGATTATCTTTGCTTTTACACACATATTATTAGCTCAAACAAAACATTTAATGCTATCAAAGATGCATTCTTTCTTAGTAACTTTGAATAGAAGATTACTCGGTGGCCTTCCTTCTAGACTTAACTTAAATTGCTACGCTGCTTCTCCTCATAGACAGACAGACAGACAGACAGACAGACAGACAGACAGACAGACAGACATAATGAAATACTTTAAAAATCCCAGAAGGAAATTGCTTAAAAAACATAGAACTCTCCTCCAGAGCATCAAGTCACATGACTCTCATCCTCGCTCGCAGTGTCCGCGTAGAGCTGACAGCAGACAAACTGTTTTTGACGTGATTTAACATCATATTTTGATCGAACCGGTTGCAAAAAAAGTGCATAGAATAAGGAAAGTAAGGACTGCGTTTATAACGTGATCTAGCATATTGAACAGTGTCCAGGGCACCTTAGAGGTCATGTGCCCCTGGGCAAGGGATCTGCCCTGATGGTTAATCTGGCCCTGGGTGTCATATGAAGGCCTTCATGTGATAGTGTTTGTGTTTGTTCTTGTAAGTCAGTGGATCTTCAGACTCTTTCATCATAAATCACATTTCTAATATCTTCACTTTACACTTCTTCTGTGAGCTCACTTTCCTTCAAAGCCTTTCATACAAAACTGTCTTAACCTGTGACATATTGTCTCCTCTCCTATCTCCTCCTCTCCTCCTCTCATCTCCTCTCCTCTCTAGTGATTACGTGTTTCTACAGGAAGTAGTGCCTCTGTACTTCAGGTGAGACATGCTGTGTGTAGGTGTGGTAGTGCATGTGACTCATCCTATATCCTCCTCATTCATTGGATATTTAATAATCACAGGAACGACCTGCCCCTTCGCCCAGACCTCGCCTAGGAAGTGACTGCTACTCAGACAGGAAGTAGGAAGCAAGCAAAGCCTCCCAGAATGTCAGAAATTCTCTGTTCT
>JAXIVH010000033.1:2413509-2418509 GCA_036785325.1 Urophycis tenuis
CCAGGCTGGGGTGAACCCGGCGGGGTCAGAGGTCGGGGGTCCCAGGCTGGGGTGAACCCGGCGGGAGACTTTTTGACTGAGCGGCGGGTCGGTGTCTGATGGAGCTTCCAGCTCCTCGAAATGTGAATAGTTAGAAAGGTCATCTGAGGTCGTAGGTACGAGCAGCTCACAATTCATAGGCACGAGCTAACTGCTTGGTGAGAGACCACTAATCCCTTGGTGAATGACCTCTAATCCCTTGGTGAATGACCTCTAATCCCTTGGTGAATGACCACTAATCCCTCGGTGAATGACCTCTAATCCCTTGGTGAATGACCTCTAATCCCTTGGTGAATGACCACTAATCCCTCGGTGAATGACCACTAATCCCTTGGTGAATCACCTAGTCTAATCCTTTGGTGAATGACCACTAAGGTTGGGTTGAAAGGTGTCTGGAAGCAGACGCAGTGGTCAATATGGTGTCACATGTCCAAAAAGGGGCGGCACGGTGGTGCAGTGGTTAGCACTGTCGCCTCACAGCAAGAGGGTTCTGGGTTCGAATCCACCTGGGACCTTTCTGTGTGGAGTTTGCATGTTCTCCCCGTGCTTGCGTGGGTTCTCTCCGGGTACTCCAGCTTCCTCCCACAGACCAAAAACATGCAGGTTGGGGATTAGGTTAATTGGTGTCTATATCTATATGTTAGCCCTGTGATTGGCTGGCGACCTGTCCAGGGTGTACCCCGCCTCTCGCCCGTTGTAGCTGGGATTGGCTCCAGCCCCCTCCAGCCCCCGCCGCGACCCTCTAGAGGATAAGCAGTACAGAAAATGGATGGATGTCCAAAAAGGTTAGCGACCACTGGCTGGGAGCAATGAATTATGGGACAGTTCCACACTGTGGGGCCCTCCTGAGGACAATGAGGGAAGCTTCTAGGGAGACAGGAAGACAGGAAGCCAGGCAGTAGCGACTTCCTGTTGGCGGGAGCTGCTGAGTTACAGGTTCTGATCGCCATAGTCGCCCCTCCACCCCTGTGTGTGTGTGTGTCCAGGAAGTGTGTCAAGCAGAATTGACCATCAGCAGCATGCTTGAGCAGCAGCTTAATAATAATAGCAGAGTAATAATAGCATTCATAGAAGATTCAAGATTAAGATGTTATTAATAAAACACATACTGACTCACACAGACACACACATTCACACACATACACGCACACGCACACATACACACACACACACATACACGCACACATATACACACACACACACACATATACACACACACACACAGCATGTGTTGAGCTCAGGACGTTAGGACCCAACTTCAGAAGAACTCTGATCCTCTGAGAGTGTGTGTGTGTGTGTGTGTATGAGTGTGTGTGTGTGTGAACGACGTCTGTGTATAAAAGCACACAGACTGGTCATTGACCAGCGCAATATGCCGTCAGTGACATCACTAGTGACAACACTGGAGACGTCACAAGTGTGATTAGTAGTGTGGTCACTAGTGAGCACTAGGGTGGTGGTCACAGGATGCTTCGACATAGTTTCCTAATCCATCAGGTCTGTCTCTCCAGATGAGTTTCCACACGCCAGGTCCTCAGGAAAATCCCATTCAATACATTCAGAGTGGTGTTGATGTCTATGACTATTGTCTGTTGACTATAGTCAGGTTCTTATTGCACTCATCTATCCCCTTGTACTGCTGGTCACTGTGAATTTTTCCTAAGGGGGATTAATAAAGGAATATCTTATCTTATGTCCTCAGTACACCTCCACAGTACACCTGGTATTCACACAGCTGTGACACTTACGGGGTTGAGCGGAGACAAGAGCGAGACCAAGCAGCGTAAACGGTGTAACAGAGTTTAATTAAGGTGCCGGACGAAACCGGCACAGGCGCACACAGCGAGGTGTGTGCGTCTATCAAGTAGACAGGAGACAAAGTACGTCCATCTACCATATACCAATACACATACAACACAAATCCAAATACACGCAACCACTCACAAAGGGGAGACAGGAGACATGAGGTTAAGTAGGGAAACAAACAAGACACAGGTGAGACACATTGGGAATTAGACACAGGTGGCTGCTAATGATCACCGGGGATTCTGGGGGTTGTAGTGCCGGGACCGGTGATCAATAGCCATGCGACGCCGATCGAGGTAGAGGGGGAGGCGTTGGCGTGACAACAGCAAAGATTTACCATGATGCGATGATACTGCCTGATATCAATATTATATATATATCATGATACATATATCATATATATCATTATACATTATATAATGTGCTACATCATGACGTATCACTTAGTATCATCTTGTATCATGGTATAGCATGATATATGATATATTATGATACTACATGATATAAAATGATACATGAATATACTACATCATAGAGGATGTCATGTGATGACACTCAGGGCCTCATTTACTAACATTTGCGACCGCAGCGTAATCTGCGCCAGCGCCAAGCCGTTATTTGCGCAGCATTCGTCACCGCACTTTACGTTGTATTTCAGAACCCGTACTTCATCAGGCAATCAGCGCCATACTCCGCCCTAGTGTCATTAGCGCACCGTTAAAAGAAGGGAGAATGGGCCTGCGTGTTTGCGTAACTATGGACGATCCAAGAAAAAGAAAAAAAAAGTTCAGCGACCAGGAAGTGGAGCTATTGGTACATGAAGTGTCGGCCAACATCCAGATTTTGCTCTTACAACAGCTGCCATGTCCTTGTTTACAGGCTCAAGCAAAACCCGCTTCCTGGTTTACACCTGCTTTTATGAGGCGGAGATTTGCGCTCCAATTAGAGTCGCGCACTTCTCAGGCAATCTTAGTAAATACTACGCAATACCTAATAAGGCGCACTTAACGCGTTACCTCCCAGCTCTTTGCGATTCACTCCCACTTCCCCTGATACACTCCCATTTATGCATATGTATGAGGCGGAATGCGCAACTTGCCTATCGCCTCTTTAGAGGCAGGCTATTTGCGCATTTACCCCGTTGCGCCACGTTAGTAAATACGGTTCCATGTTTTTACGCCTAGTTTACCCGCAAATTACGCTAGAAATGGGCGCAATTCTGTTAGTAAATGGGGCCCTATGTGAGATACCATGATATAGGATACTAACAGTACACACGGTGTTGGTAACGATGTCCCGCTCGGACTGCCTGGACCGCGTTGCCTGAAGGACAGGAAATGTTATGCCTGTGCTGTGCTGTGCTCTGCGGGCCGCCTGGTCCACACCTCCACAAACACTGAAACAACAGCCACCGCTGGATTACTGCCTGCACATTCTCCTGGGCTTCACGGCTGAAATAAAGGGTTCCATCTTGGCAGGGCGGGCGAGTCCGTCCCGTGTGTTGGCCTTGGCGGCGGCGGTGAGGTGTTGAAACACTGACGTCTCTCCTAGGAGAGGGCAGCAGGTCGCCGGGGCCAGAGGGGAGCCCCCAAGGCTCTTTATGCCACCGCCTGAGCACCGGCCAGCTCTCCTTCCTCTAAAAGAGACAATAATGTTTCAATGCTTGTTAGTGAACTCCAGGATATCCGGCCGGGCCTGTTGGGGGGCTCTGGCCTTCGCCAGGGTACCACAGTGTGGACGCGCCCACTAGGAGTCTGCCCTGAAAGGACAATGTGTTTTTCTCCCCTTAGGGTGTTGGTGTGTTTGTTTGCGTTGTCAAGACAACCACTGGAGCCTGAACCCCGCCTGGGGTCACGTTGACCAATGGTTGACCTTGGGGAGCGGTGGGGAACCAGACCCCCAGCGGGGGGGAACCAGACCTCCAGCGGTGGGGAACCAGACCGCCAGCAGGGGGGAACCAGACCGCCAGTGGGGGGGAACCAGACCGCCAGTGGGGGGGAACCAGACCTCCAGCGGTGGGGAACCAGACCGCCAGCAGGGGGGAACCAGACCGCCAGTGGGGGGGAACCAGACCGCCAGCAGGGGGGAACCAGACCCACAGCGGTGGGGGAACCAGACCCCAGAAGTGGGGAACCAGACCCACAGCGGTGGGGAACCAGACCCACAGCAGGGGGGAACCAGACCCACAGCGGGGGGGGGAACCAGACCCACAGCGGTGGGGAACCAGACCCACAGCGGGAGGGGGAACCAGACCCACAGCGGGGGGGAACCAGACCCACAGGTCAATGCAGTGGGGAGTCTGGAGCCTGAGAGGCGTTGGGACAGTGAGGGTGACGCCCAGCTAGTCCTACCGGTAGGTATCCTTGAGCAAGATGCTCGAGCCCCTACCTAAGAAGCAATCAAAATGGCAGGACTGAAGACTATCTAGCATCTAGACTGTCTAGCATTTTGAAAGCATTCCCTTGTGTGTATTAAAATAGTTATTGACTGTATGAAACTCCCATGAAATGGACCTCAAAAACTCCAGATACCATCTGAGGACAGGCTCCCAGTAAAGCTGGCAGAAAGCTTCTGGATTGTAGCATTGCTGTTCCATGGTTCCATGGTTCCATACCTAGTTTAACATATAGACAGCACTCTCTCTGTCTCACCCCCTGGTGGCAACAGGGAGTATTTCCGCAAACTGAAGCTACATAGTCAAAGTCAAAGTTTTAGCTTTATTGTCAATTCCTTCACATGGCGAGACATACAAAGGAGTCGAGAGTACGTTCATAGCTAGCCTGGAGAACCAGCTTTCTGGAACAGGTCATAAAATCAACACGTGAATAAACTTGGCACAATAGATGTAGATTTACAATACCCTCAGAATAAAAGTTCTGCATTTGACTCCATATTTAAATGTCTTCACGGGGGACATTGTTAAACAGGATTCAGTGTATCAGGAGAGTATCAGCACAAGAAGAAGTTTACAGCGTCTCAGCACATGCATAACGCCACAGTGTTGCTGCAGACATGTTGTCTCCTGACTCACAACACGCTCCTGTCTGGCTCCTGGGCCTTCTGGTTACTGAACCCGGAGGGCAGACGGGAACACATGGACCGGATCCCAGCTGAAACGGGACTGGGACACTCCGGGTGGCTGGAATGTTGCTGCT
>JAXIVH010000033.1:2426009-2573509 GCA_036785325.1 Urophycis tenuis
TGACCAGATGTCCAAGCTGTTTGCATTCCAATCTGAATCATGACCATGCCAGAAGTATTTTCCTGTTTCCAAATGTTACTAATCTGTGTTTCGATATTATTTATCCGATCCCATGATGACTGTGAACCCATTTAACCCACATGACATGCTATATATATATATTTACAAGGCTGTCCGTCTGTGGTCCTACAGGGACCAAGGGGAGTAGGAGGGCTGCCCCCTAGCGGCCCGCGTCTCGAACTACAGCCCGGCTGTCCTGCGTCTGTTGGACGGTCCAGCAGCCAATCGGTCTCAGAAATTGGTTTCACATTCTTCCTGTTTACAGACATGGGAACATTTTGTTCCCTTCTCACATGATGTCAACATTACAACCTTTCTTATTGGACCTCAGATTGACATACTGCACATATTGTATACTGTAAATATTGTTATTTTTATTTTATTTTTCACTTTATTTATTTACTACCGCAGTACTTCCCTTTACTTTTTAATTGAGCCCCAATACACCACAGCAAATTCCTTGTATGTAAAAATACTGATTCCTGATTCCTGACATGTGATATTATAAATACCGTTACAAGTCTACATCCTCTGCCGTAAACTCAACCATCACGAACCTATAAGCACCAACACTTAACCTTCTCTAACCTACATCTTGCGCCAGTGCAAAACATGTGGAAGCATGTGTCCTAGAAAACGGACGGGGAATCCTCACCTCCCCCAAGAGACGCGTCGTTTCAGACAGACAGACAGACAGACAGACAGACAGACAGACAGACAGACAGCGTTTCGTCGTTTTCTTAATAGTGCTGCCATCTAGTGGTGGAAACCAAGAGCAGACGTCTCTCCATTTTAAGCAACACTCACTTTCCCTCTCAATCTGTGTGTGTGTGAGTGAGAGTGTGTGCAGTAGCAACAGGTCTACCGAGCCGCGAGGCAGACTCCCTACATGCCTGGAGGCGGGGGGCAGACAGGTGGGCGGGGCCTATCACAGGCCTGACGCTGTCTGGATGCAAAGACAACTTCAACACATGCTTCTGAAGTAAAGGGCCTACCCTAGCTTTAGCTTTGCCTTAAAGGTATCCTTCACCGAAAACCAGTTTAGTATGGTGTGTGTGTAGTATTGTGTGTAATAGTGTGTAGTATGGTGTGTGTAGTATAGTGTGTAATAGCCAATCAGAGGTGATACATTTAAATGTCATGAATATAGAATTACTCTTTTATATATTTTAATATTCATGAAGAGCCTAAATCCTGTCTCCCCCCTTCCTTTTCCACCAAACTAGAGCAGCCTGAAACAGAAGCACCACAGCATTGATTTCACTAACACCGGCTTCATTAATTAACAATGCAATGACACCTTTATTTTAGGCCTACATTCATTTAGTTTCAATATTACCGATGATAATAATAATTTAGTTTATTCAAGCTACTGGAAGTGGGTGGAATCCATGGGATTTGTTTTCCTGTGAGGCCGGTGGAATATCTTCCTGACGGACAGGAAGTGAGGGGATATCCTGTCAGGACAGACAGCAGCCAGGCAGGATGACAGCTCCTGTGAGTCCTAAATGTATCGGCTATGTTAGAAAGTACTTGTTATCTTATCATGTGTGTGTGTGTGCGTTTCTGTGTGTGTGTGTGTGTGTTTCTGTGTGTGTGTATGTGCGTGTGTGTGTGCGTGTGTTTCTGTGTGTATGTGTGCGTGTTTCTGTGTGTGTGCGTTTCTGTGTGTGTGTGTGTGTGTGTTTCTGTGTGTGTGTGCGTGTGTATGTTTCTGTGTGTGTGTGTGTGTGTGTGTGCGTTTCTGTGTGTGGGTGTGTGTGTGTGTGTGTGTGTGTGTGTGGGTGTGTGTGTGTGTGTGTGTGTGTGCGTGTTTCTGTGTGTGTGTGTGTGTGTGTGCGTGTGTGTGCGTGTGTGTGCGTGTGTGTGCGTGTGCATGTGTGTGTGTGTGTGTGCGTGTTTCTGTGTGTGTGTGTGTGTATGTGTGTGTTTCTGTGTGTGCGTGTGTGTGCGTGTGTGTGTGTGTGCATGTGTGTGTGTGCGTGTGTGTGTTTCTGTGTGTGTGTGTGGAGGTCATGATCTGTCAGAACTCTAATCTCCAGGAAGTGGTGGAGGCTCACAGCTTCATGTTTCCAGGAGCAGCCTCTGTTCTCTGATGACACACTCATCGGGCAGCTGTGAACAAGGATGATCTTTAGACCACGAGGTCTCTCAGGGAAAACCTCTTTTTGGAGTTCATTTCATGTCCTCTGACTCCTGAACTGCCCCTCCAGCTGAGAGCCCTCCCTCCTGGTTCTGTCCGGACCCAGACCCCCAGGACCAGCTGGGTCCGAGCAGGGAGGTCCTGAACACGCAGCGCCGGCTCGCTGGCTGAGCTTAGCGCGGAGGCTGGACGCTCGGTGTGGAACATGTGGAGAACAGCCCTGAGATCTCCTGAAGGACCATAGCCTGGTGTAAACAAGGCTGGGCCAACGTCAACAGCAGAGTGTCAGCAAGCCGTCCAGTCGAGAAGCTTCTCAACAAGTCTGCTTCCACACGTTCCTTCTGCTCCGCCAGCAGACGACAGCAGAGATGTTGTTAAGCAAAACATTCGACAGTCGGGTGGAGAAACCTTCCAGAGTGTTTGGAACGACAATCCAACACATCACTTTGAGGTGTTCATTCTGCCCTCCCAGGTGGTGTTTACAATGTCCATTGCGTTGTCATGGAGTTCTCAAAGATCCTAGAAGGTTTCCCCAACATGGTCGCTATGAATCAGGACAATTCAAGCAGCAGCGCTCCTCATGACTTGTGGAGTCAAGCAGGTTCTCAGCCACCTCTAGAGTGCCTGAGTCTGCATGCCGCTCTGCAGAAGGGCTCAGATCAGGTGTGTTCAGAGGGGAAGTCTTCTTCTACGTAAGACAGGAAACGGATGTGAAAGCAGGTTGGGCTGTCTCCACATCCCTGCTTTGAAACACCCATCTCTCTCAGTCACACCTCATGCTGTGTGGCTATGGCTAGAGAACCTGATGGGGAGGTTCTCTTGTCCTTCCATTGTACCCTCAAACCACTGGTTAACTACACCCTGATGACCTGATAACACCCTGATAATACAAATGACAAGAGAGAGAAGAGTTCATATGATGTTAATTTAAGAAACACACTTTGAAGCAGGAATCATTTGTGGCTGGAGGCAGGGCTACGCACATGCAAATGACCTCACACATGCAAATGACCCTTGAGGTCATGTGTGAAGCCCTGCTTCCAGCCACGGCCGCTCCGTGGAGTGACAAGTAACTGCACCACTCTCTTTCAGACACCGAAAGCCCGCAGGCGAACTACATCAGGTTCGACCACTTCATGTGTCGTGTAGGTGGCCTGTGGACCGTTTGGAGGGTTGAGAGTGTAAGTGTGACTCAGCTGTGAGTGTCGACCTGTCGAACCCGAAGCCCTCAGTTGAGCAGACGCGGCAGACCTCGTTTGTTCAGTGGACTTTGTTGACTTGGCCTGGTTCGTCCCTCGGAAGTGTTCTATTGGCGCCGCTGAGGAGGTAGGAGGGTAGGAGGTAGGAGGTAGTGGCTCTGCCGTCTCCCGTTGGCTGCTTTGTACACGTCAGCAGTCAGCGTGCCTTCCTGTCGAAGATGGGTTCAAGTCCTCCATCCTCTTCCTGGTTTCAACTGTTCGCTAGTCACACGTCCCCCCGGCCAGTGGAAACTTCTCGGTGGTCGATATGCTCATAGTTCAACATTAGTGGCTCACAGGCGCCGTGTACCAGACCACCCGTCCGGGTTGTTCAGCTCCAGAGACGCGCTGGACGCCCCGCTGCGGACCGGTCGGTGGCCGTGTGGAGCAGCCGCGGCTCGCTGCTGTCACCTCCTAACTTCGGTGACACGACGTTACCAAACCAGGCAAGTTTACAATGAGGACGGCGTCGATCCACCGGTGAAGCCAGGCCGATAGTGTCGAGTTTTCTTCGCGTCCCGTCCGCGCTCCTCGGAGAACATGAGGGTCCGCCTGGTGAGGCGCAACGCGCTGGTTCTGCTCGGCGTGATGTTCGTTATCGGGACGCTTCTGTTCTCCACACGTGTGCTGGTTGTGTCCGACTCTGAAGCGACCGACTCGAGGAGCTTCAAGGACAGCCACGTATCTCAGTCCGACCAAATGCTCAAACTGAACTTTGCCTCGGCGTCTGAATTGGCCAAATCTGTTTTGAATGCGGATTACAAACAGTTCATTCTGAACGGAGACCGGTTCCCGGGCGAGCCCCAGCTGGTGCTGGTGGTCCAGGTCCACAACCGGCCGGAGTACCTGCGGCTGCTCATCAAGTCTCTGGAGAACGCCGCCGAGGTCCACGGCTTCCTGATCATCTTCAGCCACGACTACTTTTCCGAGGAAATCAGCTCGATTGTGCAAGGCATCACTTTCTGCAAGGTCATGCAAATCTATTTCCCGTTCAGCACACAGCTGTATCCCGACTCCTTCCCTGGGCCGGACCCCCAGGACTGCCCCCGGGACACCCCCCGGGACCAGGCCGTGAGGTCTGGCTGCCTCAACGCCGAGCACCCGGACTCCTACGGCCACTACCGCGAGGCGGGCATCACCCAGACCAAGCACCACTGGTGGTGGAAGCTGCACTTTGTGTGGGAGCGCGTGGCCGTGCTGCAGGGCTACCGGGGCTTCGTCGTGTTCCTGGAGGACGACCACTACGTGCTGCCGGACTTCTACCACCAGTACAAGGCCATGGTGGAGTACCGCGCCGCCAGCTGCCCCGACTGTGACGTCCTGGCACTGGGGAACCACGAGGTGCCGGACGCTGGGTTCTCGGCGCTGAGCGGCCAGCTGCTGACCACGGGCTGGAGCTCCACCAAGCACAACATGGGCCTGGCCCTGTCCCGGGAGGTGTACTACAAGCTGATGGGCTGCAATGAGGACTTCTGCACCTACGACGACTACAACTGGGACTGGACCCTGCAGCACCTGTCTGGGACCTGCACCTCCAAGCCCCTTAAGGTGCTGGCCGCGCTGGGCTCCCGGGTGCTGCACACGGGGGACTGCGGCCTCCACCAGAAGGAGCCGTGCAGGCCGGAGAGGGCGGAGCAGAAGGTGGAGGAGACCCTGCGGCTGGTGAAGGAGAGCCTGTTCCCGGGCGCCTTGGTCCTCAGCGCGGCCGAGCCGGTGGAGCACCGGCCCCACATGAAGAACGGCGGCTGGGGAGACCTCCGCGACCACATGCTGTGTAAGAACTACGCCAGACGCCTCTGAGAACCACACACACCTCCACGTGCACGCTCGCCTCCACGTGCACACTCGCCTCCACGTGCGCTGACTGGGACATCAGGAGGAGGTTCAGTTTCGGTCTTGACTGAAAGTCCTCCAGGGGATAGACCACCGTGTGTGTGTGTGAGAGAGTGAGACAGTGAGAGAGTGAAAGTGAGAGAGTGAGAGATGGAGCTAGATTTCTAGCTTGTGTTTTAGCACCTTTTTTAAAATCACCAAAGCGACACGATTGCCAAAGACTTCAAGTTTTGCTGATTTTAAAGCTGTTAAGCAAGTTTAGTTGTGTGTGTGTGTGTGTGATGGTACAACTTGAGAACTAAAGAAAATGTGCAAATGTTTTTATTTCAGGTGTGCTTTTGTTATGCAAAACATTTTCACAATGCTTTCTATTGTGAGCCAAAGTTGAAATAAATGCTAAATGTTACTGTGCTGCGACACAAGGAGGCTGAGCAGGTTAGTTTCCAGAAATACCCTCTTCCCAGTTCTTAATTTATGAATGTCTGAATTGTGTCTTGTCTTGTTTGATATTTGATTGAACTGTTTTGGAACGCCGTGATTGGGATTCCTGGACCCTCAGGTCCCTGATGCTGACAAAAGAGGATTTTGGTTGGAAGGCGAGTCTCGTGGGGCCCTGACGCAGCCAGGAGGTGGCAGGGTTCTCCACTTGAAAGAAAATCTTGAATAATTCACCAAATGTGCCTTTGTTTGTTTTGGATTCTCTTTTGGGGTTAATTATTGTGCCTTAAACTCAACATGAATCATTGAGCGAATGTATAGAATGTTCAGCTGTAATGTTATTCACTGACTTCATGTTTACACAAAACACGCTGCCTTTTGCATTCCTTAAAATACAGAAGAGAAAAAGATTGAAGTGAAATTTATTGGTTTACCAAAAATATTTTTCCAACCAAATGTGTACATTTTTAACAGTTATATTTGCTAAGCACAATCATTGTCTTTAAACACTTTTGATTTCGGGGACTATGCCTTACTTTGAGAAGATATATACTGTTAGTTTATGATTTAGTAGCTGGGTCAAATTTTCCTTTTTATTTCTGTTCATCACTTGAAATTCATTTTCACTGCACTGCTCACGCAATGCTTGTCAAAGTGGGGAAATTAAAACGTTTTACTGAATGAAGCTGGTTGTGTGTTCGTGTCTATAGCCTCATTACGGGCTGGTCTTCCAAAGAGGGGGAGCGCCTGACCCCTGATCAGTTTGTGACGTCATCACAGTCGGGCGTGCAGCCAACAGAAAGAGTCAGAGCTGATTCCGGATCGTGCGTTATACATCGCGCAATCGTCACGTGACCAAATTATCTGCTCCTATTGGTCAAACGCGACCTTAGGTTTATTTCCTGATGCGCTCCCATTGGCCAGAGTCTACCTTTGGTTTATTTCCGGAAGTGAGTTGTTGTTGCTGTCGGACTTCCCGAAGAATCTCTCATCTCAGCTCACATTTTCAAGGTAAGGACGACCATCTCGTCTCCACCACGCATTTACCTCGACGCTTAGCGTTCCTCTTTCCGCTTAACGGTCCAACACGTTGTTGTGTTTCCGTTGTGTTGACGAAGCTAACGCTAGCTGCCGCTGTAGCCTACGTCATGGAGGCTGCCCCTCTAGTATCGCTGTGTTAATGTCAATACTGGTTTTAAAACCAGCCTCTTACAGTGTACATGTGTGTATGTATGTAACATGTCCTAATATACATTCAACCGGTTGACTGGGTGAGGTACGACCGCAGGCTGCCGATGACGCTAGCCGTCAATCACAGGCTGTAACTCGTGTTGGGGGGTCGGTGTGTACCGGGGGGGGGGGGGGGCGTGTGGTGACGTCGTGTGAAGGATGGACTCTGGATATGCACCCACTCACATCTCTCATCTGTCCCCGTGTCTCATCTGTCCCGGTGTCCCGGTACAGCCCAGCATGGCCCACTGGTTCCACAGAAACCCCCTGAAGGCCACGGCCCCGGTCTCCTTCAACTTCTATGGGGTGGCCAGCAGCCCGGCAGCCAGCAAGATCTGCAAGTACGTAATGAGACTGCAACACACAGGGACGGTTTTATTCTGACCCCCTGGAGCCTGGGTTACAGTTGTTATCTGAACAAGGTGGTCGCTGGCACCCACAGTGGCTTTAAAGGTGGGCTCTGGTTATGCACCCACCCACATCTCAATTGTCATCTCTACTACCCTCCTAACCTCCTAACCCTACCCTCCTAACCCTACTCGCCTCATAACCCTCCTAACCTCCTAACCCTACTAACCTCTTAACCCTACTGACGTTTGTTGGGATGTAACCATTTTCCCCGACAACTAAGAGAACAAAGAATTGTTTTGTTTGTCTACCTGTCACCAACTCTTGGAATGTTCTGCAGCTGATGTTCTGTAGCTAATGTTATGTAGCTCAGGTGTTGTAGGTACTCTTGGAATGTGGTTGTAGCTAATCTCTCATAGCTACGCCCAGTTTTGATTGTCTGCTCTGATTGTACACCTGCAGTAGGCTCCAGGTGAGGTCTGATGAATGACCAGACAGGTGATTCCTGTCCATGTAAATGATGAGTGTTCTGCTAAACCTGCAGCAACCTGAGGACCGACCGCGCGCGGCTGTTGGAGATGTTCACCGATGTCACCTGTAACCCCGACATGATGAAGAGTGCCACTGATGCCTACTTCTCCCTGCTCCAGGGTACGGCAGGGGGGGAGCTAGAGAGACAGTAAAGGAACTGGAGTATTGTTACAGTATAGCATCTGAAGTATTGTTACAGTATAGCATCTGAAGTATTGTTACAGTATAGCATCTGAAGTATTGTTACAGTATAGCATCTGAAGTATTGTTACAGTATAGCATTTGAGGTATTGTTACACTATAGCATCTGCAGTATTGCTCCAGTATAGTAGCTGCAGTATTGCTACATATAGTAGCTGCAGTATTGTTGCTACATATAGTAGCTGCAGTATTGTTACAACATAGTAGCTGCAGTATTGTTGCTACATATAGTAACTGCAGTATTGCTACATATAGTAGCTGCAGTATTGTTGCTACATATGAATTTGAATTTCACACATTGAATGGGATCAACAAATAATTTTGAATCTTGAATATAGTAGCTACAGTATTGTTGCTACATTTAGTAGCTGCAGTATTGTGGGACTTGTGGGACCATTGCAGTGTAGAAAAAGAAAGGAGGAAAGGCTGCTCTGTTGAGGGTTGAATAATGTTCCAATTATCAGAAGAGTTGGAGGATTTGTTCTCTGACTGCATGTGTGTTTAATTGCCAATTAGGAAAAGAAGGAGTGCGCACACATCACAAAAGTGCAGGTGCTGGACCAAAAAAATAATAACTGAGAAGAAATAATAAAGGTCTGCACACTGATTAGAGCTCCCAAACGTGAATTTATTTAGCACAACGTTTCGGACATGTTGTCCTTCATCAAAGGTGCCATGCCACCTTTGATGTGTGGGGACCTTTTTTAATTGCCAATTCACTGCTGTTTTAATGAACGTTCCTCTGAAATAGTTTAATGCTTGATATCCTGTTTCTCTGTCTTCTAACATCTGTGGACCAGTGGTTCTGCTACTAACGCCTGACAGCTTCTTGCTCCTCCTCAGGGTTCATCTCGTCTCTAGACGGAACCACGCAGGAGAACAAGATGAGATTCATCCAGAACTTCAAGTGGACAGACACCTTGCAGGGGAACGTGCCAAGGTAGACTCATACAGAACCGCAATGGAACAGAACCTGTGTGTTGGTCCATGAGCATGTTGTCCTTCCATGATATCAGTGGGTCTTTGCGTCAGGGGCATGGTGAAATGTGTGGGATACATCTCTAGCATACATACATACATACATACATCTCCTGTCTTTTATTTCAAGAGTTCCTGTGTTGAGCTGCATGTTGAGTTTTGGATTATTTGTGATTCAAACTAAATGTTGGTAAGAGTAAATGAAAGCAAGCTGAATAGTTTGGGGACAGATGGAACTATCATTCTATGAGTTCTGGATCAGCAGTCTCTGGTTTTATTGTACAGCCCTGTAAGACATGGACCACCGCGTGAAGCTCATCCTGCAGCTTACCTCCCCTTTCTCAACTACCTTTCCCACAGTGCTCAGCAGGACGCCATCTTTGAGCTGATCTCCATGAGCTACAACGTGGCCATCTGGTACACCAAGTTCGCCTCCCGAATGGCGGGGAAGGAGAAGTAGGTCCTGGGAGCTCCTAGTGTCATTATGTATCTGTTCTAACATGGCATCGTCATATCATACTACATGGAACCCGTCTATTTACTTCAGAGCTTGGATGTCAGATGCTACTGGAAAGGCCTCTTGCTAACGCCTGTCCTGTCCTAGTGTCACCGAGGCTGAGGCCAAAGACGTCCATCGAAGCCTCAAGATGGCCGCCGGCATCTTCAAACACCTCAAGGTGACCGCTCGTCCTGACGTGCTCTACTAGCTTCTCCTACTGTAAAGATAGCCTAGCGATAGCTTCCATTAGCTTCTTCATTGTATTCCTTCACTGTATAAAAGTCAGCACAGCAGGATTCCTCACAGGAACGCTCGGACCGCTTCAGCCTCCAGTGTTGGGTATTTCCATGTGGGCCTTGAGGGTTCATACCTTCTCTACGTGGTGGTCATAACAGCCCAGAGGGTGGAGACCTTCAGAGGGGCCATGGAGGGACCACTCCTCCCAGACCGTTGGGGCAGGAGGTGTGCAGGCAGAGAGGAAATAACAGGAACATAAGGAGGCCAGGAGAAGAAAGTCTGACGCTGTGCTGTGTCCTACAGGAAGACCACATCCCCCGTCTCATCACCCCGGCAGAGAAGGGGCGGGATCTGGAGGCCAGGGTGATTGACGCATACATCATCCAATGCCAGGCGGAGGCACAGGAAGGTAGCTAGCCTGTTAGCTTCCTAGCACACCACAGCTGCTGTGCCGGGCGTGTGTTCCGTCTGTCCTGTCTGTTCTGTCTGTCCTGTCTGTTCTGTCTGTCCTGCAGTGTGTAGCATGGTGTAACAACGTAATGCTACATGTTTTCCTGGGCTGCTCCAGAGCAGGGCGGTGATGCTGAAACCCCTTCATTGTAGAGTTGAGTGCCAGTGACTCCTGGCGCTCCAGGCTGCCGTGCAGGAGACCTCCTGCACGGCAGGAGGTTTCACCATTTCACCATTTCATTTCACCATTTCATTTAATTCACATCTTCTAAATTTTATATTTCTATTTTATTTTTCTTTATTTTTATTTTTATTTTATGTATATTTTCTTATTTTTATTTCTATTTGTACAGTTTCTATTTATATTCTATTTTATACATTATTTATATATGGTATCCAGTGTGGGCAGCAAAGTAAGCATTTCATTGTCCAGGGAAACGCGTTTCTTTACTGCACACATGACAATAAAACCTTTGAATCCTTGAATCCTGAGTGTGTGGCGACGGCTGCTTTAACCTGTTGAACATTGATTGAGGGCTGCTGCTGAAACCAGCCATCCTGCACACACACTCCTCACATGGCTCTTTGCTTTCAAGTGCAAAGCATGCAAATGCTCAGCACACTTCCTGTGCTGCTCAGGAGTGGCTTGGTCCTCTCAGTGCGGTTGGCCTGGAGAACAGAACACAGACGTGCTCGCAATGTTGATCAGTGTGCATGGATGTGGTAGTTGTGTGCGCGCCATACTGTCTGTCCCGAGCTGCGCTAACATGTGTTTATGGTTCAGTGTTAACATGTGTTCCTGGGTCAGTGTTATCATGTGTTCCTGGTTCAGTGTTATCATGTGTTCCTGGGTCAGTGTTAACATGTGTTCCTGCTTCAGTGTTATCATGTGTTCCTGGTTCAGTGTTATCATGTGTTCCTGGTTCAGTGTTAACATGTGTTCCTGGTTCAGTGTTATCATGTGTTCCTGGGTCAGTGTTAACATGTGTTCCTGGTTCAGTGTTAACATGTGTTCCTGCTTCAGTATTAACATGTGTTTATGGTTCAGTGTTAACATGTGTTTATGGTTCAGTGTTAACATGTGTTCCTGGTTCAGTATTAACATGTGTTTATGGTTCAGTGTTAACATGTGTTCCTGGTTCAGTGTTAACATGTGTTCCTGGTTCAGTGCTAACATGTGTTCCTGGTTCATTGTTAACCTGTGTTCCTGGTTCAGTGTTAAGAGGGTTCGATGTTAACATGGTTCAGTGTTAACATGTGTTCCTGGTTCTGTGTTGAGAGGGTTTGATGTTAACATGGTTCAGTGTTAACATGTGTTCCTGCTTCAGTGTTAACATGTGTTCCTGGTTCTGTGTTAACATGACAGTGACCATCGCCCGGGCCATAGAGCTGAAGCACAAGGCCACGCTGGTCGCCGCCCTGTCCTACGAGACGGCCAACTTCTACCAGAAAGCCAGTGAGTGACCTTTGACCCTCGGTGCTGAGTGCTTCACTCAGCGTTGGTAAACATCTGGCTGTGATGCTGAGCAGCCATTACACACCATCTGGTGATCTTCCCTGTGGTGTCAGCATATGTCACCACAGGGGTGCATTCAGTGAAACAGGTGCTTCATGGGGGTGTCACTGTTTTGTAGACCACACGTTGCACACCCTGGAGCCGGAGTGCAGCAACAAGTGGAAGAAATACTTCCAGCTGAAGATGCACTTCTACATGGCCTACGTGAGTCAGCCGCCGAGTCACACCTGGCCCAGCGCTTTGAGGCCAGCTCACGGTCGTGTTCTGTGATGTTGACCTTGTTCAGGTGTTTAAATACAGTTTGCTTTGATGCAGGCCTACTGCTACCACGGACAGACGCTGCTGGCCACTGACAAGTGTGGAGAGGCCATCCGCTCGCTGCAGGAGGCCGACAAGTGTGAGTCTTTAATGTAGTGTGGTTTAATCCATTTAATCCATCTGTGTGATGTGTCAAGGCTGCGTGGTTCTGGTTCATGGTAACTAGTTCCCGGTGTGTCCAGGCTGCGTGGTTCTGGTTAATGGTAACTAGTTCCTGGTGTGTCCAGGCTGCGTGGTTCTGGTTCATGGTAAATAGTTCCCGGTATGTCCAGGCTGCGTGGTTCTGGTTAATGGTAACTAGTTCCCGGTATGTCCAGGCTGCGTGGTTCTGGTTCATGGTAACTAGTTCCCGGTGTGTCCAGGCTGCGTGGTTCTGGTTCATGGTAACTAGTTCCCGGTGTGTTCAGGTTACCTGCGTGCGGAGGAGCTGTGTAAAGAGTACCGGCAGACCAAGGGCCCGGGCTCCACGGCCCGGCCCTCAGAGCAGCTGTTCTTCCTCAAGCTGGGCGCCCTGGTCAAGAACACCCTGGAGAAGTGTCAGAGGGAGAACGGCTTCATGTAGGCACTCGCTCACTCACTCACTCGCTCACTCACTCATACACACACAGTGTGACTTGTTCTGTGATACCAGCTACTTCTACCATGTGACTTGTTCTCCTGTGATACCAGCTACTTCTACCATGTGACTTGTTCTCCTGTGATACCAGCTACTTCTACCATGTGACTTGTTCTGTGATACCAGCTACTTCTACCATGTGACTTGTTCTGTGATACCAGCTACTTCTACCATGTGACTTGTTCTCCTGTGATACCAGCTACTTCTACCATGTGACTTGTTCTGTGATACCAGCTACTTCTACCATGTGACTTGTTCTGTGATACCAGCTACTTCTACCATGTGACTTGTTCTGTGATACCAGCTACTTCTACCATGTGACTTGTTCTGTGATACCAGCTACTTCTACCATGTGACTTGTTCTGTGATACCAGCTACGTCTACCATGTGACTTGTTCTCCTGTGATACCAGCTACTTCCACCATGTGACTTGTTCTCCTGTGATACCAGCTACTTCCACAAGGTGCCAGCGGAGCCCCCCCAGCTGGAGCTGAAGGCCAGCTACGGGCTGGCCGAGCCCCTGGCCTTCGAGCTGCCGCCGCTCAGCGAGCAGTGGAGCCCCGAGGTGTACAACACCTTCGACCTCACCAAGGGAGCCAAGACCGACAAGGCACGCGCCCCTGCTACATGCTACATGCTACATGCTATATGACCCATACTACATGGTTAGGGTTAAGAGCTGCCTGTTAACCAGACCACACACTGGTTAGCTGAGGTCTGCACTGGCAATAATGGGGCAAAAGGCACTGCAGAGGTCCACCAGAAGCTAGCTTTGTTGTCGCCACGTACCCTACACCACTGTGGACTAGCTGACTAGTGAACTACCAAAAAGCTCTTTACTATCTCCCAGGTCGTTGCATTGGCTGTAGCCAGCGTGCCAGATGGTGGTCTGGTCTGAACTGCTCTGTGTTTGCAGGCCAAGGCCAAACCGGAGGAGGAGGTGAAGCCCATGAAGGAACCAGACCTGAAGCCTCAGAAAGACACCGGCTGCGTGGTCTCCTAGAGGCGACCTCTGACCCCGAGGAGCCACGCGTCTCAGCCAATCCCCTTCCTCCCGCCGCCGCCCAGAGAAGCGTCTCCATCCTGTTTTACTCCACGGTGTTCAACGCTCCCAGTGAGGGAGCTCCATACTGTAATGTTCTCTCAGAACTTTATCTTCTGCTGTCTGCTTTCAGCTTAACAAAGTAAAAGTCCCTCCCTGTGGCCTACCTATCCTCTCCCAGCCGTAGGGAGACCTACTGGCATCATTCTACAGGGTAGGGCTTTTCCTTTGGGATCCCAGGACATCCAGCTCTTTTAAACCCAGTTCAATCAGTAAGTAAAGCCCCAGAAGATGCACACTTTAAGGTGAAGGGTCAGGGTGGGCAGTTTTCAGAAGCCCCGCCCCCTGCACTGTTGCCCCCCATTAGCGGCCCTTTGTGAGCCCCGGGGTGGGCGCCAGGTCCTCCTTAATGATCAATAAGTGATAATCAATAGGCAGCCTGCGTTCATGCTGGGCCTTCAGAGCTGGAACACTCAGCTGAGTGGATCCAAAGCCCACAGAACCAAGGAACCTGAACCGAGTGATCAGATACATCAGAGGGTTTCCATAGTGTCTCAGCTGTTGGTTTTATTTTTGGCTTTTGGTTGTTTTGGACTGTCTCTCCTGTCCTTTTCTACACGAGGTAGCATCCATTGTATTGAATGTGTGTAACTCTATATAACTGGGTTATGATGTTAGTGATGATTTGGGGACTTTGTATATACCCCCCTATTAATATTAGCTTTTTATTGTATTTCTATCGTTTCATGATACTCAACATTTGTTTTTTACACGACACTAAATCAAAAATATAGCATTGCTCACCAGACAGGTTTTCAGTCCAGCTTGTTTTAAGTTCTCTGGCCACGTGAAACGCTTCACCAGCCTACCTGTTTGTCACCTGTAGGTCTCATGAAGCAGCCTACCTGTAGGTCACCTCTAGGTCTCATACTGCAGCCTACCAGAGCAACATAAACAGAAGCATAATGAACAACCTGTCTATCTAGAGGTTTAGGCGGGGAGCAGGGAAATGTACATTTTGTATTTATAAGATGATGTCATGTTCTAAGATGTTGTGGAGTGGGAGGACGGCTGTGTAGAAGTGATGTCCTATAACCTGTAGAAGTGTTCTCCACGTGATGCAGTCCTCTGGCCGTCGGACCACAGCTTGTTCTGTACGCTCTGAACACCACCCAGACCGGACAGATGTGGTTCTGCTGTGTTTCTACATTAGCCTATCCAGGATGCCTTTGCACTTTGTATTCAGTTATTTAACAGTCATGTGATCTATTGGAAGTAGGACTCAGAGCACACCCTGTTGCACCATGGGATGGTTTACAAAACAAACAAGAAAACATGTTGCCTATGCTGTCAATCATTTCTTTTGTTTGTTTTCATTCGGCGGTGTTTGCTGATCAGAATAAGTTGTATTGATTGATTCCAATAAAGCTCATTCCTGGTTTCCCGCGTGTGGGCTGGTCCCTGTGTGTTGAACGCCCCGCCCTGCCTGGGCGTGGAGCTGCTGCTGTGTTTGTCTAGCAGGCCGGCGTCCAGGACATCCTGGAGCCACGATGTCACTCCCTCAGGAGGCGCTGCGACCGCGGGGGGGCCACTCCGACACAACGAGCTGCGGGATGACCGGCCGACAGGAAGTAAGTTCTCTCTGATAATACGCCAACTGTGACTGCAGCCGCGGAGTTGATCTGTCGCAGCACGCAGCCCAACGTAGGACACCTGAGTGGGCTACTGCGGGTGTCCTTGGTTGAGCTTGGAACGGTTCTGACCCAGAGTTAAGAACACAGCTAGACAAATGTGTTCCAGATGTCTAATGTCTTCTCGTATTGTTAACTTTCATCTGTAGATCTTGTATCTGTCCATTATCTACCCTTTTGGTACATGGGGATGAAATATATTTGGCCGTTAATGACTTACTGGTTCTCTAATAGCCTACGGATCAAACTAATTCACCTGAAACTCTTAATCACACAAGCAGAATCCTCACGAACGGAGCGGCGAAGACTGACGACCAAGTTTAAAAATAAAAGGCTGTGTTTGTAAAGCCCGTTTGAGGCCAGAGAGGTATTACAGTAAAGTGTGTGTGTGTGTGTGGTCAGGGTTTGGAGTTGGGGGATTTGTCCGAACAGAGGAGGGTGATCTACTTCACGAGTGGTGAGACTCTGGAGGAGGAGGAGGAGGAGGAGGAGGAGGAGGGGCCAGCACATGATGAGACGTTCAGAGAACCATCTGATGGGGTGAAGCATGCTAAACACTCAGTATATCTGTGGTGTCGTCTCACTCTCTGGAGACTAAACACTAAATATATCTTCATCGCGGTGCACACCTTCTTCAGCCTTGGAGGTCGTGGAGGAATGCTGGTGTTCTGGTGATGAGGATGTCCCTCCATGGTAACACACACACACACACACACACACACACACACACACACACACACACACACACACACACACACTACAATACCAGTACCATTGGTTCAGGTGCGTTGGATATCATTTCACATTGCCCTGACGGGACGTTCTTCAGTGTATTAGTTCTGTGGGGTTCTAGTGAGGGTTCTTCTCCATTGCAGCGTGTGACTTCATGGGCCAGCGGCTGGCCGGGCTCCTGGGCCTGGACATGGCCAAGTATCAGTACGCCGTGGACCAGAACCACCGAGACCGGCAGGTGGGCTGGAGAATGGGACAGTCGTCCTTTGTCTAGCCAACACCAATACAGAAGGGTAGTACAGTGATTCCTACATTGTAATCCCATCTCCTCTGATCTCCAGAGATCTGAGGACCTGAGTGAAGCCCAGGGGGAGAGGGTCACTCTCTCCACCGGACTGGACCGCACTTACAGCGCCACAAAACCCAGAACCATACCGGACTCGGGGCAGGGGTCCCACAATGAAGCCTATCAGCGTGATCCAGACCACTAAACTTGAGTAGAGAACAGAAAATAAGGAATGCTCTGTAACGTGAGATTTTCTAAATAAAACATCAAACGTAAACCTTTCTGTATTTAACAGCACGTTGGTCAAGTCGGACACATTTTGATTTTTTTAATATGAATACACATATACAGCAGTAATATCGATATCAAGGCATTTAGAATCTTGATTAGCGCGGTTCTTCAAAGAGCGCGATGGTGTCCGATGACGTCACATATGCTAGATTTAGACCAAAATGAGAGCAGCGATAACACGGACCGCGTCTTGACACAACAGTGAGCATCTCTGTTCTAGTTTAGTTTGATGGACACAATACAGACACGCAAAAGACACTTAAAAGCGTTCAGTTAAGACAATAATCAACATAGCGTTTGATCAGCGATGTCCCTTTTTAAGGTTTTGCGAGTCTTGTCAAACTTCACGAAACACATCCAACGTTTGTCACAGCAGAATCAGAATCAGAATCAGATTTATTGCCAAGTAGGTTTGCACCTACAAGGAATTTGTCTTGGTGCAATTGGTGCAAGAGAAAAGCAGTATTAAAAAATATATATAAGTAAGTAAAATAACTATAAATATATATATATAATGTACAATGGATATGGAATAAGGAGCAGTAGTGCATGCATAGAAAAATGGTGGTCCCGAATGAGTACGCACTGTACACACAGTGCGTTAATGTAACGCAGAAGTATTTACAAACACACCACATACTTATACGATTTCACTAAAGTTGATTTGCATAATGTAAGTAGTTACTTTTAGTGTCAAAAGATTTGCCGCCGGTAAACCACGTTACCTGAGGATGAGGCCTGTCGTCTCCGGCTCACCAATCAGAACACTGTGCGCCAAAAGACGGGCAATAGACACAATCCGATTGGTTACTTTGCTCCTGGGCGCGGCAAACTGTTTCGAAGCATAACTTCCAGTTTCTGGACTGCCTCCGAGGTCCTAACACAAAACAAAATATCCGAACAAGGTCCGAACAAGCTCTTAACCAGGTCCGAACACATTCCTATTCAGATCAAAGACTGACCGGCGGGGGGGAATGGGAGAGGAAAGAGGGGGAAAGAAAAGGAGGAGAACGTACACTATATCATTTTTTTTGTCTACTCTCTTACCTTCTCAACATTGTTTACACACAGTTCTGCACTTATTGCAAGGTTTATTATCACTTTAATTTTCATGTCTCTTGCGGGATTCGAACCGATGCTGTAGCAGTATCGCTTGCATCTTGGCTTGCTCTCTCGTCTTGTAGCGTATTCCGGAAGTATACATGCAATGCAGTTTGGGTAACGTAGTCATTTTTTAACACAGAAACTCTTTTTCCATACAAATCACCAAAGTAATAAGCCTGTGATCATGCAATTATGTACAGGAATGCATTGATGAATATAATGAAATTAATATAATACAATATTCAAATAATTAACTCAAAATGTCATATGCTAAATGTAAAGTTACAACAGCATTAACAGTCTATAACTGTAAATGTAAATAACTCCCCCATCATGTTTCCCCTAACCTCAATTATTTGAGAGACTACATCTGTGCAGCACAAGTGAATAAAACAAATTCCAAATTGAGCAGCAGAGTGTTGGGCTTTGTAAATAAATGTAAATGATTCTGGCTTTGGTTTTCACAATCACATTAAATGGATGACACTAACTGTCCTGTTATTCAAGAGGAAATTAAATAAAACCATGAAGGCTGTTCTTGGCTCAAATAAAATGATTAAACTTTAATGTAACAGACAGACAACACAGAATATCCTGAACCCATAATATCCCCTCTCTGCATCTCCCCTCTCACTTAAACACACACAAGCACTGGTTCATACACATAGTTCAGGAGGTCAGGAGTGTATTAAAGTATGTACAGGCCCGTCCCTCCCCTCTCACTGAAACAGAAGTCCCTGGTCCTGTAAGGCCTTTTGGCACCCACACCCACACACAGCAGCTCCCACACTGCGCACCTCAGATCTGGCCCTGTCATATTCTGCAGCAGAATACTGTGCCCCTGTCTGGTCCAGGTCACCCCACACACACACACCAGGTGGACCAGGTGTGGGCCTAGCCAAAAAAAACAAATCTTACCGGCATGGTGGGGGATTTCTGCAGAGAGAAAGCTGTGGAAACCTGAGGAGATATCGGTGGATTTTTCCACGACAACAGATAGGGAGACAGACACGAACAACACAGAGAGAGAGAGACAAGTAATGTAAGTGAGTGACTATAGGCTTACACTCTTCTCCCGGTCATCCAGGGTCTGTCCTGACTCTGGACAGTACCACCGCCACTTCAGCTGGGTGTGTTCAGTCCGCTTGCTTTTGTCCTGGCCACACCTCTTGCAGGTGTAGTGACACTTCTCCTTTGCCAGCCTCTTCCGTGGCGGTTCCCCCCTTTCCATTAGCTCCTCATCCTCCTGGGCAGCTTTGTTCAGCCTCCAGGCACGTTGCCTTGGCTGGGCACCTGGAAGGCACTCTGGAGGAGCTTGCAATTCAGGAGCCTGAGGAAAAGGAGGAGCTTGCAATTCAGGAGCCTGAGGAAAAGGAGGAGCTTGTGTAGATGGAAAGTGGGGAAGCACACGGAATAGGAGGGGCATGGATGAATGGAATGTGCGGATAGGGGGGAGCATACGGAAAAGGAGGAGAAGGGGTAAATGGAAAGTGGGGAAATGGGGGAGGATACAAAAAAGGAGGAGCTTGCTGGAATGGAGCTGGCCCAAACTGTGGAGGGAACTGAGGAGTCGGAGGTGGCGGAGGGATGACAATAGGCTTGTTTGCCGCTAGAGTGCGCTGGCGGGGGAAAGCTTCCCCCTCGCGGTTTTCTGGCTCCTCAAACGTCATCTCTTCATGTGCATGTTGCACAGGGGCAGCTGGGTGAGTGTTGACTGGAGGGAGAGGCTCCTTGGCCAGGTACAGCTGTTGAGGGAGAACAGTACCTTGCAGCAGCATGTTCCTGTCCTTCCTCTTGTCCCTCCTAAGCAGCCTACAAGACAAACATTCATTATTTTATATGTGTAAGCCTATCCTCCCTGCCTAAGGTTATTACATACATTGCAGTGTTTCCCACACATTGACGAGACTATGGCGCACTGCCATAGTCTAATTTCGGCTGCCATAGTTTAAATATCCGCCCGGACCAGAGCTAGTGAGCAGAGCTGAGTGCTGCGAATATTCCGCTCCTCTCTCAGACGGCTGTTCTCTCGGCCGCTCCTCGCTCTAAATCGCGTCCGGCCGCTCCGCTCATTTTGACTCCCCGCTCCACTTAAAAATCATGCCGCTCCACTGAAATCACTCCACGCTCACTCCAATTTAAATGAGGGAGAAATAATCTACTACGAATTGCCACCTTAAACAGAAAACTTACATCCTAAAGAACTAAGAGCAACGGCAATATATTTCAGTCATAGAACATGTATTTTAAAAGATAGACAAGTGCAAGGCCTTTTTCCATTTCTTGGCCCCTGGCCGTTTGCCAGTTGAGAAATGGATTTGGCCCTGGGCATATTTTATGCAGATGTCCCTCCAGTAACTGTCTGGCTTTCCTGTCTTAGTCATCTGCGAACATTAAATATAAAACAGATTAATGTTGAGCTAGGCTATGTGTGTGTACAGACAGACAGACAGAGTGGAGGAAATTATTATAATACATTGTGTGTGTGTGTGTGTGTGTGTGTGTGTGTGTGTGTGTGTGTGTGTGTGTGTATTTATTTATGTAGGTTGGTAGGTATGTTTTGCAGTACAGTTTTATTATTGTTATTATTATTAATAATTAAACTTGGCACAAGCATGTCATACATCTGGACACATCTGTTTGCTCTGCCCCAACACATAACCAGGCTCCACTACCGGAGGGGACGAACCTTGAAACAATTATTTCACATCTTAAGGCTTTTCCCGATAAATCGGCAGAGTTTATACGGCAAATAAACAAAATAAATAAGATATTATTGGTCTTCTGATTCTATTATATCACCAATATCCGTATGCACAGCAGTCGGAAGCTTCGTTAGCAAAGTTGCCACGTAACAAGAAAGTTGAAAATACAAAGTTGTATATCATGCTGGCGGGACGAGAAATGAAATCGTTTACTGTTTTGTTTTTTATGGTATTGCATTTATGAGTATTAATAAAGTGTCCAAACCTTTTTCCCGAGTCAGTTGATGCGGTGAAAAAAAAGGCATCCACTCAAAGCGATAACCGCGCCTCCTCGGTCACGTGACCTACACTGTTCGGAAACAGTGTTCGGACCTGTTCGGACCTCGTTTGAAACTCTTTGATCTGAATGGTTCGGACCTGGTTAGGAGCTTGTTCGGAATTGTTCGGACCTCGTTCGGACCTTGTTCGGATCTTTTGTTATGTGTTAGGACCTCAGAGGCAGTGCAGAAACTGGAAGTTAAAGCATATGATTGGCTCGTTTGGCCCGCTCTCGTTAAAGATGAACTGAACTGAAATAATCAACATTGATAACTTGTTAGTTATTACCATAATTACAAAAATGACACACAAAAAAACATATTTTAAAAAATCCATACATAGCTTTTTTAAGCATCACAAAAATTGTGTTTATTAGTATTAGAACGCCGCCATTTTCGGTGACGTCACGGGCATGGTGCGACCGTAGGTCATTGGAAGTTCTATAGGCAGAAGCTGCAGACCCGCGAACGTCTTCTACTGTCTATGGTGGGAAATAGCGATTTTCACATAACAGATTATGCGTTTGAGCCTGTGAGGGACATACCTATAGTGTCCGACTACCAAACAAAGCGGTGTAGCGCTGTCACGGCAAGACATGTTAGATGCACTTTGAGAGATACACCCCCGGATGAGCATCTAGATGCGAGGCGGATTCACGTGTCACGGTTTACTTTAGGTGGATGGATTGATGGATATTGCACAGATGGATATGCACCGATCTTATTATGGAACTATTTCCATGAGTTGAACTCTCTCTGCATCATCGATCTGCTAGTCGGCGAACTTCATGGTGAGTAAACATTTGTGGAACTTTCTGTTTACCGACCTGCCGTGGTTTAATTAGCAGCTACGAAACAGATCTGTGATATCGTCGGAGTCATACACTTCACATGGTTGGAGTGGTAGTTTGTTGAGATTGACACGAGACTACATGTTCCAAATGTTTAGCTGCTAACCGTTGCCCTAGGTTGGATCGTGTGGTCGCTAATTTGGTTTTGGACTCAATTGCCGCACAACCCATGTCACTCTGTTTGTCGGCGCTGTAAGCCTACACTGGTTGAGGATTTATTTGTGCGTGTATGTGAATATGTTAAGTGTTTTGTGTATGTGACCGGAACATCCAGCACTTTGCCTAGTAGACCAGTGTACTAGCTGGCATGCAGCTAAACGTCCCGCTCTGTTCTCCGCCTGAAGGGTTCGTTTCAGAGCCCTGTCTCTGCGACAGATAGCATCGGTGGTGTTGCTTCCAGAAGTTGGTCTATCGGTCTGCCCTGTATTATAGCTTGAAAATTAAAATATGGACGGAATTGCCTCAGACAATTGCCTCACTATTGTTATTCTGTGGATTTGTCTTATTATTATTATTATTATTCCTTTTCCGGACGAATTTCGATTTGCTACTAGTCTACTACTACTACAACTCGGAAAGTTGTAGGACGAATGATATATCAAAACATGCGTCTTCACCGGGATCGGTGTGCTCGTAATTCATTACTACAGCCGGGGGCAATACAGTATGATCCTCCTGTAGAGCTCGTTTGCTTTGCCGTAGCCATTTCAGCTTCAGGCTGATTACCTGCTATGGCTGCTAGTTAGCCACAGAGTAGCTTACCATTCCAGTGACATAGCTGATTGTTGAAATCCACAATGGCTGCGCCCATGTAACAAAAACAACACTTTCAACATACAATTTTATTGTATGAAGGTTCAGCCATTTTAGTTATAGTACCAATGAGAAGGCAGACAATACATCTGTTATATCAACTAAACTTAAAATTTCAGTTCAGTTCCTCTTCACTTGTTAGGATTCTGTTAGGACTTTGTTAGGACTTTGTTAGGATTTGTTAGGACTTTGTTAGGATTTGTTAGGACTTTGTTAGGATTATGTTAGGACTTTGTTGGGATTTGTTAGGACTTTGTTAGGATTTGTTAGGACTTTGTTAGGACTTTGTTAGGATTTGTTAGGACTTTGTTAGGACTTTGTTAGGATTTGTTAGGACTTTGTTAGGATTTGTTAGGACTTTGTTAGGACTTTGTTAGGATTTGTTAGGATTTGTTAGGACTTTGTTAGGATTTGTTAGGACTTTGTTAGGACTTTGTTAGGATTTGTTAGGACTTTGTTAGGACTTTGTTAGGACTTTGTTAGGACTTTGTTAGGATTTGTTAGGACTTTGTTAGGACTTTGTTTGGACTTTGTTTGGACTTTGTTTAGGATTTGTTAGGACTTTGTTAGGATTTGTTAGGACTTTGTTAGGACTTTGTTAGGACTTTGTTAGGACTTTGTTAGGATTTGTTAGGACTTTGTTAGGACTTTGTTAGGACTTTGTTAGGACTTTGTTAGGACTTCGTTTGGACTTCGTTTGGACTTCGTTAGGACTTTGTTAGGACTTTGTTTGGACTTTGTTAGGACTTTGTTTGGACTATAAATAAAATAAAACAAAACAAAACACCAAACATAAACCTTACTGCATTTCGTTGTCCCTGTACTTGTACTCTGCACAATGACAATAAAGTTGAATCTAATCTAATCTTATCTAAAAATGTCTGTATCTAACAGCACGTTGGTCAAGTTGGATTTGAAAGTTTTAATTAAATGCAATACAAAGTACTTTTTTTTCATTTGCGCAGTTAGTAATTATTAATTAGTGGATTATTTAGTTTTAACATTACATTATTATTACTAATTTATAACGCACATTATGCAATATTAAATGCAACCGTTGAGTTGTTTAAATAGCGAAAAAAAAAAAAAAACGCAATCCGACGAGGATGGGATTCGAACCCACGCGTGCAGAGCACAATGGATTAGCAGTCCATCGCCTTAACCACTCGGCCACCTCGTCTGATACCGCGGTCCGGGACATGAACGTTTTATAAACCCATTAACATTCCCTGAACCCTCAAAACGTATTTAAACTTAAAATAAATATAAAATTAATAAAATTAAAATAAAACAGTCATATCAAATAAAAAAATCATATTTCACCCTAACTGTTCAATCTCTGACCTAAAGACTGAAACAAAGCCATTTGATGAGAGAGGGATTCGTAACTAACTCTACCATCCAACGCAGTGCAATGGAAAAACTGCGATGAAATTAAGTAATTGAATTGAAGTTATTCAACTCATTTTTGTGTAAACATAGTCAGATTTTTACAAATAGTCGGGTGGAATATTGACTTCATCCGAACGAAGTAGGGGAAACCGACGCAAGTGAAAGTGAATTCACTGACTCTATTGACCAGCAGGAGGCCTCATATCCTCTGGCGTTTGTACAATACAGCATCGTAATCACACTTCAGCATTCACGATGACCATGTTGATGTCTACCCTGAATCTACATCGACCTAAAAGCCCCAGAGCTTTCATCCTGTCCCTTTATTGCTGCTTATCACTACAAGAGCTGCTGTGTTGTTTTCTGCCTCTCGGTGTGTTTAATGAGCATCTCTTTATCTGAGCCATGTAATAAAGACGCCTCCTATCAGCAGGTTCAAGGATCCACACGTTTACGGCTGGTATAAATGTGGAGACGGCGTGGAGGTCTGCTGTGTTCCAGTGTACCTGCAGTCCCCACCAGACATGTTGATGAGGTTCCTGCTGCTGGGACTGGCGACCCTGGCCGTGAGTAACCATCAGACCCCTGTGTGGACCTCTTCGATGTGTAGATGTAGAAAGCTTGCTATAACTCACGTGCATGAATATAACACTGGATGGTGAGGAGTAATCAGAGTCATTGCTTTCAGATTCCTGTGTTTCCTGATGTACACGGTAGGCACATTCTTCTCGTATATATGAATATTTTGTTGTTGTCAACTGTTGAATCAGTTGACAAGTTGAATGGTCAGTTGAATGGTAAGTTATTTGCAGTGATACTGTATGTGTAGTACAGTAATGTATGGTTGTAACGGAGTAACAACCATAAGTGTAAGAGTAAGTACATGTCAGCACCAGCAATACTCGCAATAATGACGGCAAGATGTTTCCAGAGGTCTACGAGAACCAAGAGGACACGGATCCTCTGTTGAATCTGGGTGAGTCACTGTACTGGGAGACAACCAGTCTGCTGCTACCTACAGGAACCACTTTGTGCGTTCATGTGAGATTCATGTTCATGAGACTTCACACGCCATGTTGTCCTCTGATATTATGAATCACTTCATGTGTCCGGCTACAGGTTCAGATGTCAACTTAATCGAGGGAGATATCTACCTCCCGGTCAGTCAGAGTCTTTACTTGCTGCATTATTAAAACATAACCCTCACCTCACATGAATGTGAATACATGAACATTGGTTCCTACAGGAAGGTCGGAATGCGCTGATCAACACACGCTTCAGGTGGAAGTTTCCTATCCCCTACATCCTCGGAGATGACCTGGGTGCGTCCTAACCTCTAACCCTTAACTCTTAACCTCTAACCCTTAACCCTACCCTTAACCCTTAACCTCTAACCTCTAACCCCTAACCTCTAACTTCTAACCCTCAACCCTACCTCTAACCTGTTACCCTTAACCCTACCTCTAACCTGTTACCCTTAACCCTACCTCTAACCTGTTACCCTTAACCCTACCTCTAACCTGTTACCCTTAACCCTACCTCTAACCTGTTACCCTTAACCCTACCTCTAACCCATGACCCTTCCCTCTAAAGCCTAGTTTATACTTCTGCGTAAAGTGACGGACGACGGATACGGAGAGCCCTCTCCGTCGACGGAGAGCCCGACGGAGAGCCTCTCCGTCGTCTCCGTCGGCCTGAAATATTTTTTAAGTATCCGTCACTCCGTCTACGTACAACGGAGACCGCAAGGGCTGTGATTGGTCCTCTAAACACGTCATTTACATATGAATGACTCACAATGAATCACATTCTATCGCTATCGACTTCTATCACAACGTAAACACTGGCCGCGCCGCCGCGCCATTTATATATATACGCTTTATACGCTATATATACGCTACATATATACGCTTTACTATATGGACGCATAAAGCTCCAAAATGCAAGCCGACCTACTTGAACTTGTGAAACTTAAAAGAGACGGTGGCAAATTGCAAGTTTGTGTACGGTTTTTACTTTTAAAAGCATTTCATTTATAACGTATCCCCTTTTCTATTTAATAATTGATCCCCTCTGAACTATTTTTCCCTTTTGTACTTCTTTGCTTGAATGTCATGGCCAGTCTTGCGTAGCGACCCATACTGGTCAAGCCGGAATTTGCATTACGTATCCGTCACCACGACGGAGAAGTATGAGGGCTCGAGGGGTGTCCGTAGCTACGCAGACGGATGACGGATTACGCAGTCGGAGAAGTATAAACTAGGCTTAACTGTAAGCATTGAGCAGTAAAAGGTTCTCCAGCTAATCCTTCTCCTGGCTCCTCAGACCTGAATGCGAAGGGCTGTGTCCACCAGGCCTTCGAGATGTACCGCCTCAAGTCCTGCGTGGACTTCAAGCCCTACGAGGGAGAGAAGACCTACATCAAGTTTGTGAAGAAAGGCGGGCAAGTGCATTTCACTTCTTCATGACTTCATTATGTACATATGCACAGCCAGAACTAGCGGAAAGGCTGGAACTAGGGCCTGTGGATGCCAGACACCAGCCAAGGGACCAGGGAATAGGGAAGTGTTGACCTCACCTCAGAGCCTTAAGGCAGATCCACGGCGGACTGGGCACTCTTGTGGAGCCGGTCAGTGGGGAAGAGGATGGTTCCCCGTCTGACTCCTCTGCTCCGCTGCAGCCGCTGAGCGCCATGTTTAGTGAGCACTGGGAGGGTTATCTTCCCTTCTTAATGCCCAATGCTAGCATCAAGGCATTCCTTGCACATGGTTTGCTTTCTGACGTTGTGACAGAGAAGGTAACCTTTGAAAACACGCCCTGTGTTGATGTGTTGCTGATGGTGTCGCCAGGGGTCCTCCTGACTCGGACGCCTAAACAACTGCTGGGTTTCTGGTGTCCGACCAGGTGCTTCTCCAGCGTTGGGGACCAGCAGAATGGACAGATCCTGTCCTTGGGGCCGGGCTGCGACCACAAGGCGGTGATTGAACACGAGCTGCTGCACGCCCTGGGCTTCTACCACGAGCAGTCTCGGACCGACCGCGACGACTACGTAGACATCTGGCTGGACCAGGTCACCCCAGGTCTCTACTCCTCTCTGGCTCTGGCTGTCCTCTGACGTGGTGGTCTCAGAGGAGCGGTAACCCGTAGCGAGCTTGGGTCATCACCGTCGTACTGACCAACGCTTCCCCTCACAGGAATGGAACACAACTTCAACAAGTACAACGATGACTTCATCACAGACCAGAACACCGCCTACGACTACGAGTCCATCATGCACTACCGGCCCTTCTCCTTCAACAAGAACGCCTCGGTCCCCACCGTCACCACCAAGATCCCGGTCTTCTACAACATCATTGGCCAGTATCTGGACTTCAGCCGCCTGGACACCCTGAGGCTCAATCGCATGTACAACTGCTGTGAGTAGAAGCTCTAGAGACCAGAGCTCTGTAAAGCTCTACAGACAGAGATGTGTAAAGCTCTAGAGACCAGAGCTCTGTAAAGCTCTACAGACCAGAGATGTGTAAAGCTCTACACACCAGAGATGTGTAAAGCTCTACACACCAGAGATGTGTAAAGCTCTAGAGACCAGAGCTCTGTAAAGCTCTAGAGACCAGAGATGTGTAAAGCTCTACACACCAGAGACTTGTAAAGCTCTGGAGACCACAGATGTGTAAAGCTCTAGAGACCAGAGCTCTGTAAAGCTCTAGAGACCAGAGATGTGTAAAGCTCTGGAGACCACAGATGTGTAAAGCTCTAGAGACCAGAGATGTGTAAAGCTCTAGAGACCAGAGATGTGTAAAGCTCTGGAGACCACAGATGTGTAAAGCTCTAGAGACCAGAGATGTGTAAAGCTCTGGAGACCACAGATGTGTAAAGCTCTAGAGACCAGAGATCTGTAAAGCTATAGATATGCCGATGGTAAAGTGGAGGCCCTTTGGTTAGTCTTCACTAGTTGCCTCATCTCACCAGAATACTGCCTACTGTTAATAAAGCTGGACAGGACTGCCAGTCACTGAGTCACCCATCTTCCGGAGGAGACTCAAGACCCACTTGTTCAGAGTTCACCTGCATAACTCTGAACAAGAACCCTGCCTGAACCCTGCAGAACCCTACCCTCATGCTCTTATTAGTTGTACGTCCTGGCACTTTAATTGCTCTTTGTAATTTGGCACTTTAATTGCTCTTTGTAATTTGGCACTTTAATAACTCTTTGTAATTTGGCACTTTGATCGCTCTTTGTAACTTGGCACTTAGTCAGAGATGTTGTATACTAGCAATAGTTAACCTAGCAATTGAAATGCTTGACACTTGTTCTGGTGACATTCTTACTGTATTAGCAGCAATGAAATGTTTCACCTTCTTATGACAAATGTACTCTTTGTAAGTTGCTTTGGATAAAAGCGTCTGCTAAATGTCCTAAATGTAAAAAAAAAATGTAAAGCATCACACACCAGAATATGGTTACATTATTATTCCATTCCTCACAACCAATAAGCGGACCCCATTTCTCTCTATGTCCCGCCCCCCAGCCGGCCCCCTCACCCTACTGGACCAGTGTGCCTTCGAGTCGGACAGTGTGTGCGGGATGATCCAGAGCTCCACGGACGATGGGGACTGGGTCCACACTGAGAGCCGCCCGGGGGCGGAGGACCACACCCTGCTGGGTCGCTGCCGAGGTGTGGACCCCATGGTTCTCCTGCTGCTCCCACTGTCCAGCTACGCTACAATACTTCACTAGCTAACCAAGACTATGCAACTAAACCAGTTATAACCAACACCACTAAGCTACACCACATCTGTAACTGCTGTAACCTACTAAACTTAATCAGTTAACTCACCTGAGCTGATCAGGTGATGTATGATGTCATCAGTTGATGTTTGATGTCATCATGACCTCACGATCTGCTGTGTCTCCAGACGCCGGTCACTTCATGCACTTCGACACGTCCTCCGGACCCCCGCAGGCCTCGGCTCTGCTGGAGTCCAGGACCCTCTACCCCCGCAGGACCGGCCAGTGTCTGCAGTTCTTCTACAAGATGACTGGGGACCCCCAGGATCGCCTGGTGGTCTGGCTAAAGATGGATGACGGCACAGGCGCTGTCCGCAAGATGAGGAAGGTCCACACCTTCCATGGTACAGACCCTCTGGGGCTGAGGAAGTCCTTTCAGGAGGTCGGATTATTCACAGGCCTGGGAATGGGTGGCAGGAGATTGCTGGCTTTTAAGATATAGCTATCTGATGATTCATTTGTTCTGATGAACACATTTCAATGGTTTGAAAGGTCCTGTATCTACAGACAGACTGCCTAATGATTCGTAGCCATGAGGGAACTACTAATCACATAAGGGTTGAGTGGTAATAGGTTAGTGTTCAGGTTCAGGGTGGAGGCAGCCTGGGCGCAGTGTTTCGGGGCAGATGGTCAGCTGTTCTCCATGCTGTGTCCTCCAGCTGACTCCGACCACTCCTGGAAGATCGCTCACGTTCCCGTGGCGTCGGCGGTGAAGTTCCGCTACGCGCTGCAGGCGGTGCGGGGCGGCTCCACGCCGGCCGCCGCCGCCACCGCCGGCGGCGTCTTCATCGATGACGTCACGCTGACGGAGACCCGCTGCCCGGCAGCCGTGTGGCGGATCCAGAACTTCTCCCAGATCATGGAGTCGGCCGACGCCATCAACAGCCCGCCCTTCTACAGCGCCGAGGGATACGCCTTCGGCGTGCAGGTCAGGCCACGCTCTGGTTACCGCGACTACACGGGCGACTACACCGGGCTGTACTTCCACCTGCTCAGCGGCCAGAACGACGTGGTGATGGACTGGCCGGCCGTCAACAGGCAGGCCACCCTGGTTGTGATGGACCAGGACCCTGATGTCTCCATGAGGATGTCCACGGCCCGCAGCCTCACCACTGATCTGACCACCAGTAAGTCCCCGTGATGCAGGGCCAACCCTGGTGTGTGTTTATCTGTTGACTCTAATTGTGAGGACCACTTAGTCCCTACAAGGCTGGTAGAATCATGATGTGACTCGATAACTGTCGATAATACTTGCAATGGGATGTTTTTAGAAGATGCTTTAATGCAGTACTCATGGGATATTGGTCGATCATGGACTATAAAGGTTTTAGAGGGTTGGAGGACACCTGGAGGAAAGCTTCTGCTGAATAACTAAAGGAAAGCGCCACCGTTTGTCCATACTGAACTACGTTCTTCCCTGATCTTAGATGAGTTGATACATACCTCTCTCGCCTTCGTGCGTGCACTTGATCGCTCTGGCGCATAGCGCTACTTCGATAGCATGTAGCTTGGCCCAGTATATTCCTTAGGATCCAAACGGGGTGAAGTTAGAAGTGACCAAGCACTTCCACGTTTTCCCTATTTAAATACGGTTACATGAATAGTTACACAACCCAAGTATGGTTACAAAAAATCAAACATGGCAATTTTCTAAGCAGATAAAAAAGGATAACTATAATGTAAGGCGAAATAACACCTGGGAGCACTTTGACGTCGGCACATGCTATCGAAGTAGCGCTGCGCACTAGAGCGATCGAGTGCACGCACGAAAGTGAGAGATGTATGCATCAACTCATCTAAGATCAGGGAAGAATGTAGTTCAGTATGGACAAACGGTGGCGTTTTGCTTTAAGAAAATGCAAATCATGCTCTAGAGCAGTGAACGTCAACTGGCGGCCCGCGGGTCACATCCGTTCCGCCAGAGCTTTCCATCCGGCCCACAGAATATTTCTGAATTCAGGAATAGCCTAGGAAGAGGAAAAAGGAATGCTAAAATATCGCTTTCGCCCCCTAGTGCCTTGCTGCCGTACATGTAATGTGAGTCTGTTAACACTGACAAAGGCTATATATATATATATATATATATATATATATATATATATAATATAATTAATTTATTTTATTTTACGAAAGCATCTGGCCCTCACAATGTCTGCCGAGAAAAATTCTGGCCCTCGGACAAATGTAGATGATGACCCCTGCTCTAGAGAGAGATCTCTGGTGAACATGTCTCCCAGGGAGCATAAAGGGACCCTCAAGAGCAGAGAAGAGTCGCTTGACTTTCAGACATCGTGAATCCACAGCAGAGTTGCAACACCTCAGATCAGGAGGCCACAGTGACCCCCCTGCTGTTGGTGTGCTTCTCCTCCCAGTGGCAGATGGGAGGCTGATGTGGGACGACCCGTCCAAGGTGGGCACACTGGACCCGTCCTGCGGCTGCTACCGCGGGGAGTCCTGGGGCTGGAGGAACTTTGTCAAACACTTCGACCTGCGGAGACGCAACTACCTGAAGAATGATGACCTCATCATCTTGGTCGACTTTGAGGGTGCGTGGCCTGTGGATGTGGTCTGACAGGATAGGACAGACAGGTAGCACACAGTAGCAGACAGACGGGTAGGTGGAAGAAATGTAGGAGACGGACAGGTAGAGAGACAGACAAGTGCATACATGTAGCAGACAGACAGGTGGGAGAGGGGTACTATACTGACAGGTAGGAGAGAGACAGGTAGGAGAGTGGGCAGACAGACAGCTTACAGATATGTTAGAAGCACTCTGAGGCATAGGTTCTTTTGCATTCATGTGTGGACGGAGAGATGTGTTGTCTCTGCAGATATAACGGCCCTGGTGAAAACTGAAGTCCCGATCCAACCCAGCCCAGTCTAGGAGGTCATGCAGGTAAAACCAAGTCACAGATATACACACACACATCTGGCTGTGCCTGTTGTGTGTAATTTATTCTGCTGTTTTTTTAACCAGATACCAGAGCTGTTTCTGTGGCCTGAAGACCAAGGACACAATCAATAATCAATAAAGATAGCACAAGACAAATTGAATGTTTAAATACAAATATAAATGCAAATAATGTGAATAGATGTGGACTATTTAAGTTCATATGTATGTGTAGATCCCCAAAAGAGTTTTGTAAAATTTATATACATTAAACAACTCCATTCTGAATATCTTGTATCTTCGAATAGACGTCATTTAAAAAGTGCATATTTCATCTGGAGGACCCTCCTGGCGTTGAAGATTCTAGAAACATGATGTTACTGGGTGTAGGAATCAGCTGTTCTAGCATGTCTTGTTTTCCTTTGTGGAGAAACGTTTGAGGGTTAATATATTCTCCGGAGTGATCTGTGTTCTCTCCACCGATAAACCCTCAATAAAGTGTTCAACGTCTGGTTGTTCCTGGTGATCTGGCAACGCTCCACCTCCAGCGCATCATTTAAGGGTCATAAGAATCACACGAGGCAAGATTATTTCTACAGAGCTCTCTGTAGGCCATTCATAGTGCCCTACTGAGGCAGGAATCAAAAACATTTGACTAAAATGAGATGATGATTAAAATTAAGATGTTCAATAAAGTATAAGATGGTACAAGAAGACGTTTTGATTCATGATTTTAAATAAAGTGCAGAACTTCAACATCACGCTAGGTTGTGGGTGCAAACCCTGGGAACAACAAGACCTGTGGCTCTAAGGAGTTGCCCTAGTGTCCCTGAACCAAGCACTAAATGCTTACTTTTCTTTGGTTCTGAGGAATAAAGAGTTGAAAGAAGCCTATAAAAGTTTGACCTGTGACCTGTCAGACTCCAGCCAAGTTCAGAACTCAGCATTTCTTCAGCGTCATGACGACCAGGCTCTGAGTGACTGTATGTTCTGAGGGGAGCATACGCCCCCAAAGAATATGAATTATATCCAATAGTGTGCTCTTATTTATTAATATGTACAGTTGTACAATATAAACACTAAATTGTAATTCATACATCAGCCATTCATAATTGAACAATATGATGTTAATATATTGCCAGTATGCCGTCACTTTAATAACTACTGCCACTTTAATAACTCGTCACTTTAATAACTACTGCCACTTTAATAACTACTGCCACCTTTCATGTTTTTCAATTTTGCACTCCGCACCTTATTCTGCATTTCAACCTGCACCTTTATTGCTCATTTGCACTTCTGGTTAGAACGTCAACTGCATTTCGTTGTCCCTGTACTTGTACTCTGCACAATGACAATAAAGTTGAATCTAATCTAATCTAATAATTAGATTGGGTTAAACAGGAAGTTATTAACCGAAAGGTTAATAACTTCCTCTGTTCTAAAAACCTTCATCAAGGGTGCATAAGTTGGGTCAGAGATTAACTTTACCTCCTTGAATTAGATTCAAGGGGCGACGCTGCTCTGCGGGCGACACGGATGCTGTTTGTTTGTTGTTTGGTTGGTTTCTATGAACGATCGGTAAGCCCTATGTTCAATTTGTACGATCAAAACGAAGGACTGTGGCTTGGGCTTTGGGACTTTTGTTGTTGGCGTTACTGCTCTGGTGCGAACTTTTCACCACCTGTAAAACTACTCCGGCTTGGGCAAGTAGCAACCAGGCGCTACTTTACTGGAGGGAAGCACTCCTGTCTCTACGCCACTATGGAGATAGGCCTGCAGCAGATCTTTTCGGATCGCTTATCAAAAACTTGCCGGAGGACATTAGAGCTCCACGCCGGCAGGGATTGCGGAAAAGAGGCCGGAGAGGAGGTGTACGACGACGGCTACGCAGAAGAGGCAACCGACCGCTCCTGCCATATGATCCTGAGTAAGGCATGGTCGCTCAGGGATAAAATGGACGAATACTGACAAGGTGATGCTTTGAGTACCGTGAGTCCTGCATCATGCTTTTCACCGAGACTTGATTACACTCAGAGATCCCTGACTGTTGAGTTGATATAGAGGGGTTCTCACACATTCGCTCTGACAGAAGCGAGCTGTCAGGGAAAAGCAAAGGGGGCGGGCTCTGCTTGTAGATAAACAACAAGTGGTGCACACAGTCTGGGAGAACATCTGTAACCCTAATGTGGAACTGTTATGCGTGAGTCTCAGGCCGTTCTACCTACCCCGAGAGTTTGGCCATATCCTCATCTACTCTGTTGATGTACCTCCCGATGGCTCGAGGAATGCGGCACAGGTGGCAGACTGTGGTCATGAACAACTCTAGCGCACCCCAAACGCCCCGATTTTCACCATGATAGATCTCAATCATTGCAACTTAAACATTGCATTGCCAGGTGTTGAACAGTATCTCAAATGTGATACCAGGAAGAATTGGACATTAGACAAGTGCTATGGTAATGTAAAACATGCAGACACAGCCATAGCTAAACCACCCCTGTCCAACTCTGACCATAACACCGTTCACCTGATCCCCACATACAAGACAGCCCTAAAGAGCAGTAACCCCCTGGTTAAATCTATCAATGGACAGACCACAGCATAGAAACACTGAAAGGTTGCTTTCTATGCACAGACTGGGATATCTTATCCAGAGAGCCGAACCTGGACAATGCCACAGAAATGACAACAGATTACATCAAATTCTGTGTCGACACTGTGATCCCAAAAAGGACAATAAAAGTCTACCCCAACAACAAACCCTACATCACATAGGAGGTGAAGGCCTGTATCAACAGAAAAAGCAGGCATTTAAGACCAATGACCACCTACAACTAAAACTGTACAAAAAGAGTTGAACCAGAGGCTGAAAGAAGCTAAGGAACACCATAGGGAGGCAATAGAGGATAACCTCCAGGCTACGAACTCTAAGACACTATGGGACACAATGAAAACAGCCACCAGCATGAAACCCACAAAGAAATCTTTACATGTTGTAGATGAACTGGCCGAAGCAAATGAGCTGAATGGTTACAAGCGGTTTGACAGTTATGACTTCTCTGCTGAATGTGACATGGTGCTTGATGGTATTGTTACTAATGATGTTGGCAAGCTAGAGATTGACCCTATATCTGTCAACAAGGTCCTTAAGCAAATCAATGTCAACAAGGCCACAGGTCCAGATGGTATCTCTGCTTTTCTATTAAAAACATGTGCAGATGAATTGACACCCGGTGCCCCATTTTCCAGAGATCCCTAGATTGTACCAACACAATGGAAAAAGGCAATCATCACACCTGTCCCTAAGAAACCCTGTCCACAGGAGAATAATGATTTTAGACCCATTGCTCTAACCTCTGTTGTGATGTAGTTTATGGAGAAGCTCATGGTGAGCATCTACGGCTGGATGTAGGCCCACAGCTAGATCCCTTCCAGTCCGCATACACACACCAGAGAGGCACTGATGATGCAATCAACAGTATAGTGCACCTAGTGACTAAACACCTTGAGAACCCCAGGGCCTATGCTATGACTGTTGTTTGTAGATGTCAGTTCATCTTTAACACCCTACAGCCCCATGTTCCCCTGAAAACACTGCAGCTGATGAATGTCAACCCTCTCACTATTAAGTGGTACCACTCATTCCTCACCAACCGCACCCAGCAGGTCAGGGTGAACAGGACCTTGTCTGAACCCTTGACCATCAGCACTGGCACCCCTGGGGGTGCGTCAGTTCACCAGTCCTGTTCACCCTGTACACTAATGAATGCACATGCAGCACTGCTAACAACGACATGATAAAGTTTTCTGATGACACAGCCATCCGGGTCTCATGTCTGACACATCATATACAGCTGTATACAAATATGAGATTCAGAACTTTGTCCAGTGCGACAAACACTTCCTCATCCTTAATGTCAAGAAAACAGGGGAGATGGTATTTGACCCCAAATCCATTGGAGACCACTCACCAGTGGTTATCCATGACCAGAACATAGCCTAGGTTGATTCTTACAGATACCTGGACGTACACATTGACAACAAATTGACATGGAGTGTTCAGGTAGAAAATGTCTGCACGAGGGTCCAACAGCTGCTACACTTCCTTCGTAAGCTGAGGGTCTTTGGTGTCAACCAGAAAGTGTTGCTCCTCTTCTACCATGCCGGAGTTGAGAGCATCCTGCGATATGGCATCTCAGCCTGGTTTGGCAACCTCAGTGTACAGCTGAAAGCCCAGATTACCCGGCTAACACAAAGAGCTATAAAAATCATGGGAGTCAAGCAGCATCCAACACTCCAGGCCATCTTTGATAAAACTATCATCAGACAGGCCCAGAAGATTATTTCAGAGCCCACGAACCCACCCAAGCTAGTCAGAGGCTAACCCCCTGTAACGTTGTTTTATCGTAACGTATGACGGGCAGTGTGCAATCTGCTGGTTGTTGGCAATCTGTGTATGTACTGTAGATACTGTGCATGTGTGTGTGTGTGTGTGTGTGTGTGTGTGTGTGTGTGTGCGTGTGTGTGTGTGTGCATGCGTGTGTGTCTGTGTGTGTGCGTGTGCGTGTGCATGCGTGTGTGTCGTGTGTCTGTGTGTGTGTGTGTGTGTGTGTGTGTGTGTGTGTGTGTGTGTGTGTGGACTGGAACAGTCTGTGTATCTACTTTAGATACCATGCATATTTGTGTGTGTGTGTGTGTGTTTGTGTATGCGTGTTATTTTTTGTATTCTTACCAGCACCTTATGTCCAAGACAAATTTCTTTTGCGGCAATAAAGTCTATCTTATCTTATCTTATTCTTATTCTTCTATTCTTATTCTTATCAGCTTCACTTTCACCAAGTTATTCATAACACTGTTAAGCCATAAATGCAGCTCATTAAAGATGATTTATTGGCTTATTATCAGTTTATAATGCTGACAATAATGTACAAAAGTACAAAACCTTATAAAGATGCAGATCAGCCAAGTTAGCATCAATCTGATAAGGCATTTTAAAGGTACAAGTTAGTACAGGTGAAGGTGTGAAGGTACAGGTGAGCTACGTTAGGGTACAGGAGAATGTGAAGGTACAGGTGAGCTCCAGGTGAGCTACGTTAGTGTACCAGTGAATGTGAAGGTACAGGTGAGCTACGTTAGGGTACAGGAGAATGTGAAGGTACAGGTGAGCTCCAGGTGAGTTACGTTAGTGTACCAGTGAATGTGAAGGTACAGGTGAGCTACGTTAGGGTACAGGTGAATGTGAAGGTACAGGTGAGCTACGTTACAGTACAGGTGAATGTGAAGGTACAGGTGAGCTACGTTACAGTACAGGTGAATGTGAAGGTACAGGTGATCTCCAGGTGAGCTACATTAGGGTACAGGTGAATGTGAAGGTACAGGTGAGCTCCAGGTGAGCTAGGTTAGGGTACAGGTGAATGTGAAGGTACAGGTGAGCTCCAGGTGAGCTAGGTTAGGGTACAGGTGAATGTGAAGGTACAGGTGAGCTCCAGGTGAGCTACGTTAGGGTACAGGTGAATGTGAAGGTACAGGTGAGCTACGTTAGGGTACAGGTGAATGTGAAGGTACAGGTGTGCTACGTTAGGGTACAGGTGAATGTGAAGGGACAGGTGAGCTCCATGTGAGCTAGGTTAGCGTACAGGATTTGAAGGTACAGGTGAGGTGAAGCCACGTGTGCAGCCTCCCAGTTACTCATTACAGGTGAGATTGCCTGATCAAAGTTTGCAGCTCTTTATGAGATGTTGACTTGTAGAACATCTTTCCACTTAGCGTCTGGACGTCAACATGGACAGTGTGTGGAGATCCTGTCCTCTACTGGGGTTGCTACTGCTGCTAACGGTATGTTTACACCACTAGACGTATTTACTCATCATATTAAACTCTTTCCATAAACTTTGTTAGACAACGTACTGTTTTGTCCTTCTCTTTCAGGTGAATGCGGCCCCACAAGGTTATGGTCAGTACAAAGTTCGTAATGTTTCATGTTTCTAAGTTACTGCGTGTCAGCTGTATTCAGAGTTACACTGTGTGTGTGTGTGTGTGTGTGTGTGTGGGTGTGTGTGTGTGTGTGTGTGTGTGTGTCAGGTGGGGATGCAGATGAAGGCGAATTACGAGACGACATCCCAGAAATCAACAGAGGTCTGCTAACTAAATCATCTCAAACTCAACTCTAACCTAACTAAACTATTCTGTGTGATTCTTACCACGCTGCACCTCCTTCTGTTTCGGCAGAGTTGGACCACCTGTTCCAGGGAGACATCGCCGGGGATGTGAGTGAATTCTGATCCTTGATGGTAGTTTGTATCTGTTGGTGTTTATTGGTTTCTTTGTACTGGTGGATATTTGTGTTTGTACTGGTGGATATTTGTGTTTGTACTGGTGGATGTTTGTGTTTGTACTGGTGGATGTTTGTGTTTGTAGCCCCGGAGGAATGCCATACTGGATGAGAAGATGCGCTGGACCTTCCCAATCCCCTACATCCTGACTGATTCCTTAGGTGAGTGGTTCAAATTCCAATGAAAACGAACCCATGAGCAAGCTGTCCCATTCCCCCCTGACCCTGCCCCCGCTCTACAGACCTGAACGCCAAGGGAGTGATCGAGCAGGCCATGGAGGCCTACCGCCTCAAGTCCTGCGTGGATTTCAAGCCCTATGAAGGAGAGACGTCCTACCTGTCCTTTACGAAGCTGTCCGGGTCAGTGAAGAACTTAATGATGCAATTAACCCTGCGATACCAGCACCAGGAGTACGAGTTAATACAATTAACCCTGCGATACCAGCACCAGGACTAGGAGTTAAAACCAGACAGTATCAGTATAATAGCAGGACCTTAATGAAGAGTTAAAGCTACTAGATCGGTAATATCAGGAGCTGCTCCTCAGGTGCTGGTCCTTTGTGGGGGACCTGAAGGAGGGCCAGAACGTGTCCATCGGGGCGCGATGTGACACCAGAGCCATCGTGGAACACGAACTTCTCCACGCGCTCGGCTTTTACCACGAACAGTCACGCTCCGACAGAGACGACTACGTGAAGATCTGGTGGGACCAGATCCTGGAAGGTCCGTAGAACCTGCACTAGACTGGGTTAGGTTAGCTACATGAGACTAAACTACATTAGCTACACTAGACTAGACTATGTTAGGTTAGCGACACTAGACTAGACTACATTAGGTTAGCGACACTAGACTAGACTACATTATGTTAGCGACACTAGACTAGATTAGATTAGCTACACTAGACTAGACTACATTAGGTTAGTGACACTAGACTAGACTACATTAGGTTAGCGACACTAGACTAGACTACATTAGGTTAGCGACACTAGACTAGACTACATTAGGTTAGCGACACTAGACTAGATTAGCTACACTAGACTAGTCTACATTAGGTTAGTGACACTAGACTATATTAGATTAGCTACACTAGACTAGACTACATTAGATTAGCTACACTCGACTAGAATACATTAGGTTAGCGACACTAGACTAGACTACATTAGGTTAGCGACACTAGACTAGACTACATTAGGTTAGCGACACTAGACTAGACTACATTAGGTTAGCGACACTAGACTAGATTAGATTAGCTACACTAGACTAGACTACATTAGATTAGCTACACTAGACTAGACTACATTAAGTTAGTGACACTAGACTAGACTACATTAGGTTAGCGACACTAGACTAGACTACACTAGGTTAGTGACACTAGAATAGACTACATTAGGTTAGCGACACTAGACCAGACTACATTAGGTTAGCAACACTAGACTAGAATACTTTATTTAGTTGAGGCTAGATCATATTGTTATATTAGATTCATTCAATTAGACTCCATTGATCAGACCTGAACAGATGAGGAGATGAGATGTATCTAGGTATGCTAGACTAGATCAAGTGGGCCACACAGCAGCAAACAAAGACAGCTTTGACAGTAGAAAACAGAAGAAGCATCAACATGTGGGCAGCCTGTGGACCTCATGAAGACGGAACAGAAAAATAGAACAGAATAACAGAACAGAACTAGAACATGTAATTCCACACAAAGAGGAATGCCTGTAATCATTGAGATACATTTAGTTGAGTTTGTTGAACCCATGCTCAACTCACTGAGCTGCCCAGTTGACTGCTGGAAAACATTTAGCGAAATCAAAGGTAACAATGGAAAGCTAGCCTCAATGTTATCCCCATGGGAGTTTGTTGCATTTTTAATCCCAAATATCTCAAAAAGTCTAAAGTTTACAAAAATGAAAAATGCATAGCACATAGATGTTCCTGACTCGCTCCAGGCAAGGAGCACAACTTCAACAAGTATGAGGATGACTTCATCACGGACCTGAACACGCCCTATGACTACGAGTCCATCATGCACTACCGACCCTTGTCCTTCAACAAGAACGCCTCGGTCCCCACCATCACCACCACCATCCCCGCCTTCAACCACCTCATCGGCCAGCGCCTGGACTTCAGCGCCCTGGACCTCACCAGACTCAACCGCATGTACGACTGTGGTGAGTTCACACACACACACACACACACACACACACACACACACACACACACACACACACACATTGTAGAATGAAATGTAAATGATCAGGTTATGAAAAGACTCGATTATGAGGACATTTGAGATTAGAAGGACTTTGTGGATTAGAAAAATTCTGGATTAGGAGAGTTGTGGATTAGAAGGACTGTGGATTGAGAATGACTGTGAATTAGAAGGAGTGTGAATTAGGATTGTGGATTAGAAGGACTGTGAATTAGACAGACTGTGGATTAGAAGGACTGTGGATTAGACAGACTGTGGATTAGACAGATTGTGGATTAGAAAGTGTGTGGATTAAGAGGACTGTGGATTAGACAGACTGTGGATTAGAAGGGCTGTGGATTAGACAGATTGTGGATTAGAAGGTGTGTGGATTAGGAGGACTGTGGATTAAAAGGACTGTGCTGATTGACCTCCTGTGTGCAGCCCAGAGCCTGACCCTGCTGGACCAGTGCTCATTCGAGCTCATCAATGTCTGTGGGATGATCCAGAACCAGCAGGACCACGCAGACTGGACCCAGACCCTCAGCACCTCCACCCAACCTGACCACACCCTACTGGGACGCTGCCGGGGTACACACACACACACACACACACACACACACACACACACACACACACACACACACAGTCACTGTTCAAAGGTAGTTTGTCGAGGGTCTTAGGGTTTGGCACAAATGGCAGAAACGGCTTAAATTATGATTTTTATTTTCTATCACCAAAAGGTAGGAATCATCCAGTGCAAAATTATCGGAAAAATTAGTACAACAAAAAAGATAATGGAAATAATTGGAACAAAAATACTTAAACAAAAACAAAATGGCTATGGCTATATTCAGCCAGAAACAAGAGCACTAGATGCTACAATGCAAAGCTTTTAGCAAGGTTTCACACAACCCTTTCAGCGCTATAGGAAACAGCAAGCAGTTCACTACTCCTGCACCTAGAGAGTCGCGGTCCAAATGACACTCATCCTTTTTAAGCCGATGGCAAATCCACCCCTAATTGGTAACTACCATTACTCAATACACAGAAAGGGGTGTTTACTCATACAATCGCAAAAACATATCATACACAGTTAAAAGGGTACCGGTACACAATATCAACGCATTAGGTCTACTTAATAATTTCGCTGCATGGACACATGCCATTACATACAAAGAACCTGGTAGACAAACAATAATTGATTTAGTAGGGGCGCAAGTGCGTCGGTCGCGAACGCGCCGTTCCATATACTGTAGCCACATCCCGTATCGGGAGCGCGCTTCCTAGAAGCACCAGGAAATCGCCAGCCATCGCGACGGTCAGAAGTTGTACCTTGAAACACAAAATACCCAAGCTCCGTACAACACACATATTTACTTATCGCATAAAATATGTAAAGGCTTTGCATATTCTGAATCCATGTTTATTTTACCGCGACAAAACGGAGTTTTGCCGTGAATGAATGAAATGGAGTTGAATGAATGAACGTGAATGCGTGGGGAAAAGTTTGGTGCGATTTAACGTCATGTATGCATCCATCGGTTAAACACACAAACTCAACCTAACACAAAACACAGTCCATGGCAATGAATATTAACAGTGTGCGCAGATGCGCCTTATGGGCACAAGTCCATCGTTTAAAAATACACAGAAGTTTGGTGCGGCCGCGGCGTCACACACACACACACACACACACACACACACACACACACACACACACACACACACACACACACAACCAAATCCATAACATTCAAATGAGGCGGTATGTAAATGCTCTCTGTGTGCGCACGGTTGTGCGTGTGGTTGTGGTTGTGGTTGTGTGTGTTTGTGTGTAGACGCCGGGTACTTCATGAGGTTTGACACAGCGGGGGGTCTGCCGGGCTCCAGTGCACTGCTGGAGTCTCGGGTCCTGTTCCCCCGCCGAGCCCAGCAGTGCCTCCAGTTCTTCTACAAGATGAGCGGCCCGGCGGGGGACCGGCTGGTGGTCTGGGTCCGCATGGACGACGGTACCGGGGCCGTCCACAGTGTCCGTAAGATACACACCATCACAGGTAACACACACACACACACACACACACACACACACACACACACACACACACACACACCATCACAGGTAACACACATATACACACACACACACCATCACAGGTAACACACATACACACACACACACACACCATCACAGGTAACACACACACACCATCACAGGTAATACACACACACCATCACAGTTAACACACACACACACACTATCACAGGTAATACATGTTATGGTTATGGCAGTCCATCGATTACGATGATGGCGTCGCTCCAAATAGAATGTATGGACAATTATTGGGGTGTGTTGCGTGATGCATAGCCATGTGGCTGTAGAGGCCAATGCGGGATCCGCAGAGTTTGCCACAAGAGAGACAGGGGTATGTGACACTGGAGGGTGTGGGCACTGCAGCACGCTGACGCCTCAGTGCACGTCGCTGTATCCTCCTCTCTGTGGCTCGCTCCTGAAGGTGAGTAGTTCCCTGGTGGCAGGAGGAGCTCCAGGTGTTGCGATCAGCTGCCAGGGACTCGAGTGCTGTAGGTGGGATGTTGCACTGCTTCAGGAGGGTTTTGAGGTGATCCTTGAAGCGCTTTTTTGGACCCCCGGCAGATCTCTGGCCATCCAGAAGTTGGCCGTAGAGGATTTGCCTGGGCAGGCGGTGGGCAGGCATACGGATCACATGCCCAACCCAGCGTAGGTGTTTCCTCGCAAGGAGCACGGCGGTGCTAGGTGTGTGGGTCCGGTCAAAGACTTCGGCATAGGGCACCTTGTCTTCCCAGGACACACCCAGGATCCTTTGCAGGCAACGGATGTGGAAGGCCTCTAGATTTCGAAAGTGCCTCTGGTAGGGTGTCCAGGTTTCCGAGCCATACAGCAGCGTGGAAAGACAGACTGCCCTGTACACAGCTGCTTTGGTGGAGGTGGTGAGGTTCCTGTTCTGGAAGAGGGTTTCAGCCCGGATGTTGTTGAAGCGGGCCTTCAGCGAGGTGGATTGGGGGTTGGAGAGGTGAGCTGCAAGGGCCTTGTGTTTTGCCTGAAGTAGGTTGTGGATACCTGGTGCACTGTTGTTGAACCAGTCTTGGTGTCTCTGTCTGGTGTACCCTACAGACTCTACTGCTGCCTGGTGAATAGCAGTGCGTAGGGTGCTCCAGGTGAAGCTGACGTCGGGATCAGCTGGTGTTTCAGGGAGCTTGGACAGCTGTAAGGCGATCTGTTCCCTAAGATGGTTGACTGAGTGCGGGCACTTCAATGCATCACAGTTCAGCTTCCTGCAGGGTGATGTTTTCCTCAGTGCAGTGGGGGACGGAGTTCCAGGTTGAGTTTGGCTCTGATCAGGCGGTGATCAGTCCAACAGTCTGCTCCACGCATGGCTCCGGTGACTCGCACGTCCTTCCTGTCAGCTTGGCGGACAATGATTTAATCAAGGAGGTGCCAGTGTTTTTGGAGCAGGCCTGCGCAGGAGAGTAGATTATAGTGAGGGTAGTGGTGCACAGTCTCTGACCTCACTGTCTTGGCTCCCCCCTACATTCTCCAGTGGCATGCAAAGCATGACGACCTTCAGTGGAAGGGAGTTGCAGAAGACTGCCAGAACACCAGTCTGTTGGTGACTGGCTGATGTGGGTTATCTCCACAGGTTTTTGTTCGGAGTGTCCTTCTCTTAGATGGGTTGCCTGCCATGGCTATGAGCCCCATCCGCCCACCCATCATCTTCTGCCTGCTCCGCCGTTGGGGTCTTAACTATTTACCCATAGCTGGAGCTTTCTACCCATAGCTGGGACAGTGGTTGACGGGCACAGGGCATTTCCACTCACTGATGGGCCTGCATGCCACGTCTCTGGGGCCCACTGCTGCTTCGAGATCCCGTACAGCTTAGCCTGGGACCGCAAGGGACCAGTTACCATGTACGAGATCTTGGCGGTGGAGAGGCTATGTACCGGCTGAGGAGGCTTACTCACTCGGCTCCTCTTTTCGCCCCTGAAAACAAGGAGCTATCCGGTGGCAGTAGCTGAAAGCAGAGAGAAGCAAGCAGAAGCAGCATGCAGCATGCACTAACTACAAGCACTACTACTCCAACACTACTGCACAGACGCATCACACGCCCTGTGTGCGAACACTCACACACATACACACACACACACACACCATCACAGGTACCACACACACACACCATCACAGGTACCACACACACACACCATCACAGGTAACACACACACACATACACCATCACAGGTAACACACACACACCGTCACAGGTAACACACACACACACACACACACCGTCACAGGTAACACACACACACACCATCACACCATCACAGGTAACACACACACACACACCGTCACAGGTAACACACACACACACACACACACCGTCACAGGTAACACACACACACACCATCACAGGTAACACACACACACACACACACACACCGTCACAGGTAACACACACACACACCATCACACCATCACAGGTAACACACACACACACACACACACACACACACACACACACACACACACACACACACCATCACAGGTAACACACACACACACACACACACACACACACACCATCACAGGTAACACACACACACACACACACACACACACACACACCATCACAGGTAACACACACACACACACACACACACACACACACCATCACAGGTAACACACACACACACACACACACACACACACACACACACACACACACACACACCATCACAGGTAACACACACACACACACACACACACACACACACACACACCATCACAGGTAACACACACACACACACACACACACACCATCACAGGTAACACACACACACACACACACACACACCATCACAGGTAACACACACACACACACACACACACACCATCACAGGTAACACACACACACACACACACACACACACACACACACACACACCATCACAGGTAACACACACACACACACACACACACACACCATCACAGGTAACACACACACACACACACACACACACACCATCACAGGTAACACACACACACACACACACACACACCATCACAGGTAACACACACACACACACACACACACACACACACCATCACAGGTAACACACACACACACACCATCACAGGTAACACACACACAGTCCCTCCCCCCAGGAGACGGCAGGGGGCTGTGGCGCGTGGCCCATGTGACCCTGCAGCAGACGGAGAAGTTCCGCTACCTCTTCCAGGGGGTCCGGGGGTCCAACGCCTCCGCGGGGGCCATCTCGCTGGATGACATCACGCTCAGCGAGACGGTCTGCCCGAGCGCCGTTTGGCAGATTTCAAATTTCTCGAGCCTGGCCCTGGCGCCGGGGGTCCCCGTCACCAGCGGCTGCTTCTCCAGCCCCGAGGGGTACTCCTTCGGGCTGCGGGTGTACCCCGGGGGGCACAGCGCCCTGCGCCCGGACTACCTGGCCGTGACCTTTCACCTGTGCTCGGGGCCGAACGACGCGGTGATGGAGTGGCCGGCGTTGAACCGCCAGGCCAGCGTCACTGTGGTGGACCAGGACCCCGACGCCACGCTCAGGATGTCTGCCAGCCACAGCTTCACCACCGGTACGCCCCGCCCACCGACAGGCCCCGCCCACTGACAGGCCTTGGACATCATACCGACTATCACTGCTCATTAAGTCATACATAATATTTATGTTCTTCCAGTTATTAAAGACTGTTGACCCCCCTCTGTGACCTCTGACCCCAGACGCAGCGGGGCCCTGGGTGAGGCCCACCTTGGCCTCCGGGGCCACCTTGGACCCTAGCTGCAGCTGTTACCGCGGCAACGACCATGGCTGGTATACCTTCATCTCCCGGGCACAGCTGGAGAGGCGGAGCTTCCTGAAGAACGATGACCTCATCATCACAGCCGACTTCAATGGTACCAGGCTTCCTGTTGACAAAATGAAACAAAGAATGAAGAAAGACGACAATACCACATATATACATACATACAGAAATACATACATACATACACACACACACACACACACAAAGTCAAAGTCAAAGCCTTTATTGTCATTATATGACGGTGCATACAACGAAATTGGGAATTGACACACACACATACATACATACATACATACATACATACATACACAAGACAAGACATCCAAGACAAGACATAAGGACAGGACAGGAGCAGTAGCAGTCCAATGGGCCGAGATGCAGGGGAGAGTGGCGGGGTGGGATGAGGGGGTGGCGGGGCCGCGGGCCATGAGGAGGGGAGAGGGCAGTGGAGGGGATTGTTAGGGTTATGGATAGGGGAGGTCGTAGGCTTGTGAGAAGAGGTTTGTTCTTAAACGGGATTTGAATGTGGGAAGTGAGGGGGTGTCATGAACAGATTCGGGGAGTGAGTTCCAGAGTCGGGGTGGTGCTGAGGAGAAGGCTCTGTCAGAGTGAGTGTGGAGGAGGATCGGAGGGCTCGGGAGGGTCGATTGGGGGTGAGGAGATCTGACAGGTAGGACGGGGCCAGGTGATGGAGAGCTTTAAAAGTCAGGAGTATTTTGAAGGTGATGCGTTGTTTGATGGGGAGCCAGTGAGAGAGAGAGTGGAGAGGACAGGAGTGATGTGATCACAGGACCGGGTGTGGGTGAGGAGGCGAGCAGCAGCATTTTGGACCATTTGGAGTCTATGGAGGGAGTGAGAGTTAATGCCAGTGAGGAGGGAGTTGCAGTAGTCCAGACGTGAGGAAATGAAGGCATGGATGAGGGATTCAGCAGCAGAGGGGGAGAGGCAGTGTCTGATCTTGGCGATGCGGTGGAGGTGGAAATATGAGGTCTTGATGATAGAGCTGACGTGGGGATCGAAGGAGAGAGTGGGATCCAGGGTGACGCCAAGGTTGCGTGCCAGGGGAGAGGGGGTGATGGTTGAGGTGCCGATGATGAGAGAGACGGTTTTATTGAGGGTGGATTTGGTGCCTATGAGAAGGAGTTCTGTTTTGTCACTGTTTAGTTGGAGGAAATTGTGGGTCAACCATGATTTTATAGTGGAGATGCAGGTTTCAATGTGGCTGAGGGGAGGGTTTTGGGTGGATTTATCTGGGTGTCGTCGGCATAGCAGTGGAAGTCCAGGTTGTGTTTGCGGATGATGTGACCAAGGGGGAAAAGGTAGCAGATGAAGAGCAGGGGGCCAAGGACTGAACCCTGGGGGACCCCCTGCGTAACAGGAGAGAGGGTGGATGAGTGGCCAGAGAGAGAGACGAACTGTTGCCTGTGAGGCAGGAAGTGAGCCATTCGAGTGCGGTGCCCTCAACACCCAGCTGGTGCAGCCTTGTCAGGAGAATGGTGTGGTTGACCGTGTCGAAGGCTGCGCTGAGGTCGAGTAGTAGCAGGATGTTGAGGGCACCGGAGTCTGCAGAGATGAGGTCATTGATGACTTTGACAAGGGCAGTTTCAGTGCTGTGGAGTGGGCGGAAACCAGACTGGAGGGGTTCATAGAGGTTGTTTGACTAGAGGTGAGTATGGAGTTGGGCGGCGACAATGCGCTCGAGTGTTTTGGAGAAAAATGGCAGGTTGGAGATGGGGCGGTAGTTGGAGAGGTTGGCTGGATCCAGGGGGGGGGGGGGGGTTTGAGGATGGGGGTGATGGAGGCAAGTTTGAAGACAGAGGGAACAAGACCGAGGGATAGAGACTGATTGAAGAGGGTGGTGAGGTGGGGGATGAGGACAGGGAGGCAGGCCTTGGTTAGAGTAGTTGGGAGGGGCTCGAGAGAGAGCAGGTGGTTGACTTGGATGCAGTGATGATATCCAGAATGTGAGAGGAGTCAACAGGGGAGAAGGCAGTGAGAGAAGGGGGTGGGGGGGGGGTTGGATAGGGAGGGTGAGGGAGATTGGGGGGGGGGGTTAGAGGATGCAGTGCTGATGGCGGCAGTCAGGGAGCAGTTGATTTGGGCGATTTTATTGTTGAAGGAAAGAAGAAAAGAGTTACAGAGATCCGGGGAGGATCAGTTGTGATCGGCAAGATAGATCCAAAACCGCTAAGTCACAGTATATATATATATATATATATATATACTGTATATATTTTGCACATTTACTAAAACATGCAGACTCTGTCGTCCCCCAGACTTGACCCACCTCCTCAAGACCGAGGTGATCCCCGTGAAGCCAGCGGCGCACAGCCATGACATCACAGGCAGTGATGACCTCACTGGCGGGGGTCCGGTCAGGGAGCGGGGCGTGGCTCTGTCCCGGCAGCGCCGTGCAGCCGCGGGGGACCCCTGCTCCCCCAACCCCTGCCTGCACCGCGGTGTGTGTGTCGTCACGCGCGGCACGGCCTCATGCAGGTGTGTGTGTGTGTTATAACATGCATAATAATAACACTAGGTTGTAACATTTGATTATAACATGTGCAACAGTATATTTGCCGTGTTATAGCAGACAAATATAACATGCATAATAATCACACTAGGTTGTAACATGTGATTATAACAGTATATGTTTGCCATCTTATAGCAGACAAAAATAACATGCATAATAATCACCCTATGCTATAACATGTGATGTTGACATGGATAATCCCATATTTACCATGTTATAACAGGTGTGCGACGGGGCGCGCCACCTTCTACACTGGCGAGAAGTGTCACATGATGCGTTTCCAAGGCAACGTGCTGGGGGCTCTGATCGGGGTTGCCGTGGGAACCATCGTCATGACGATTTCCATCCTGGCCATCATCAGGAGGCGCCAGCCGGGCTATCTCTGAACCACTCAGGTTTTCCCATCATGTAATATTCTGGAGATGTAATGTTCAGAGGCGTTCATATGTGAATATAACATAACAATCATGATGTCATTATATCATCTCTGGGTAAATGCTGTTCATATTCCTTCATGTTTAGAAACGCTGGAGTGATTCTGGGTGGTGTTGCTTAAGTGGGTGGGCGTCACCCCTCAGCCTTTACTTTCTACCTGCAGTTGCCTCCACATGAGACACAGCTGTTCATCCAGAAGTATGCAGCCACTACCACGCTGTATTGTATGTGAGGGACATTTCTAAAGACCTCAGTGGTTCACTGGTGCTGACCTCATCACCAGGGGCTGATTCAGTCACATTCACACAGAATAAACTTTATTGACACACCACGTTCAGACAGAATAAACTTTATTGACACACCACATTCAGACAAAATAAACTTTTTGATTCTTTTTTTATTATTGACAGCAACGTGCAGCGTTGTTCGTCAGGGATACAAGTCAGTAATGTGTTGATTGAACCTTTTTGATCTACAGAATCAAATGAGATGTCTCAGGTGAATAATTACAACTTCACATTTCTGACCTTCAATCTTGTTAGTTTTCAGTTTTTTTTTTTACAGATCATCTTTGGTTGTTGTCTAAGGCTATATAATAATGATAACTATTCCAATATTTAAACTATTAGCATATTGAGACGTTGTCTACTACTCCTAAGTAGATCTTCATGCTGTGCCTCTGTGGCCAAATATTAGGAACATTTTATCTAAATAGCAGATATCTCAATACTAGTCATGTCATTCATCACATTACACTCATTTAAATAAATATTCAAATAAATTCAATTGCAATTTAATGCAGTCATTTCCTTTGTACTTCATGTGTGCTATACAAAACATTTGTACATCCGCTATGCAGGTAAACACACTGTGTACAGTGTCCTTTAAATACTACTATATGTACATGTCTACACTTTAGGTACAGCTTGTACTATAACTAAACATACATTAGTTAAGTATAACTACTAGGTGATTAACTAGCTGACATCGGCTTCTGAAGCTGCTGACCTGGCAGCTTCTCCTCCTGCTCTTCTGAAACATCTCCACTCTCGTCTCCTACAAACAAACCGTGATGATGAAAATATGACCTCCTTTACATCACCCACACCACAACCACCTCCTCCATCACCGCCACCGCCTCCGTCGCCTCCACCCCCTTCACACCCACCTCAGTTCTTCGAGGTGTTGGTTGTGTTGTTCTCACTCTTGTCTCCTGACGACGTCTGGGGGAGAGGGAGGAACATGAGAGTCTAGACATTGTCTGGATGTGGAGATGTGCTGACAGAACCTGCTCTTACCTTGGCCATTATGAGCTTGAGCACCTCATCGCGTACCTGGGTCGGTCCAAACAGAGTCAGGCTCTCGTCAATGTAACCACAATAAGGATGGACTTAAGTACAGTGTGACAACTCGTGTATGTTAAAAGTGTTTCAATCCTACCCTTTGTTCCGCAAGAACGCCTGTCAAGAATAGGAATAAGCCCTGGGAATACAAGGTCAATACAATGAATGGAAACAGAACACTTGTAAGTATTAAGAAAAATATATACTGTACATACATATACATACAGTATATATAGAGTAAATGAGACATGACTTATTTAATAGGGCTCCATTAGGAATAAGGAGGGCTCAGGGCTGCTTCATTAGGACTAAGGAGGGCTCAGGGCTCCTTCATTAGGACTAAGGAGGGCTCAGGGCTCCTTCATTGGGACTAAGGAGGGCTCAGGGCTCCTTCATTGGGACTAAGGAGGGCTCAGGGCTCCTTCATTAGGACTAAAGAGGGCTCAGGGCTCCTTCATTAACACTAAGGATGCCTCCGGGTAGAATTCCGTCCTTGGGGGTCAAAGACAGAACCCTTGGGCTGGGAATCAGACACTCACAACAACGCTGCAGTAGCTGTGTTGGTACCTGGAAGGTGTTGAGGATGGTGAAGGCGTAGTTGATGAAGATGACGAAACCGGGCTGTGTAGTTCCGTCGACGGATGCTTCATCACTGGACTCACCCAGGAGGAGCAGGACGAAGCCCAGGATCCACGTGACCCCGAAGGCTGGCGTGAGGAACAGTATCACCTTCAGGATGCTCTTGGCGGTGTCTTTATCAGTTTTGTTGGCATCAGGGACGGCGGTCTTGGTGAGTGTGATGATGACCACACACATAGAGAAGATGTTGGTGAGGATCACAATTCCCACGGGCAGCAGGAAGGCGTGGATGGACCCCCTCAGCAGACCATCGTAGGTCAGCCAGCAGGTCTCCTTCTTCAGGTACTCCCCGCCAGTGTATCTGTAGTAAACATAGGAGCAGCCCACGATGAGCATGGGGACAACGTAGCCCACGATGCTGGAGAGGAACATGAAGACCCTCTTCCTCAGAGGGTTGAAGACGAAGATGAGCTGGTGGACGAGCATGACGCTGAGGCACAGCATCCAGCAGAACATAGTGAGGAAAAAGAAGTGCTTGCAGATGGTGAAGACGAGGCACATGGTTTCGCTGATCTTGTTGGGGAAGGCGGACGCCAAGAAGCAGAGGTCGGCCAGGAGGAGGCTGACAGCGATGTTGACCAGAGACGTGTGGCGGAAGTGCGAGAGGTTGCTCTTGACAACGGCAGACCACACGAGGGCCTCGACGATGAGGAAGAGGAGCAGGGCGCAGATGGACACGCCCAGACCCAGGTAGGTGATTTCATCCATGAAGGGCAGAATCAGGGTGGTTTTCGACATCAGGGCGGAGAACGGCGTCAGATGAGTGCAGCTGCAGATGGTTTGATTTCCGTCATCGCCGGTAAACAGCTTGCAGCCCTTGTCGGACCACTGGTGTGACGTGATGTTCCAGAACACGCAGGTGACCATGGTGTAGTTTAGGTGCTCCCTGGGGAACTCCAGCTGGATGTTGACGGCGTCACCGCTGCTGTTCTGTAACGTGGCCGACACCACCAGGCTGGCCGTCTTGCTCTGCTTGTTTTCTCTCTCCAGTTTTTCGGCCAGGTTTTTCACTGCCATGGTCTTGATGATGCCCTGGCTGTTGTTCAGGTTGACGGCCACTCCAAACACGTTCTGATTGCAGTCCTGCTCCACCAGGCTGTTACAGATGCTGAGCTTGATGTTCTCCTTGTCCACCCCCTTGCTGGTGTTGGCCTGGATGTTTTGCACCAGGCCCTCAACAGACTCCAGGTAGTTGGAGGACATGGAGTTCTGGATGGTCATGTTGACGGCCTCCCATGATTGGTTAAGCATGTTGCTGGCCGCACCAATCAGATTCTGAAAGAGGAAAGACGATGACATCACACAACTGCAGTGTTTTTATATAGAGCAGAGACAGCGTTGAAACGTCGATACATGTTAGCAGTGTCATTCTCACAGGAAGTAGAGGATCCTTGAGAGCGACGTTTCCTGACGCCACGGCCATCGTGTTGAGGATGTTGATGGAGGCGCTGAGGTCCGCAATGTCCTCCTCGGAGCCAGAGTTCTTGGTGGAGCCGTTGTTCAGGCCCCCAAAGATGGTCTCGGCCACCGTCTGGGTCGCGCCAAAGCCTTGTTTGAAGCTCTGGGAAACATCAGGTTTTTAGTTCGCCCCTTGGTTTTTACATACGTCTGTGAATGCTGCTGACCAAAATGGTCTCTTGCTCTCTGGTTTCTGAATGGGCAGGGAGAGCCCAGTGGGTTCTGATCTAATCCAAAACCTGACCCCATACAGTAATGATTCTGAGATGAGAAATATGCATTAATTCATTAATATATTCATACTGTTAGCTGTAAGTGTCAAGCTATAGATGTTACTAGTCGTAGGTAGAGATGGTTATTATTACTAGCGGTAAGTAGAGGTGGTTAGTCCTACTAGCTGTAAGTAGAGGTGGTTAGTACTACTAGCTGTAGGTAGAGGTGGTTAGTACTACTAGCTGTAGGTAGAGGTGGTTAGTACTACTAGCTGTAGGTAGAGGTGGTTAGTACTACTAGCTGTAGGTAGAGGTGGTTAGTACTACTAGCTGTAGGTAGAGGTGGTTAGTACTACTAGCTGTAGGTAGAGGTGGTTAGTACTACTAGCTGTAAGTAGAGGTGGTTAGTACTACTAGCTGTAGGTAGAGGTGGTTAGTACTACTAGCTGTAGGTAGAGGTGGTTAGTACTACTAGCTGTAGGTAGAGGTGGTTAGTACTACTAGCTGTAGGTAGAGGTGGTTAGTACTACTAGCTGTAGGTAGAGGTGGTTAGTACTACTAGCTGTAGGTAGAGGTGGTTAGTACTACTAGCTGTAAGTAGAGGTGGTTAGTACTACTAGCTGTAGGTAGAGGTGGTTAGTACTACTAGCTGTAGGTAGAGGTGGTTAGTACTACTAGCTGTAGGTAGAGGTGGTTAGTACTACTAGCTGTAGGTAGAGGTGGTTAGTACTACTAGCTGTAGGTAGAGGTGGTTAGTACTACTAGCTGTAAGTAGAGGTGGTTAGTACTACTAGCTGTAGGTAGAGGTGGTTAGTACTACTAGCTGTAAGTAGAGGTGGTTAGTACTACTAGCTGTAGGTAGAGGTGGTTAGTACTACTAGCTGTAAGTAGAGGTGGTTAGTACTACTAGCTGTAGGTAGAGGTGGTTAGTACTACTAGCTGTAGGTAGAGGTGGTTAGTACTACTAGCTGTAGGTAGAGTTGGTTAGTACTACTAGCTGTAGGTAGAGGTGGTTAGTACTACTAGCTGTAAGTAGAGGTGGTTAGTACTACTAGCTGTAGGTAGAGGTGGTTAGTACTACTAGCTGTAGGTAGAGTTGGTTAGTACTACTAGCTGTAGGTAGAGGTGGTTAGTACTACTAGCTGTAGGTAGAGGTGGTTAGTACTACTAGCTGTAAGTAGAGTTGGTTAGTACTACTAGCTGTAGGTAGAGGTGGTTAGTACTACTAGCTGTAAGTAGAGGTGGTTAGTACTACTAGCTGTAGGTAGAGGTGGTTAGTACTACTAGCTGTAGGTAGAGGTGGTTAGTACTACTAGCTGTAAGTAGAGGTGGTTAGTACTACTAGCTGTAGGTAGAGGTGGTTAGTACTACTAGCTGTAGGTAGAGGTGGTTAGTACTGCTAGCTGTAGGTAGAGGTGGTTAGTACTACTAGCTGTAGGTAGAGGTGGTTAGTACTACTAGCTGTAGGTAGAGGTGGTTAGTACTGCTAGCTGTAGGTAGAGGTGGTTAGTACTACTAGCTGTAGGTAGAGTTGGTTCCTTACATCAGCAGTTTTCAAGACTTCATTCAGCTCGGTGGAGACACACTGGTAGTAGGTGTCCTGCCAGGCGCTGCCCACGCAGGTGCGGGAGCTGTAGCCCACCCGGTCGCTGCTGCAGGTGCGGTTGAACACGGTGTTTCCGGCGGGGGTCCGAGGCCACATCTGGTTCTTCAGAACCTCCTCCTCGCAGAAAGGTGCGCCAGCTAAAAGCACCATGGAGTTGAGTCTACAGGTAATAGTACAAGTAATACTACAAGAAATACTACAAGTTATACTACAAGCTATACTACAAGTTATACTACAAGTAATACTACAGGTGATACTACAGGTAAGTAGTAGTAAGTTAGAGGTCATACTATGGTATACCTGCATGTAATGTTATACTACAGGGAGTAGTACAAGTTAAACTAAGTGGTCCTGTTCTAAAGCTGATACAGCGTCTTTCATAAAGAACACTGTATCTTTCCGTTATGAATGACGATGTTAAACATTTTTACCGTAAACGACTCCAACGTCCAATCGAATGGATTTCTCCTGGCACATCTGGTTGGTGAAGGTGATGTTGAAGTAGTGGGCCAGTGGGCTGGCCGTGCAGCTGACGGGGTGGATGAAGACGTAGTGAAACCCATCCACTAGCTCTGAAGGAAGGCGCATGTTCTTGTTGAGCAGGTTTCAGCAGAATGGGGTTGTATTCAAATAGTCCACTTTTGCCCTATACAGTTCACTATTTAGGGTGTCCCCATTGTAAAGTATTGTTCAGAATGTGAGTGTACACATCTGGTTCTGTGTACAGCTTGCTACTTAATGCCCATGAGCAAAATGAACACGTTCCCATACATGTGATGCTTTATGCAGATGTTCACAGGATGACGTCTCATGGCTTGTTAAGGCTGATGTTGACGTGTGTTGTTACCAACACACGTCACAAAGAGGGATTTATAGAGGATAATTAGTGTCTGAGTTCCCGCTATATGCCTACTTGTTCCATAAATAGTGTACTATATAGTGTTAATTATGTAGACAATAGGGAGTGAGGGAACAAGCAATTTCCCCCCATTGTTCCCTCATTCCCTAGCCCAATGGTACCCAGCCTGGGACTGAGGTGAAGATATGTTGTCTCCTTACTAACTGGCTGGAGATGGTCCTGAAACTTGCCCCGGTAGGACCATTCGACCTTGAAATCCTCGCTGGAGTTGGCTATGATGGCGGTCACCTTGACCTTCACCGTATCCTCCAGGCCGCTGGAGCAGTCCACGGTCAGCGGGTCCACCAACATCTCCACAGTGTCTGGGAGCAGGGCCACTGAGAGGCCCAGCTGGGCCGCGTGCTTCACAGAGCCCTCGGAGAACTCACACTTAAACACACCTGTGGGTCGGGACGCGTGTAGCATTGAGTCTCTGAGTCTTCAGTGGACAGAAGCAAAGCGGCGCATTTGAAACCCGAAGAAACGGCATCACTGTTGACTACAGATACAGTATATTTGTAATGCCGCTGTGATTGGCCGCATGTCTAGCTAGATTGAATATCCCTGTGTTTATTAGCTAGGTTTAGATGGTTTCCCCTGTTTATGAGCTACTTTTTTAACGGCCGTGTTAGTTCATTAGCTGAATGTAAAAGCCCAGTGTATATGAGCTAGCTTTAAATATTTCTGTATTTATTTCCGCGTGACCTTTAAACATCTGTTTGTTAGTAAGCTTGAGATGTCTGCGCGCGTTGGCTTCACTGAATGTTTCTCTGCTGGTTTCTGAGCGGGCGTCTCCTCACCTGCCCAGTTCCCCGTCACCTGCTTCAGGGTGAGGGTGAGGCACGAGGGGAAGAAGGCATCTACCCCGCAGTCGTTGGTGATCATCGCTACGCTGCCATTGCCCAGATCCGCAAAGTCTTCCCCCTTGCTCATGGTCCACTTGGAGTCAACCAACACCTCGTTGAAGATGCAGGTCAGGATTGGAGTTGAATGGTAGCACACCAGAGAGCCCGGGGCAGTCATCTTAACCAGCCCTGTGTGTGTTTGGGGGGGGTCAGTACCATTACTCGTTCATTCAGCATACGGTTGTGATCTACAGCCCAGAGCGTCTTATAGGTTTAAGGAGCAGGACAGGGTAGAAAGAACACATTAAAGCAGTAGGACAACACGTTGAGGTTGTCATGAGACATCTGTTGAGATGTACAACACACCCCAGGGTTTCACAATATGTGTAGTATTGTACTTTATCATTATTTGCATAACAGAGGGTAAGGCAGTACAAAGGCAGGTCATTCAGGAGCAGGTAGGGGTTAGACAGTACAGAGACAGGTCATTAAGGAGCAGGTAGGTGTTAGACAGTACAGAGACAGGTCGTTAAGGAGCAGGTAGGGGTTAGACAGCACAGAGATAGGTAATTAAGGAGCAGGTAGGTGTTAAACAGTACAGAGACAGGTCATTAAGGAGCAGGTAGGGGTTAGACAGTACAGAGAAAGGTGTTAAGGAGCAGGTAGGGGTTAGACAGTACAGAGACAGGTCATTAAGGAGCAGGTAGGGGTTAGACAGTACAGAGACAGGTCATTAAAGAGCAGGTAGGGGTTAGACAGTACAGAGACAGGTCATTAAGGAGCAGGTAGGGGTTAGACAGTACAGAGACAGGTCATTAAGGAGCAGGTAGGGGTTAGGCAGTACAGAGACAGGTCTTTAAGGAACAGGTAGGGGTTAGACAGTACAGAGACACGTCATTAAGGAGCAGGTAGGGGGTTGACAGTACAGAGACACGTCATTAAGGAGCAGGTAGGGGTGGGACAGTACAGAGACACGTCATTAAGGAGCAGGTAGGGGTTAGACAGTACAGAGACAGGTCATTAAGGAGCAGGTAGGGGTTAGACAGTACAGAGACAGGTCATTAAGGAGCAGGTAGGGGTTAAACAGTACAGAGACAGGTCATTAAGGAGCAGGTAGGGGTTAGACAGTACAGAGACAGGTCATTAAGGAGCAGGTAGGGGTTAGACAGTACAGAGAAAGGTCATTAAGGAGCAGGTAGGGGTTAGACGGTACAGAGACAGGTCATTGAGGAGCAGGTAGGGGTTAGACAGTACAGAGACAGGTCATTAAGGAGCAGGTAGGGGTTAGACAGTACAGAGACATGTAACTGAGGAGCAGGTAGGGGTTAAACAGTACAGAGACAGGTCATTAAGGAGCAGGTAGGGGTTAAACAGTACAGAGACAGGTCATTAAGGAGCAGGTAGGGGTTAGACAGTACAGAGACATGTAATTAAGGAGCAGGTAGGGGTTAAACAGTACAGAGACAGGTCATTAAGGAGCAGGTAGGGGTTAGACAGTACAGAGACAGGTCATTAAGGAGCAGGTAGGGGTTAGACAGTACAGAGACAGGTCCTTAAGGAGCAGGTAGGGGTTAGACAGTACAGAGACAGGTCATTAAGGAGCAGGTAGGGGTTAGACAGTACAGAGACAGGTCCTTAAGGAGCAGTTAGGGGTTAGACAGTACAGAGTGCTGAGTGACTCACCCACGCTCTCGAGGTTGACGGTCGCTGCCAGCTCTATCTCCAGATAGGTGAGGATTTCCTGTAGCTTCGCCGTCAAGAACACGGCGGTCACTTTGGCCTCGAAGTCAGCGGTGAAGTCACTAGAGGTCCAGACAGACGTTAGAGTGGAGGGAAGCGGTGAAGTCACTGGAGGTCCAGACAGACGTTAGAGTGAAGGGAAGCGGTGAAGTCACTGGAGGTCCAGACAGACGTTAGAGTGAAGGGAAGCGGTGAAGTCACTGGAGGTCCAGACAGACGTTAGAGTGAAGGGAAGCGGTGAAGTCACTGGAGGTCCAGACAGACGTTAGAGTGAAGGGAAGCGGTGAAGTCACTGGAGGTCCAGACAGACGTTAGAGTGAAGGGAAGCGGTGAAGTCACTAGAGGTCCAGACAGACGTTAGAGTGAAGGGAAGCGGTGAAGTCACTGGAGGTCCAGACAGACGTTAGAGTGGAGGGAAGCGGTGAAGTCACTAGAGGTCCAGACAGACGTTAGAGTGAAGGGAAGCGGTGAAGTCACTGGAGGTCCAGACAGACGTTAGAGTGAAGGGAAGCGGTGAAGTCACTGGAGGTCCAGACAGATGTTAGAGTGAAGGGAAGCGGTGAAGTCACTGGAGGTCCAGACAGATGTTAGAGTGGAGGGAAGCGGTGAAGTCACTGGAGGTCCAGACAGACGTTAGAGTGGAGGTAAGCGGTGAAGTCAGCTTTTGGGGAACTCCGGTTAGAACTCCGGTCCCAGCGTTATCAACGGTATTCGTGAAGGTTGTTCCTCCTGTACAGGCTAGCATCACCTGCTCGTGTTTGACTGGTTTTTAGAGAGAGCTATAAAGTGGCAGCTGGGAGGGTTCTTGCTAATTATAGCTCAACTATAAAGATTGATAATTATATATATGATTATATAATAATAATAATAATAATAATAATAATAATAATAATAATAATAATTAAGGAGCAGGTAGGGGTTAGACAGAAGAGAGAGAGCTCATTAAGGAGATGGTAGGGGTAGATAGAGATCACAGACAGTAGATAGAGATCAGAGGATAGTGCTAGATAGTAAAGAGGTTAGGAATAGAGCAGAGCCCGGGGGGTCTGTACCTCTGCAGCGCTGTGATGTTCAAGCTTTCAAAACCGTTCAGCTTCTTCAGGCCCAAAAGCAGCTGTGAAAAGAGAAGACATGAAACAGACAGTCCTTGAGAACTGAGATACCAAGTCAAAGCAACGCTGAGAGAAATGACAGAACTCCAGTCAGAGCCACCTTGTTTTCTGCAATGGTATCCCACAAGCCTGCAGACAACTCCACGGTCCCCACCAACCCAACTGTGGAGAGGGGAGAGGTGTCAGGACTATTCACGTGTGTGTGTGTGTGTGTGTGTGTGTGTGTGTGTGTGTGTGCCCTGGTACCTGACACCTTGGGGATACAGATGGGGAGGTACTGTAGGACTGGCTGGGTGCAGGGGCTGTCGTCGCAGCAGGTGGTGTTGTAGCAGACGTCGTTGGTCCAGATGTAGCGCGGCCCACACTCGCACTTGATGCTGTCGCCTAGCAGCAGGCAGTCTGCAGACAGGCCGCGTGTCAGCACCCTGCCACGCATTCACATCTACGAGTCACACCGTTCACCAGTGCTTGTGTGTTCCATTCTGGAACCCCTCAGTGAAGGTTTTTATTTCTGGGGGAGCAGACCTCAGACCAACCAGCACTTTACCAGCGGTTTACAGACCGCAAGGAACCTGGGTGTAATACTCGACAACCAACTGTCCTGCACTGCAAACATCACCACAGTGACCCACTCCTGTAGATTTGCTCTCTACAACATCCGCAGGATCCGGCCTTTCCTCACGAGGGAAGTGACACAGCTCCTGACCCAGGCACTCTTCATCTCCCGCCTCGACTACTGCAACTCGCTCTTAGCCGGACTCCCTGCAACCGCGATTAAACCTTTGCAGTGGATCCAGAACGCTGCAGCACACCTCGTCTTCAACCGACACAAATTCTCCCACGTGACCCCCCTCTTCCAAGACCTCCACTGGCTTCCTGTAGTGGCTCGCATCAAATTCAAGACGATGCTACTGGCCTACAAAGCCGTCAATGGAACTGCCCCTACCTACCTCCAAACATTAGTGAAACACCACTCCCCTGCTCGAGCACTCTGCTCAACTACCTCAGCTGGCCGACTGGTTCCTCCATCACTAAAAGGAGGAAAAGGTTGGATGGCGAAATCACAACTCTTCTCAGTTTTGGCACCGCAGTGGTGGAACGAGCTCCCTGCCAATGTCAGGACTGCAGAGTCACTCCCCACCTTCCGGAAGAGACTCAAGACCCACTTGTTCAGAGTTCACCTAAACCCTGCATAACATCCATCCTCTACCTCTAAAAAAAAAAAGATGTACCCTCATATTCTTGTATGTTGTACGTCTTGGCACTTTAATCACTCTTTGTAATTTGGCACTTTAATCGCTCTATGTAACTTGGCACTTAGCCAGAGATGTTGTATACTAGCAATGGTTAACCTAGAAATTGAAATGCTTGAAGCTTGTTCTGGTGACTTTCTTACTGTATTAGCAGCAATGAAATGTTTCACCTTCTTATGTCAAATGTACACTTTGTAAGTCACTTTGGACAAAGGCATCTGCTAAATGCCTTAAATGCCTTAATGCCTTAGAATCTTCTGGTGCTCCAGCCTTCGGATCAAAGCCTCTCCACGTTGGAGCAATGTGACTGCAACAACGTTTATTACTACTGTGGTAGTAGTAAACTAGTATTACTGTAGTATTAGTGTAGTAGTTGTAGTAGTAGTAGTAGTGGAGCTAGTAGAGCAGTGACAGTAGTACTGTAGGAGGAGACGTGTGTTGTAGGGCCCAACCTGTCACCAGCTCCATTTGCTGGATGCTCAGTTGGAGCGTGAGGCCTGTATCCGTGGTAATATCCAGGTTGGTGTTGTTGAACATGGACAGGAGGATGGTGGTATCCAGGGTGATGTTCCCCTCCACCATGATCTCAGCCTCAAACACATCTGGAGGGAGAAACATGCCCGTCTGTCTGTGTTTATATGTAGTGTAGCATTATGTGTTATGTTATATGTAGTGTAGAGATGTTACATGTAGTGTAGCGTTATGTTATATGTAGCATTATGTGTTATGTTACATGTAGTGTAGCATTATGTGTTATGTTATATGTAGTGTAGAGATATGTTACATGTAGTGAAGCATTATGTGTTATGTTACATGTAGTGTAGCATTATGTGTTATGTTATATGTAGTGTAGAGATATGTTACACGTAGTGTAGCATTATGTGTTATGTTATATGTAGTGTAGAGATATGTTACATTTAGTGTAGCATTATGTGTTGTTAGTGATATGTTATATGTAGTGATATTTTATGTAGTGCAGAGTAACATACCCCCTTTGACACCCTATAGAAAGCAGGAGAGAGAGAATAATTACTAATCACCTTGTGTGTGTTGAAAGCATGCCAGTATTGGTTATTGTTATTGAGTATTGGTCTTAGTTTAATGTTTCTTTTTGGTTATTGATTATTGGCAATTGATTGTTTCTTATTCATTATTGTTGATTATTAAATTATATTATTGGTTTTGTATTCATTGTTATTGATTATCTGTAATTGAATTGAAAGATTATTGATAATTGGCTATTAAGATAAGATATTCCTTTATTAATCCCCCTTGGGAGAAATTCACAGTGACCAGCAGTACAGGGGATAGATGAGTGCAATAAGAACCTGACTATAGTCAATAAACAATAAATAGATTTACCTAGACAAGATTAGGTTAAATTAAGTTAAATGCGAGCTCTTAAAGTCAGATCGGTGAAAAAGTGAGAACCTGTATACATACATAGTAATCATCAGTGAGATGGACAGTGCAATTTGTTGATGAGCATACATGGTAGTCATCATTGAGGTTTACAGTGCAGTTGGTAGGTAAAACGTCCTTGGTGCAAATGTGCGGAATGTGCAAGATGCAACATGTGCAAATTTTTACAAGCTATTTCAGGTAGTGTGAGTACAACATATGAATAGACCTAAAATAACAACGGCAATGTTGGTCTGCTATTGATTAGTGTTACCTGGTTGTAGGTGAAAAGGGCTCCCAGAAGAATCAACGCTCTGCACAGCATGGTAGCCTGAGAAACACACCTGTTACACACCTAATACACACTATACACTTCTGATAGACACTTAATAAACACTCCACAATTCCACATCTAGTACACAATCACACACACACCTAACACACACTAATACACACACGCACTCACACACAAGCACTGTGTGTGTGTGTGTGTGTGTGTGTGTGTGTGTGTGTGTGTGTGTGTGTTTGGTAACTACTTATTTGCTTGACTTTGCATGAGCACCAGGGCCGACATCATTTTGTCTCTGGGACTTTGACTTTGAAATAACATCGAGATATGTCTACAACCATGATTCCTCTAACCTTGGCTCCTACCGAGGAAAATTCCTTGGTTTGTGAGCAGTTTTCTGAAAAGGCTGCTCTACCTTTATATTGAGCTCTCAAACCAACGCTCTGCTGTGGTAAGAACAGCCAGAACAGTAGAAGAACAGTGTCTCACCTTCCCACACCCAACAGTGACGCAAAATACGTTTCTACACAGGAGAAACTTTCAATGGTGCCTTGAAATCACACAAGGAACCTGACTGAACCTGACTGTTCCTCTGTTACCTACTCAAATAGGACCCTCAGAACGCCCTGAACGCCCCCCCCCCCCCCCCCCCCCCCCCACACACACACACACACACACACACACATCACGATATATAAACACAGATAGTCACCTAGCCACTACTCACAAGACCATTGTTCTCTACTTCTCTTTTATTGAGAACATTAGTGTTGTGAAACTTCAATAGTTGTAGAGAATAGAGGGATAAAATTCTGAACTCCAGGTAGATTAAAACAGATTACAACCCTTTCTGAACATGACACCTGAGGCTTAACATTTCAATGTTAGACTATCGTTCCAATCTGTTCCATTCACAATCTGTTCCACCATCGTATCTCAGGTACCAAGCTCCGGTACCAAGCTCCGGTACCGAGCCTGTCCATGTTCCTGGAGCACCGTGCTGCTGGGTTCAGGCTCTCTGAGGGTATTCTGTACGTCAAGTCAGCTTCTACACTCATTGTGAAGGTGGAAGGCGGTGAGGACCTACCTGGAGCGCGGGTCCTGAGGCGAGCAGGAGAGAGTCTCAGCAGGTCTGGTAACTCAAAGACTGGCACTCAGCATCTGTCCGCTGAGTGTGTGTGTCTCCAACAACAATTTGCATGGTTAATATCTCTCCATGCCATCGAAGGGGAGAGAGTGACTCACAACTTTTCCATGTTCATTTGTCTACCAAATGAGTCCTACTCCTTCAGACTTCGCCTTGTCTCCTCGAGAGCTGGGCTCCTACCTTATCTCCTTCAGACCATGCTTCCTTGAGCGCTTGTGACGTACCTCATTTCCTTGAAACCTCATTACTTAAAGACCCAGGGTCCTTCATTTCCACCTGACCTCATCTCCTCAGAAGATGTCATGTGACTTTTTCATTCAGCGTTTCTTAATCTGCGGGTCGTATCCAAAATGGTTCGCAATCCAGTTGGCTGTGTGCCTCACGATGCACAGAACACAGAGCTTTCTGAGTGTGCGGTGTTGGATCCCATGGACACAAAGTACCCTGTAGTGATGTAAAGCAACAGCCGTTCCTTCTGATGACAGCCAAGTACAGCGCTGGCCTCCCTGAACCACTCCTCCCATCACCTGCCCCCTTTAGAATGAGGGAAACCAACAGCAGTGGTTTGACCACCATGTCAAGGATGCTAATGAACAAATAGCTAGCTGTGAGGAGTAGATTTGAATGGGCCAACATTGTGTGGTTGTGAGTGTTTGTTTGGTGGCCATGATGGAAAGCAACACTACAGCACACACCAGCCACCATCCCCACATGCAAAACAATTGCAAACACAAATCACACAAACCAAGAGGGAACAAACTGCTATGTTATTGTTTGGGTCCTGCTGTGCGGGTATCAGTTGCCTGCTCCTCCAAAGCACACCAATGCACAGTTAAGCTTCTGTGGAGAGGCAACCGGAAACAATAGTTCGATGACCTGGAGGGAACTCCACAAGAAAACAATCTACGCTGCTGGGATATAGACATCGTGACTAAAGCTCTCTCTAAAGTTTCTCTCTCCACCAACTTTATTAAAGATGAATATACACTTCACTGTTTAGTACTGCTTGATTGGTACTTTCTGAAGCAGACTGTAAAGTTTAAACATTACTTCACCAAGCCTAGACATGGTTACACTTAGCTAGACCTAACTAGACCTAACTACACCTAGCTACAGCTAACTAGACCCAACTACACCTAGCTATACCTAGTTACACCTAGCTAGGCCTAACTACACATAGCTAGACCTAGCAACACCTAGCTAGATCCAACTAGACCTAATTACACCAAACTAACCCACTTTGCACTTAATACATTATCTTGATAACTCCAATCTAGACATCAATATACTTATCTATAGCTAACTACACTAAACTACATCTAACTACACCCAGCTACACCTATCTACGCCTCTTTATACCCACCCATAACTCTATGTACCTATCTACACCTAACTACACCCAGCTACACCTATCTACGCCTCTTTATACCCATCCATAACTCTATGTACCTATCTACACCTAACTACACCCAGCTACACCTATCTACGCCTCTTTATACCCACCCATAACTCTATGTACCTATCTACACCTAACTACACCCAGCTACACCTGTCTATTCTTGCTGCTTTGCAGTGATGTAGCCCCAGCACCCCCTCTCTGCGGGACGACATCACTGCAAACTAACAACAAATCAACAACAAACTACACAGTCTATCAATCACGGTGGTTTTCTGAATGGTATAAACCCCCATTGTTTCTTTATGACATTGGACGTCCTGTCAGAACATCCAGGTGTCTGATGGCCTGCAGGGACATATGACCCTGCAGGCCATATGTCCAGAGCCATGAGCCATGGCCTGAAGCCGTGGCTCTGGTACGTCTCAAAGCTTCTTTCAGAACGGCTCCTAAGCCCCGCAGTCAAGGCCTCGTTGGACCTAGTTTGGTCGGGGAGTAGCATCTCCTGCTGAGACGCTTCCTCCACTCACATTTGACTGACGGCTTCTGTGAGTCAATTGTCCAGATAGACAGAGTCACGCAGATTTGTTTAAGACAAACAAAGCACATTTGCATTGGATTGCATTGGATCTCTCGGCTGTTCTCTGGAGATCACAGAAGGAATGCTTCGGGTCTCAAATCAGAGGAAACTTAGAAACTAGATCATTTATTTTTTACAAAAACAGAATACTTGAACTGAGAGAGAGAGAGAGAGAGAGAGAGAGAGAGAGAGAGAGAGAGAGAGAGAGAGAGAGAGAGAGAGAGAGAGAGAGAGAGAGAGAGAGAGAGAGAGAGAGAGAGAGAGAGAGAGAGAGAAAGAGAGAGAGCGCACTCTGGAGCTGTTTTCACTGCACTTTACGAAGGGTGGCTGATGTTGACTCATCACATTTCTATTTGGTTCCCCTCTTGTAACAATGGCTCGGTACAGAGGAATGTCCAGGCAGGAGTATGAGTTACACAAGTTTTATTTGGTGTAACAAACTGTCAACACAAACATTTCAAACGTGGGAACAGCTGGCATGACAATCAACAAGAAGAAGAACAGGTATAACAAATATCTTTAAATATCTATTTACTTTAACATGAATATTAAAATATATTTAGAGATGATCCATTTAAAAAGTGTGATTGGGTGGACAGATCACATGGCGGGAAGGTGAGATGCTCCGATTGGCTGTGACGCCGTCAGGTGTTGTTGTAAGATTCTCCAGATGTGCTGGTTGGAGCCCCGGAGGTTAGATTGTAACCTGGAATGAAAGAAAACACAATAGAATACAGTCAAATACATCAATACAGCAGTACATAGTAGAATACAGTCAAATACATCAATACAGCAGTACATAGTAGAATACAGTCAAATACATCAATACAGCAGTACATAGTAGAATACAGTAGAATACAGTCAAATACATCAATACAGCAGTACATAGTAGAATACAGTAGAATACAGTCAAATACATCAATACAGCAGTACATAGTAGAATACAGTAGAATACAGTCAAATACATCAATACAGCAGTACATAGTAGAATACAGTAGAATACAATGAATACAGCAGAGTACAATAGATTGTGAATTCTCCTCCCAAGGCGGAAACTGTGTTTATGTCTCAAGGATTACTTGTCTTGTACATGTGCTGCTTCCACATTTATTTTGGGTCATTCTGCATTCAAACTGCATGTTTCATCTGAGCCAGGATCTCTGAAGGCCTATGGGGCTCTTGGTCTGATTCCTGACGACTCATAATGCTATAATGCAGTCAGCTATAGAATAGATTTTAAAGTTCTGCTACTGGTCTACAAATCACTGAATGGTTTAGGTCCAGAATATATGAATGACATGTTAGTAGAATATAAACCCAGTAGGGCCCTGAGATCTATTTACTCAGGTCAGATTGTTGAGCCCAGAGTTAAAACTAAACACGGTGAAGCTGCTTTTAGCTGTTATGCTGCACACAACTGGAACAAACTACCAGCAGAACTGAAATCAGCCCCAACTGTCAACATTTTTAAATCCAGGTTAAAAACACTTCTCCTGTGCTTATGATTGAGCCCTTTTAAAGCACTTTACATTTTAATCTTTCATTTGCACTCTTTGTCCTTTCAATGATTTTAAAGCAAATCATTATTATTGTTATTATTATTATTATTATTATATATGCTGCAATCTTTTATCTAGTTTCTCTCTCTTTCTCTGTACTTTGTTTTTTTATTATTAGTGTGTGTGTGTGTGTGTGTGTGTGGGGGGGGGGGGGTAATTGTATGTATTGGGTCTTATTAATATTTCTCAAATTGCATGTTTTTATGTTCCCAAATCTTACTGTTAAATGTTTTTTGTTTTATGTAAAGCACATTGAGTTGCTATTGTGTATGAAATACACTATACAAATAAAACTGCCTTGCCTTGTCTTGCCTATAAACACCCCCTGCTGTGATAACGGCCAACATTCTGTCCCCGCCGAGATAACCACTGGACAAGATAAAGCAGGGCTTCTGAAAGGTTTTCATCCTGGACCCAAAAGACAATTTCATTGGGTCCATGGGACCCAACCACCCCAACATACAGAAAACTCCACCAGAGTTTGGATCACCAGATTTGGTGATTCTTGGTAATCCTAATATTTAGGTGAAAGAGTGTTCTGAATGTTCTTCAAATTGCCCAATCGATTGTGGGACATTTGGCCGTGAGCCAAACCCATGATAAAGGAACAGTTCTCACCTCTCCTCCTGCCCAAGTTACGTATGAACCCCAGTCCACCAGAAGACGAGGTTCCCGCTGAAGTGCTCTGCAGAATAAAACAGAAACAGAAGGTTGGTTATGGAGATGAGAGTCCCTACAACCTTCAGTTGATTTTGGTAGTGACATGCCCGGAACACAGAACAGAACAGAACAGAATCTTTCTTACCTGTGTGCCAGAGCTCCCGATCTTCGAAGTTATCTTCAGCGCAGACCGGACCTAAAGATTCGAAATAAGAATTGCAGATTAAAAAAATACCTTTTAAAGGAACATCCAATGACATCTGTGAGAAGACCGGCCAAACCTTTCCATCCAGAAGAGTTCCAAAAACCAATATGAAGAAGCCCTTTGTGAAGAAGACGAAGATAAAACGTTATCATATTTACTGCAACACATAGTAAATACTGAACCGTCTCAATGGTCTCTGTGCTTGTGTACCTGCAGTGAGTTCAAGACGGCGAAGGCCACATGGATGCCAATGTTTTCGGGGTTGGTCATAGTTCCCACGCCCAAACCCCACGTGGTCCCAAAGAAGGGTGTGAGGACGGCCAGACTGCGAGCGATGACCACCATGGTGCTCCTTTCCGAGCTGCCCACGCTCTGACTGCGCAGCATCTTGTACAACACCACCACTAGGATCACCAGGTTGATCACCACAATGGTCAGTGCCGGAATCACAAACGCCAGCAGCGCCATCGACTCCTCCCAGTTAAGCCAACAGATCCCCCTCCCCCTGAAGTAGGTGCCGCCGGGCGCCGTCACTGCGATGGTGATGGCAGAGATGATGAGCGGCGCTCCGTAGCCCACGGAGAACCCCACGGCCAGCAGGCCGCCGTCTGACAGGCCGCCCTCGAACACGTTGACAATACGGTAGAGCAGCAGCAGAGCCGACATCAGCATCCAGAAGAACAGCGAAAGGTAGAAGAAGTGGATGAAGAATGTGGCTGCAGAGCATGCCGGGGGGGTTGAGGACTCCGCGTCCGACACCGCCACCCCGATGATAAACCAGATGTTCGCGATCAGCAGCGACAGCGCGATGTTGACGATGCACACATGTCGCAAATAGGAGATGGATTGCCTGTTGATCTTCCTCCAGACGATGGCTTCAATGATGAGACAGATCACCAGGGAGGCCATTGATATCGCCACGCCGATGTAGGTGATGTAATCCAGTATGGGCAGGTTAGGGGCGAACGGCGACATGAGGATGGAGAAGGAGGTGAGATGATTGCAGTTGCAGGTGACGGTTTGGTTGACGCTGATCACCAGCGTGCAGCCCGTGCTGTCCCACGCCCCCCGGTCGTCCAGCAGGCTGAAGTTCCAGAAGACACACCGAGGACTGTACAGAGATGTGTTGGTGATGTCGAAGGTGAGAGTGGCATTGCTCACGCTGCTGTTGGTGCTGACCAGGAGCACATTCCCGTTGATTAAGAGGGAGCTGTCGTTGTCGGCAGTGGTGGTCAGGAGAACGTTGTTCAGGGAATTGAAGTTGATTGTGGTGATGAAGCTGTTGCCCTGGAGTGGTCCCGGTAGGTCCAACATCACCGAGGAGTTGAGGTCGGCACTAAAAGATCTAGGCAACGTGGTTCTGTTTAAGATGATCTGCGGTGCGGTGATGATAAAGTCTTGGTCTGTCAAGCGGGTTGTTATTGTCTCAACGGAAGCCAGTAAGGATGAGCTGTCAACACTAGTTTGGATTAGTGTGCGTTCACCATTTCTATCCAATGCTGTGGAGTCGTCATTGAGGACATCCCAGGCTCCTCTGGTTTCATTGGCTACCACAATATTTACAGTCTCCAGGATATCCTTCAAATAAACCAAAAACAAGCTTCTTGAGCAATGAGCAAAGCATGATAATGGATCATTAAGTGTGAAGGTAACCAGCAGACCATACCGTCATGAGTGTCTCGTTGATGAATGTGAACAGCGTTGTGTTGGCCACCGCCCTCAGGATTCTGACAATTGTGCGGATGTTGGCCGGAGACTCCACCACCCTGTCAGTATTGTTCCTTGTTGCAACGTTGAGGCGGCCCAAGAAAGGTGCAAGGTCTGGGACTTCCAGGAACTGGATTGAGAAAGAAAACATTACTTGATGTCATGGGCAAAACCCATGATGTCTTACTCCCAGTAGAATGTGAGACACTATCAGCTATCCATGGAAGGAAGGATGTGGGAGTGTGTCTAGCCTGTTTTGGGGTTAATATCAGCCTGGTTGACACAAGTCAATTCAACGTTTTGAGTATAGCCCTTCATCACCTTTGCACAGGGCACCTTTATGACCCCCTAGCCCACAGCAGAGTGGGGATCTGTCCTTCTAGGGATGGTTAGAAGTTCAATGGTACCATAATAATGGACGTACATAATGGTGACATTGCAAGCAAAGCAGTTTAAGTAAAGATAAATAAGTAAAGGAAAGAAATAGTTAGGGGTAGATATTACATACAATATGGTAATGTTTGGATAAGGATTCCAGGAGGTTGGTCAGATGTGAGTAGATGGTTACGTTAAGGTTAGTGTTAAGGCTAGTTTGGGGTTCATGTTAAGGTTAAACGTCAAAAGGGTGACCTCGGACTCTTCCAGCAGATTGTTCAGGACAGTCAGGACACAGTTGTCCGTTAGGTTCTTCCATCCCCCGTCAGTCTGGCAGACAGCCGTCCGGTCCCCCACTTCGTCCGGCCGGCAGCCAGCCCTGGACTCCTGGTTCGGCCTGCCGTCCCCAAACACCGGGTCGTCCCTGCACACCAAGCCTGCAGACAGACAGGGGCTGCCAGGTGACTGGGGCTGACTCAGGCAGCGGTGATGACTGGGATCAGGAGTGCTTACTGTCTAGAGTGAAGGTGATCCTCAGTTCCTTTTGGAACGTTGGGTTGTTCTCCTCCCGGCAGGTCAGTGTAACGACTCTGTTCTGGCAGAGCACGTTGAAGGGGTGGGCGATGCAGCCTTCATTAGCTAACATGAAATCAAACGTTCTCTATTACATATATATTCATGTTCAGCGTATATTGGTATGTTATTATCCTATTATACTGTTGTTGTTTTTTTTACATAAATTGATGTTTTCAATCATGCTTCCTCCTGTATGTGTTGTAATTAATCAGATTGTTAATCTTGCTCCTGGAGGCTACATTAGGCTACTACTACAACCTGGAGCCATATGCTTAGCTCTGTAGCATCTTGCTGCTGCACCTTTGCCCAGAGATCTGGTTCCTTCCATCAGTGCGGGCACGAAGGGGGACTGGACACAGCAGGACACCTGAACGCTTGTGTTCTGGCCCCGCTGGCAGGCCTTGGTTCTCTCGATGGGCGTGGCGGTCACCACGGGCGCCTCCTTGACCACCAGGGATTGTGTCAGCTGCCCTGCCTGCCCAAACCGGCAGCGATAAAAGCCTGGCGAGGAACACAGCCACTGTTCTTCATGCTGTCACTCGCGGAACACCAACCACCCAGAACAGATCTCTGGATGTGGAGTGATGATGTCTCCACAGACAAGAGCCTTCAGTACAGTGCGTCTCCCTCACCATACTGTGTAGCATTAGCAGGTCAGTGTATTGAAGGGAGGTTAGCGTTATTGTCACATGTGTTAGTGTTAGATTACCAGTAGAGGTTAGTGGGGTTAGTGTTGGATTCTTACCAGGTTAGTGTAAGGGTAGGGAACTGGGGTGTTGGGTAACATTCTCATCAGGGTTGAGGAACGGGTGGATGTTGCTTACCCCCACAGAATTATCACATTCTTATATATACATCATAACATTACTTTTGAATAACACCCCGGGGTGGTTGATTGCAAAAAAATAACTATGATTAGATATCGATTGATTTTTATTTTATGGATGCAGAGGACAACACATCCAAGGGATAAGATAACGCCTCACCCTCAAAACAATAAGCAACAAATAAAATTCATATGAAGGAAACAGATGTCTCGTCCATTCCAGTGCTAATCATTCAATCAATACATTCAATCACTAGCGTACGTCCTAAAACATCATGAAAATGATGTCAGTAGTGGGGGTTAGTGTTATCCAACGTATTTCTTACCACTGTCCTTAAGGAACGCAGGGTCGATTGTGAGCATGGCCTTCTCTACAGTGAGCCGGCGTGTGTTCCCCAGCGTCACGCCAGACATTGTCCAGCTCACGTTAGAGGGGGAAGTCTCCCCAATGTCACAGCTCATCGTCAGCTTTTTCCCCACGAATATGTTCTCAGGTGCAATAGCTAAAGGCGCTGTAAGTGAGAATGTTAAAATAAGTAAAATAGCTCCTCAGTGCGACGGCCCTCACTGGTATGTATTCTTACGCGACGTGACGATGTTGTATTTCGTCCCCAGCTTTGTGGCGATGGAGTCATGAAGATTCTGGACTGCTTCGGGGTCAAACGACCCGCTGACGTTAACTGTGTAATTAGTTACCACACTCCCAGATCTGAGACAACACACACACACACACACACAGGAGACACACACACACACACACAGTACACACATAGACACACACACACACACACACAGGCAGACACACACAAAACAACATCATTTCATTATAACTATTAATATCGTTGTTGTTGTTGTAAATGCTGTATTACATGGCACCAGCAAAATGTCTAAAGAAATGATGGCACCATGAACAAGAGGAACATACCGAATTGAATTCAGCTTGGCCGACAGGAAGTTGGAGCTGAAGGCTGCCCGGCTGCTGGTGTGGATCTGAGAGCAGGTCAGGGCAGAAGCTTTTCTCCTGTCTCATACTTATTACTATTATTACTATCACTATTACAGTCACCATTATTAATATCACTATTATTATATCACCACCATGTCTATGACCATTTGTGATATATTACTGTCACTATCACTATTACGATTACAAATATACATCACTTTCATCACTATATCAAAATTACTAATATATAACTGTTCTGATGGCTGTTATCACCATGGCCATGAGGCCAAAAAATCTGTAACATTTTTTAAGGATGGGTGTGTGTGTGTGTGTGTGTGTGTGTGTACCGGCCTGCCTCCTGGGCCAATCAGAGCTCCGGGCCCTGGCAGTTCACACATTCAGCCCAGTGTTGTCTGTTCTAATCTCTTTACACATATCTTCATTAGAGAGTCATGCTAACCAATCCTGTGTCAGCGAGCTTTGGCTGCGTGATGGTAAACAGTGTGCGTGGACGGCGGAGCTCATTGTAGAGGTTTGTACACCATTATAGAGGTTTGGACACCATCGTAGAGGTTTGTACACCATCGTAGAGGTTTGTACACCATCGCAGAGGTTTGTACACCATCGTAGAGGTTTGTACATCATCGTAGAGGTTTGTACACCATCGTAGATGTTTGTACACCATCGTAGAGGTTTGTACACCATCGTAGAGGTTTGTACACCATCGTAGAGGTTTGTACATCATCGTAGAGGTTTGTACACCATCGTAGAGGTTTGTACACCATCGTAGAGGTTTGTACACCATCGTAGAGGTTTGTACACCATCGTAGAGGTTTGTACACCATCGTAGAGGTTTGTACACCATCGTAGAGGTTTGTACACCATCGTAGAGGTTTGTACATCATCGTAGAGGTTTGTACACCATCGTAGAGGTTTGTACACCATCGTAGAGGTTTGTACACCATCGTAGATGTTTGTACACCATCGTAGAGGTTTGTACACCATCGTAGAGGTTTGTACACCATCGTAGAGGTTTGTACATCATCGTAGAGGTTTGTACACCATCGTAGAGGTTTGTACACCATCGTAGAGGTTTGTACATCATCGTAGAGGTTTGTACACCATCGTAGAGGTTTGTACACCATCGTAGAGGTTTGTACACCATCGTAGAGGTTTGTACACCATCGTAGAGGTTTGTACACCATCGTAGAGGTTTGTACACCATTGTAGAGGTTTCAAACTATTCAGCGAGTGTAAGCTGGCTACTTGGGGACCCTGGCCCCGGGGGGCTCAGGATGCCCCAGCTGCCTGAATTATTTCCCGATTGGCAAAACAGAAATCCCAACCTCCCCAAAAAGAGAATCATTAGAAGAGTGGCAAATCCAATCCTATCCAATGAATGGATGTTTTCTGGATAGAGGTTGGGAGTGTCTTTCTGTAATCAAATTAATCAAAAACACAAACCAAGACTCACAGTGCTGTTAACTATCCTGTAGAATTCATTTGTTTGGTTGCTGTAGGCCTGCTGGAACTCAATTGCCATGTTGATGATGAATATCCTGCTCTCCACTAGAAAGCAACAAGTGAAACGGTGAGGACATCAGGACTTTACACTGGTACAGAACCAAGAGGGCAGGAAGCGCTTCTATACCTTCTGGAGTCATTATAGGTGTCGTAGATGCTGGAGGTGTTGTAGGTGATGTAGATGCTGGAGGTGTTGTAGGTGTTGTAGATGCTGGAGGTGTTGTAGGTGATGTAGATGCTGGAGGTGTTGTAGGTGATGTAGATGCTGGAGGTGTTTTAGGTGTTGTAGGTGATGTAGATGCTGGAGGTGTTGTAGGTGTTGTAGATGCTGGAGGTGTTGTAGGTGTTGTAGGTGATGTAGATGCTGGAGGTGTTTTAGGTGTTGTAGATGTTGGAGGTGTTGTAGATGTTGTAGATGTTGGAGGTGCTGTAGATGTTGGAGGTGTTGTAGATATTGGAGGTGTTGTAGATGTTGGACGTGTTGTAGATGTTGTAGATGTTGGAGGTGTTGGACGTGTTGTAGATGTTGTAGATGTTGGAGGTGTTGTAGATGTTGGAGGTGTTTTAGGTGTTGTAGATGTTGGAGGTGTTATAGATGTTGTAGATGTTGGAGGTGTTGTAGATGTTGTAGATGTTGGAGGTGCTGTAGATGTCGGAGGTGTTGTAGATGTTGGAGGTGTTGTAGATGTTGGACAATATGAAGAGAGGCCTGATGAAAAGAAGAAGAAGAAGAAGGGCATTTAGCAGACTTACAATCAGTATGGGATTCGACATGTGGACAGTTGGAGGTGGAGATCGAACCAGAGATCGAACACTATGGGTAGTGGACGACCCGCTCTACACACTGAGCTACTGCCGTCCCAAAAAACAACACAGAACATAAGGACACCTCATGAACTCAGTGGTTGTCATGGTATTAGTGTTCAACACATTGTTGATTCTTGTTTGAGTGCCATTGTAAGACATGGCCACCCCCTGAATGGCTGACAGGGGAAATTGATGGCTAGTACCAAGGAAGCATTAGCTAGGCTGCATTACTGAGGTCACAACATTCACGTAGCATTAGCAAGGTAGCATTATCATGGTGCCATTATCTAGTAGGATTATTCAGGTCACCATACTCTAGATAGAAACAACATTCAGTTAGCATTAGCGATGTAGTAGTACATGGGACCCACCAGTCAGACAGCATTAGCATTGTTACATTAGTTATGGAGCACTGCTCAGAAAAAATACTTTTGCTACAACATATGGATAGCATTAACATGGAATCATTACTTAGGTCACATCACACCATGATAGCATTAGCAGGGCAGCACTACTTGGGTAAAATACTGAGGGTAGCAATAGAAAGGTGGCATTAGCCAAGTTGCATTACTCAGGAAGCAACACTGAGGGCACAACATTCAGCTAGCATTGGTATGATGACATTATCTAGATGGCAATAACTAGGTCACCCCCCATACTGACTTGTGATTGGCTGGCAGAGCTGTCCGTCAGTAGGAAATCCATTGATGCATCCACACGGATCTGTTGTTGCATTACTGCTGCATGCCCCATAGGTCACACACTGGTCACATGACCATCCATACTGGTCCTCACACTGGCACTGCTGGCTGCCGTTGGTGCCCGAGTAGCACACTGAAGGAAATACAATGATGACATACTGTGATGCTACAGGCTGCTGTGGCTTGTGCTGAGGAACAGGTGTTTGTTGTACAGGTGTACTAAGGTGGTTTCTTACCTGTGGTGAGGTTAACATCTGTTATAATCACAGCCTCACTGAGAGGGGAAGTGAAGGGGAGAGTTTCCAATCGTCGCCTAACCATGGCTACAATCTCTAATGCCATCACCGTGGAAACAAGGCTGCCCACTTCAATCTCAACAGCAATTTCAAACTCTTCGGTGGGGTCCGGACATGAAGAGAGGCCTGATGAAAACAACACAGAACTTACAGACTCCTCGTGTACTCAGCGGTTGTCATGGTATCAGTGTTCAACACATTGTTGAGTCTTGTTTGAGGTAGCATTATAAGTTGCATTACTCAGGAGGCAACACTGAGGGCACAACATTCAGTTAGCATTGGCATGGTAACATTAGGCGAGTTTCAGATCGTTTGCATTTGCGTATTTGTTGTGTATTGCGTATTTGTTGCAACGAGAATTGACAAGATCCGGCGGAACTCGTCATAATCACGTCAAGTTTCCGTCTGGTCAAGGCGGACACAGGTGAACTTCTCGTCAGCAAGCATGGCATACGAAGTGGCGCTTGCGTTCTTCGTAGCAGACGAGTTCGAGGCATTGGATCTCCCCTTATTGATGCAGGCTGAGGAGCAAATGTGATGAATTTTCTGCAAGCACAATGGCTTGGCTATGTGGAGAAATGTGTAAATAAAATACATAAAATAAAAAATGCATGAGTGATGAAGTGAAAGTTCACAAAATCGACTCTCTTAATCTCTTTTTAATATGCATAGTTTGGGAGAGGGCACCAGGCACGCCTCTCTGAAAGGAGTTATGTCACTTCTGACGTGGGGAATTTTATGTCAGTATTCCAACCAACCAGGGTAAAGTTGAGAGGATGTTGAGGTGAGTGTCTTATGTCCGCACTTGCTCGAGAGAACATGCCCAGAAAAGCAGGCGGAAGTTGTTTTCCTGAAACCACGCAAGTTTTGAAAGCCAGGTGACTCGTCGCATCGGAAGTTTATCACAGGTATTTCTGACGTTTTCATCCCAGAATGCATTCTGACGCATGGCAAAAAAGCCGCATGCCTCATCTGAAACTCGCCTATTATCTAGATGGCAATAATTAGGTCAGCCCCCCATACTGACTTGTGATTGGCTGGCAGAGCTGTCCATCAGAAGGAAATCCATTGATGCATCCACAAGGATCTGTTGTTGCATTACTGCTGCATGCCCCATAGGTCACACACTGGTCACATGACCATCCATACTGGTCCTCACACTGGCACTGCTGGCTGCCGTTGGTGCGTGAGTAGCAAACTGAAGGAAATACAATGATGACATACTGTGATGCTACAGGCTGCTGTGGCTTGTGCTGAGGAACAGGTGTTTGTTGTACAGGTGTACTAAGGTGGTTTCTTACCTGTGGTGAGGTTAACATCTGTTATAATCACAGCCTCACTGAGAGGGGAAGTGAAGGGGAGAGTTTCCAATCGTCGCCTAACCATGGCTACAATCTCTAATGCCATCACCGTGGAAACAGGGCTGCCCACTTCAATCTCAACAGCAATTTCAAACTCTTCGGTGGGGTCCGGACATGAAGAGAGGCCTGATGAAAACAACACAGAACTTACAGACTCCTCGTGTACTCAGCGGTTGTCATGGTATCAGTGTTCAACACATTGTTGAGTCTTGTTTGAGGTAGCATTATAAGTTGCATTACTCAGGAGGCAACACTGAGGGCACAACATTCAGTTAGCATTGGCATGGTAACATTAGGCGAGTTTCAGATCGTTTGCATTTGCGTATTTGTTGTGTATTGCGTATTTGTTGCAACGAGAATTGACAAGATCCGGCGGAACTCGTCATAATCACGTCAAGTTTCCGTCTGGTCAAGGCGGACACAGGTGAACTTCTCGTCAGCAAGCATGGCATACGAAGTGGCGCTTGCGTTCTTCATAGCAGACGAGTTCGAGGCATTGGATCTCCCCTTATTGATGCAGGCTGAGGAGCAAATGTGATGAATTTTCTGCAAGCACAATGGCTTGGCTATGTGGAGAAATGTGTAAATAAAATACATAAAATAAAAAATGCATGAGTGATGAAGTGAAAGTTCACAAAATCGACTCTCTTAATCTCTTTTTAATATGCATAGTTTGGGAGAGGGCACCAGGCACGCCTCTCTGAAAGGAGTTATGTCACTTCTGACGTGGGGAATTTTATGTCAGTATTCCAACCAACCAGGGTAAAGTTGAGAGGATGTTGAGGTGAGTGTCTTATGTCCGCACTTGCTCGAGAGAACATGCCCAGAAAAGCAGGCGGAAGTTGTTTTCCTGAAACCACGCAAGTTTTGAAAGCCAGGTGACTCGTCGCATCGGAAGTTTATCACAGGTATTTCTGACGTTTTCATCCCAGAATGCATTCTGACGCATGGCAAAAAAGCCGCATGCCTCATCTGAAACTCGCCTATTATCTAGATGGCAATAATTAGGTCAGCCCCCCATACTGACTTGTGATTGGCTGGCAGAGCTGTCCATCAGAAGGAAATCCATTGATGCATCCACAAGGATCTGTTGTTGCATTACTGCTGCATGCCCCATAGGTCACACACTGGTCACATGACCATCCATACTGGTCCTCACACTGGCACTGCTGGCTGCCGTTGGTGCGTGAGTAGCAAACTGAAGGAAATACAATGATGACATACTGTGATGCTACAGGCTGCTGTGGCTTGTGCTGAGGAACAGGTGTTTGTTGTACAGGTGTACTAAGGTGGTTTCTTACCTGTGGTGAGGTTAACATCTGTTATAATCACAGCCTCACTGAGAGGGGAAGTGAAGGGGAGAGTTTCCAATCGTCGCCTAACCATGGCTACAATCTCTAATGCCATCACCGTGGAAACAGGGCTGCCCACTTCAATCTCAACAGCAATTTCAAACTCTTCGGTGGGGTCCGGACATGAAGAGAGGCCTGATGAAAACAACACAGAACTTACAGACTCCTCGTGTACTCAGCGGTTGTCATGGTATCAGTGTTCAACACATTGTTGAGTCTTGTTTGAGGTAGCATTATAAGTTGCATTACTCAGGAGGCAACACTGAGGGCACAACATTCAGTTAGCATTGGCATGGTAACATTAGGCGAGTTTCAGATCGTTTGCATTTGCGTATTTGTTGTGTATTGCGTATTTGTTGCAACGAGAATTGACAAGATCCGGCGGAACTCGTCATAATCACGTCAAGTTTCCGTCTGGTCAAGGCGGACACAGGTGAACTTCTCGTCAGCAAGCATGGCATACGAAGTGGCGCTTGCGTTCTTCATAGCAGACGAGTTCGAGGCATTGGATCTCCCCTTATTGATGCAGGCTGAGGAGCAAATGTGATGAATTTTCTGCAAGCACAATGGCTTGGCTATGTGGAGAAATGTGTAAATAAAATACATAAAATAAAAAATGCATGAGTGATGAAGTGAAAGTTCACAAAATCGACTCTCTTAATCTCTTTTTAATATGCATAGTTTGGGAGAGGGCACCAGGCACGCCTCTCTGAAAGGAGTTATGTCACTTCTGACGTGGGGAATTTTATGTCAGTATTCCAACCAACCAGGGTAAAGTTGAGAGGATGTTGAGGTGAGTGTCTTATGTCCGCACTTGCTCGAGAGAACATGCCCAGAAAAGCAGGCGGAAGTTGTTTTCCTGAAACCACGCAAGTTTTGAAAGCCAGGTGACTCGTCGCATCGGAAGTTTATCACAGGTATTTCTGACGTTTTCATCCCAGAATGCATTCTGACGCATGGCAAAAAAGCCGCATGCCTCATCTGAAACTCGCCTATTATCTAGATGGCAATAATTAGGTCAGCCCCCCATACTGACTTGTGATTGGCTGGCAGAGCTGTCCATCAGAAGGAAATCCATTGATGCATCCACAAGGATCTGTTGTTGCATTACTGCTGCATGCCCCATAGGTCACACACTGGTCACATGACCATCCATACTGGTCCTCACACTGGCACTGCTGGCTGCCGTTGGTGCGTGAGTAGCACACTGAAGGAAATACAATGATGACATACTGTGATGCTACAGGCTGCTGTGGCTTGTGCTGAGGAACAGGTGTTTGTTGTACAGGTGTACTAAGGTGGTTTCTTACCTGTGGTGAGGTTGAAATCTGTTATAATCCCAGCCTCACTGAGAGGGGAAGGGAAGGGGAGAGTTTCCAATCGTCGCCTAACCATGGCTACAATCTCTAATGCCATCACCATGGAAACAGGGATCCCCACTTCAATCTCAACAGCAATTTCAAACTCTTCGGTGGGGTCCGGACATGAAGAGAGGCCTGATGAAAACAACACAGAACTTACAGACTCCTCATGTACTCAGCGGTTGTCATGGTATCAGTGTTCAACACATTGTTGAGTCTTGTTTGAGTGCCATTGTAAGACATGGCCACCCCCTGAATGGCTGACAGGGAAATTGATGGCTAGTACCAAGGTAGCATTAGCTAGGCTGCATTACTGAGGTAACAACATTCAGGTAGCATTAGCAAGGTGGCATAAACATGGTAGCATAACTTGGGTCACAACATTAAGGCAGTGTTAGCAAGGTAGCATTAGCATGGTAGCATTATCTAGTAGGATTATTCAGGTCACCATACTCTAGAAACAACATTCAGTTAGCATTAGCTATGTAGCAGTACATCGGACCCACCAGTCAGACAGCATTAGCATTGTAGCATTTATTATGGAGCACTGCTCAGGTAACATACTTTTGCTACAACATATGGATAGCATTAACATAGAATCATTACTTAGGTCACATCACATCATGATAGCATTAGCAGGGCAGCACTTCTTGGGTAAAATACTGAGGGTAGCAATAGAACGGTAGCATTAGCCAAGTTGCATTACTCAGGAAGCAACACTGAGGGCACAAAATTCAGTTAGCATTTGCATGGTGACAATAGGCGAGTTTCAGATCGTTTGCATTTGCGCATTTGTTGCAACGAGAATTGAGAAGATCCGGCGGAACTCGTCATAATCACGTCAAGTTCCCGTCTGGATGTTGAGGGGAGTGTCTTATGTCCGCACTTACTCGAGAAAACATGCCCAGAAAAGCAGGCGGAAGTTGTTTTCCTGAAACCACGCGAGTTTTGAAAGCCAGGTGACTCGTCGCATCGGAAGTGTATCAGAGGTATTTCTGACGTTTTAATCCCAGAATGCATTCTGACGCATGGCAAACGAAGCCGCATGCCTCAGCTGAAACTCGCCTACTATCTAGATGGCAATAATTAGGTCACCCCCCCATACTGACTTGTGATTGGCTGGCAGAGCTGTCCGTCAGAAGGAAATCCATTGATGCATCCACACGGATCTGTTGTTGCATTACTGCTGCATGCCCCATAGGTCACACACTGGTCACATGACCATCCATACTGGTCCTCACACTGGCACTGCTGGCTGCCGTTGGTGCGTGAGTAGCACACTGAAGGAAATACAATGATGACATACTGTGATGCTACAGGCTGCTGTGGCTTGTGCTGAGGAACAGGTGTTTGTTGTACAGATGTATTAAGGTGGTTCTTACCTGTGGTGAGGTTAACATCTGTTATAATCACAGCCTCACTGAGAGGGGAAGGGAAGGGGAGAGTTTCCAACCGTCGCCTGGCCATGGCTACAATCTCTAATGCCATCACCGTGGAAACAGGGCTGCCCACTTCAATCTCAACAGCAATTTCAAACTCTTCGGTGGGGTCCGGACATGAAGAGAGGCCTGATGAAAACAACACAGAACTTACAGACTCCTCGTGTACTCAGCGGTTGTCATGGTATCAGTGTTCAACACATTGTTGAGTCTTGTTTGAGGTAGCATTATAAGTTGCATTACTCAGGAGGCAACACTGAGGGCACAACATTCAGTTAGCATTGGCATGGTAACATTAGGCGAGTTTCAGATCGTTTGCATTTGCGTATTTGTTGTGTATTGCGTATTTGTTGCAACGAGAATTGACAAGATCCGGCGGAACTCGTCATAATCACGTCAAGTTTCTGCTGGTCAAGGCGGACACAGGTGAACTTCTCGTCAGCAAGCATGGCATACGAAGTGGCGCTTGCGTTCTTCGTAGCAGACGAGTTCGAGGCATTGGATCTCCCCTTATTGATGCAGGCTGAGGAGCAAATGTGATGAATTTTCTGCAAGCACAATGGCTTGGCTATGTGGAGAAATGTGTAAATAAAATACATAAAATAAAAAATGCATGACGAGTGATGAAGTGAAAGTTCACAAAATCGACTCTTTTTAATCTCTTTTTAATATGCATAGTTTGGGAGAGGGCACCAGGCACGCCTCTCTGAAAGGAGTTATGTCACTTCTGACGTGGGGAATTTAATGTCGGTATTCCAACCAACCAGGGCAAGGTTGAGAGGATGTTGAGGGGAGTGTCTTATGTCCGCACTTGCTCGAGAGCAAATGCCCAGAAAAGCAGGCGGAAGTTGTTTTCCTGAAACTACGTGACTTTTGAAAGCCAGGTGACGTCGCATCGGAAGTTTATCACAGGTATTTCTGACGTTTTTCATCCCTGAATGCATTCTGACGCATGGCAAACAAAGCTGCATGCCTCATCTGAAACTCGCCTATTATCTAGATGGCAATAATTAGGTCACCCCCCCATACTGACTTGTGATTGGCTGGCAGAGCTGTCCATCAGAAGGAAATCCATTGATGCATCCACACGGATCTGTTGTTGCATTACTGCTGCATGCCCCATAGGTCACACACTGGTCACATGACCATCCATACTGGTCCTCACACTGGCACTGCTGGCTGCCGTTGGTGCGTGAGTAGCACACTGAAGGAAATACAATGATGACATACTGGGAGGCTACAGGCTGCTGTGGCTTGTGCTGAGGAACAGGTGTTTGTTGTACAGGTGTACTAAGGTGGTTTCTTACCTGTGGTGAGATTAACATCTGTTATAATCACAGCCTCACTGGGAGGGGAAGTGAAGGGGAGAGTTTCCAATTGTCGCCTAACCATGGCTACAATCTCTAATGCCATCACCATGGAAACAGGGATCCCCACTTCAATCTCAACAGCAATTTCAAACTCTTCGGTGGGGACCAGACATGAAGAGAGGCCTGATGAAAACAACACAGAACTTACAGACTCCTCGTGTACTCAGCGGTTGTCATGGTATCAGTGTTCAACACATTGTTGAGTCTTGTTTGAGGTAGCATAAGTTGCATTACTCAGGAGGCAACACTGAGGGCACAACATTCAGTTAGCATTGGCATGATAACATTAAGCGAGTTTCAGATCGTTTGCATTTGCGTATTTGTTGCGTATTGCGTATTTGTTGCAACGAGAATTGACAAGATCCGTCGGAACTCGTCATAATCACGTCAAGTTTCCGTCTGGTCAAGGCGGACACAGGTGAACTTCTCGTCAGCAAGCATGGCATACGAAGTGGCGCTTGCGTTCTTCGTAGCAGACGAGTTCGAGGCATTGGATCTCCCCTTATTGATGCAGGCTGAGGAGCAAATGTGATGAATTTTCTGCAAGCACAATGGCTTGGCTATGTGGAGAAATGTGTAAATAAAATACATAAAATAAAAAATGCATGAGTGATGAAGTGAAAGTTCACAAAATCGACTCTCTTAATCTCTTTTTAATATGCATAGTTTGGGAGAGGGCACCAGGCACGCCTCTCTGAAAGGAGTTATGTCACTTCTGACGTGGGGAATTTTATGTCAGTATTCCAACCAACCAGGGTAAAGTTGAGAGGATGTTGAGGTGAGTGTCTTATGTCCGCACTTGCTCGAGAGAACATGCCCAGAAAAGCAGGCGGAAGTTGTTTTCCTGAAACCACGCAAGTTTTGAAAGCCAGGTGACTCGTCGCATCGGAAGTTTATCACAGGTATTTCTGACGTTTTCATCCCAGAATGCATTCTGACGCATGGCAAAAAAGCCGCATGCCTCATCTGAAACTCGCCTATTATCTAGATGGCAATAATTAGGTCAGCCCCCCATACTGACTTGTGATTGGCTGGCAGAGCTGTCCATCAGAAGGAAATCCATTGATGCATCCACAAGGATCTGTTGTTGCATTACTGCTGCATGCCCCATAGGTCACACACTGGTCACATGACCATCCATACTGGTCCTCACACTGGCACTGCTGGCTGCCGTTGGTGCCCGAGTAGCACACTGAAGGAAATACAATGATGACATACTGTGATGCTACAGGCTGCTGTGGCTTGTGCTGAGGAACAGGTGTTTGTTGTACAGGTGTACTAAGGTGGTTTCTTACCTGTGGTGAGGTTAAAATCTGTTATAATCCCAGCCTCACTGAGAGGGGAAGGGAAGGGGAGAGTTTCCAATCGTCGCCTAACCATGGCTACAATCTCTAATGCCATCACCATGGAAACAGGGATCCCCACTTCAATCTCAACAGCAATTTCAAACTCTTCGGTGGGGTCCGGACATGAAGAGAGGCCTGATGAAAACAACACAGAACTTACAGACTCCTCGTGTACTCAGCGGTTGTCATGGTATCAGTGTTCAACACATTGTTGAGTCTTGTTTGAGTGCCATTGTAAGACATGGCCACCCCCTGAATGGCTGACAGGGAAATTGATGGCTAGTACCAAGGTAGCATTAGCTAGGCTGCATTACTGAGGTAACAACATTCAGGTAGCATTAGCAAGGTGGCATAAACATGGTAGCATAACTTGGGTCACAACATTAAGGCAGTGTCAGCAAGGTAGCATTAGCATGGTAGCATTATCTAGTAGGATTATTCAGGTCACCATACTCTAGAAACAACATTCAGTTAGCATTAGCTATGTAGCAGTACATGGGACCCACCAGTCAGACAGCATTAGCATTGTAGCATTTATTATGGAGCACTGCTCAGGTAACATACTTTTGCTACAACATATGGATAGCATTAACATAGAATCATTACTTAGGTCACATCACATCATGATAGCATTAGCAGGGCAGCACTACTTGGGTAAAATACTGAGGGTAGCAATAGAACGGTAGCATTAGCCAAGTTGCATTACTCAGGAAGCAACACTGAGGGCACAAAATTCAGTTAGCATTGGCATGGTGACAATAGGCGAGTTTCAGATCGTTTGCATTTGCGCATTTGTTGCAACGAGAATTGAGAAGATCCGGCGGAACTCGTCATAATCACGTCAAGTTCCCGTCTGGATGTTGAGGGGAGTGTCTTATGTCCGCACTTGCTCGAGAAAACATGCCCAGAAAAGCAGGCGGAAGTTGTTTTCCTGAAACCATGCGAGTTTTGAAAGCCAGGTGACTCATCGCATCGGAAGTTTATCACAGGTATTTCTGACGTTTTTCATCCCAGAATGCATTCTGAAGCATGGCAAACAAAGCCGCATGCCTCATCTGAAACTCGCCTATTATGTAGATGGCAATAATTAGGTCAGCCCCCCATACTGACTTGTGATTGGCTGGCAGAGCTGTCCATCAGAAGGAAATCCATTGATGCATCCACAAGGATCTGTTGTTGCATTACTGCTGCATGCCCCATAGGTCACACACTGGTCACATGACCATCCATACTGGTCCTCACACTGGCACTGCTGGCTGCCGTTGGTGCGTGAGTAGCACACTGAAGGAAATACAATGATGACATACTGTGATGCTACAGGCTGCTGTGGCTTGTGCTGAGGAACAGGTGTTTGTTGTACAGGTGTACTAAGGTGGTTTCTTACCTGTGGTGAGATTAACATCTGTTATAATCACAGCCTCACTGGGAGGGGAAGTGAAGGGGAGAGTTTCCAATTGTCGCCTAACCATGGCTACAATCTCTAATGCCATCACCATGGAAACAGGGATCCCCACTTCAATCTCAACAGCAATTTCAAACTCTTCGGTGGGGACCAGACATGAAGAGAGGCCTGATGAAAACAACACAGAACTTACAGACTCCTCGTGTACTCAGCGGTTGTCATGGTATCAGTGTTCAACACATTGTTGAGTCTTGTTTGAGGTAGCATAAGTTGCATTACTCAGGAGGCAACACTGAGGGCACAACATTCAGTTAGCATTGGCATGATAACATTAAGCGAGTTTCAGATCGTTTGCATTTGCGTATTTGTTGCGTATTGCGTATTTGTTGCAACGAGAATTGACAAGATCCGTCGGAACTCGTCATAATCACGTCAAGTTTCCGTCTGGTCAAGGCGGACACAGGTGAACTTCTCGTCAGCAAGCATGGCATACGAAGTGGCGCTTGCGTTCTTCGTAGCAGACGAGTTCGAGGCATTGGATCTCCCCTTATTGATGCAGGCTGAGGAGCAAATGTGATGAATTTTCTGCAAGCACAATGGCTTGGCTATGTGGAGAAATGTGTAAATAAAATACATAAAATAAAAAATGCATGACGAGTGATGAAGTGAAAGTTCACAAAATCGACTCTTTTTAATCTCTTTTTAATATGCATAGTTTGGGAGAGGGCACCAGGCACGCCTCTCTGAAAGGAGTTATGTCACTTCTGACGTGGGGAATTTAATGTCGGTATTCCAACCAACCAGGGCAAGGTTGAGAGGATGTTGAGGGGAGTGTCTTATGTCCGCACTTGCTCAAGAGCAAATGCCCAGAAAAGCAGGCGGAAGTTGTTTTCCTGAAACTACGTGACTTTTGAAAGCCAGGTGACGTCGCATCGGAAGTTTATCACAGGTATTTCTGACGTTTTTCATCCCAGAATGCATTCTGACGCATGGCAAACAAAGCTGCATGCCTCATCTGAAACTCGCCTATTATCTAGATGGCAATAATCAGGTCACCCCCCCATACTGACTTGTGATTGGCTGGCAGAGCTGTCCGTCAGAAGGAAATCCATTGATGCATCCACACGGATCTGTTGTTGCATTACTGCTGCATGCCCCATAGGTCACACACTGGTCACATGACCATCCATACTGGTCCTCACACTGGCACTGCTGGCTGCCGTTGGTGCGTGAGTAGCACACTGAAGGAAATACAATGATGACATACTGTGATGCTACAGGCTGCTGTGGCTTGTGCTGAGGAACAGGTGTTTGTTGTACAGATGTATTAAGGTGGTTCTTACCTGTGGTGAGGTTAACATCTGTTATAATCACAGCCTCACTGAGAGGGGAAGGGAAGGGGAGAGTTTCCAACCGTCGCCTGGCCATGGCTACAATCTCTAATGCCATCACCGTGGAAACAGGGCTGCCCACTTCAATCTCAACAGCAATTTCAAACTCTTCGGTGGGGTCCGGACATGAAGAGAGGCCTGATGAAAACAACACAGAACTTACAGACTCCTCGTGTACTCAGCGGTTGTCATGGTATCAGTGTTCAACACATTGTTGAGTCTTGTTTGAGTGCCATTGTAAGACATGGCCACCCCCTGACTGGCTGACAGGGGAAATTGATGGCTAGTACCAAGCATTAGCTAGGTTGCATTACTGAGGCCACAACATTCAGGTAGTGTTAGCAAGGTAGCATTAGCATGGTGCCATTATCTAGTAGGATTATTTAGGTCACCATACTCTCGAAACAACATTCAGTTAGCATTAGCTATGTAGCAGTACATGGGACCCACCAGTCAGACAGCATTAGCATTGTAGCATTAATTATGGAGCACTGCTCAGTTTAACATACTTTAGCTACAACATATGGATAGCATTAACATGGAATCATTACTTGGGTCACATCACACCATGATAGCATTAGCAGGGCAGCACTACTTGGGTAACAAACTGAGGGTAGCAATAGAACGGTAGCATTAGCCAAGTTGCATTACTCAGGAAGCAACACTGAGGGCACAACGCTCAGTTAGCATTGGTATGATGACATTATCTAGATGGCAATAATTAGGTCACCCCCCCATACTGACTTGTGATTGGCTGGCAGAGCTGTCCATCAGAAGGAAATCCATTGATGCATCCACAAGGATCTGTTGTTGCATTACTGCTGCATGCCCCATAGGTCACACACTGGTCACATGACCATCCATACTGGTCCTCACACTGGCACTGCTGGCTGCCGTTGGTGCCCGAGTAGCACACTGAAGGAAATACAATGATGACATACTGTGATGCTACAGGCTGCTGTGGCTTGTGCTGAGGAACAGGTGTTTGTTGTACAGGTGTACTAAGGTGGTTCTTACCTGTGGTGAGGTTAACATCTGTTATAATCCCAGCCTCACTGAGAGGGGAAGTGAAGGGGAGAGTTTCCAACCGTCGCCTAACCATGGCTACAATCTCTGATGCCATCACCATAGAAACATTGATGGCCACCTCAACCTGAAACGTTTCTAGGCAAGGCAAGGCAAGGCAGTTTTATTTGTATAGCGCATTTCATACACAATGGCAACTCAATGCGCTTTACATAAAACTTTACACTTTTTGTGCTTTACATAAAAAAAGAGTAAGGTAAAGGTATTGTAAGGTAAAGTAATTCTGAATGCACATCTCTGGTAATTGACAAAAGTAGAAGTGGAAACTGATTTGGTCATTGATAATGAAAAATAAAACTTCATACGGGTACAGCTACAATCGCGGTCAGCAACATCAGATTTGACATCCAATGCAGACCGCAAATTCTGGACCAATGATTTGAATTGGGACAACGTGAACGGGCCACTCTTAAAGAGGATACAGTTGATGGAAGGGCCAGCCTTTCACAACAGTCCAGTGTTGAAGTGTCAGTGTTTCCCGGCGCCCCAGGCTCTCACCCAGTTTCGGCTGGCAGTACACGCCATCTGCTGGCAGGGATGGGATACAGCTACACGGGGTGCTGGTGTTCTGGTCACCACAGCGTCCGTACGCCAGGCAGCTGTTTAATGGCCAAAATGAATTCTGCTGGCACTCACACTGGAATCCAGTGGGGGTCGGAGCGCACACTGAGGTGAATAAAACATGCATTTCACAGTGAGCTCCAGTGTGGATTCCACTCCTTTCTACTGTGCATCACACTATACGCTTTAGTCTACAACTTTAAACTTTGGAGATGTATTGGTTTGTATAATGACCATTAGATTGGGCCCACCTGTGGACACCTGTACACATTACAGTCAGTGGGCAGCAATAGCTCAGTAGGTAGAGCGGGTGGACAGAGCATGTCGTCCACTAACCGCAGGGTCGACGGTTCGATCCCCTTGATCCCCCTCACCCACATGCTGAACCCCACAAATGTACTGATTGTAAGTCGCTTTGGACAAAAGCGTCTGCTAAACGCCCCTTTACCTTTCCAGTCAGGCTGGTCACCTGACCTCAGGTGAGCTGCACAATGACACGCCAGACGGAGGAGGAAGATCACATCAACAATCGCTTTCCAACACCTCGGTCAAATCAAATCAAACAGCGAGAACAACATGTTCCACCGCCTTCCTCCTGCTGAACCATCCTACCACTCAACACCACCATCCTACCACTCAACACTACCTTCCTCCTGCTGAACCACCCTACCACTCAACACCGCCTTCCTCCTGCTGAACCATCCTACCACTCAACACTGCATTCCTACTGCTGAACCATCCTACCACTCAACACTACCTTCCTCCTGCTGAACCATCCTACCACTCAACACCACCATCCTACCACTCAACACTACCTTCCTACTGCTGAACCATCCTGCCACTCAACACTACCTTCCTCCTGCTGAACCATCCTACCACTCAACACCGCCTTCCTCCTGCTGAACCATCCTACCACTCAACACCACCATCCTACCACTCAACACTACCTTCCTACTGCTGAACCATCCTACCACTCAACACTACCTTCCTACTGCTGAACCATCCTAACACTCAACACCACCATCCTACCACTCAACACTACCTTCCTCCTGCTGAACCATCCTACCACTCAACACTACCTTCCTCCTGCTGAACCATCCTACCACTCAACACTACCTTCCTACTGCTGAACCATCCTACCACTCAACACTACCTTCCTACTGCTGAACCATCCTAACACTCAACACCACCATCCTACCACTCAACACCTTCCTCCTGCTGAACCATCCTACCCGGAGCGGCAGGTAAGTGCTGAGTGAAGCCGAGACACTCGCCCCATGGAGACAGGCTGGGCCACTTACAGCATTGGGAGGAGCCTGCCAGGTACTAAGCTGGCTTCTGAGAAATGACCACACCCTTACCGCCTTCCTACTGCTAGCACCATGCCAACACCGCCTTCCTATTGCTAGCACCATCCCAACACCGCCTTCCTACTGCTAGCACCATGCCAACACCGCCTTCCTATTGCTAGCACCATGCCAACACTGCCTTCCTACTGCTAGCACCATGCCAACACCGCCTTCCTACTGCTAGCACCATGCCAACACCGCCTTCCTATTGCTAGCACCATCCCAACACCACCTTCCTACTGCTAGCACCACCCCAACACCACCTTCCTACTGCTAGCACCCCTCAACACCACCTTCCTACTGCTAGCACCCCTCAACACCACCTTCCTACTGCTAGCACCACCCCAACACCACCTTCCTACTGCTAGCACCATCCCAACACCACCTTCCTACTGCTAGCACCACTCAACACCACCTTCCTACTGCTAGCACCATCCCAACTCCACCTTCCTACTGCTAACACCACTCAACACCACCTTCCTACTGCTAGCACCCCTCAACACCACCTTCCTACTGCTAGCACCATCCCAACACCACCTTTCTACTGCTAGCACCACCCCAACACCACCTGCTGACAGCAGCGATCAGCTACCACAGCTTTAAAACTCTGGATTTCTTCTTCGATGGCTCACCTGTGGTTGTTCTGATGCTGGTGATGTAAACGAGGCTAGAGATGTATGCAGGGAGCTCCACAGTGTCCTGTAGGCTTCTGAGAGCCTCCACATCAGAGGTGTTTACTAGAATCTCGATAGTGTAGCCAATGGGAGCGGAGCTAATGGAAGCTGACAGAACATATCAAGTTAAGACAAGTCCTCGAGGTGAGGGGTATTATTTTAATGTGAAGCTGTTTGCAAAAGTCTTTAAAAAACTTGAATGACGCCAGTGGCCAAAGCATTGAAACAGAGGCATGAAGCATTTAAAGCTGTAGTTACCACTGCTGTGGCTGCTCTCCAGAGTGCCAATAGGAACCTGGTGGGCCAGCTTAGTGTTATTCATATTAAACCATACAGTTCCACAGAACAATATTTATACAATCATCAGTACGTTTATTTGGACTCATCGAAGGCATGCCCTTACCTCCGTAGAATTAGAAAGAAAGCATAAGAAGACCTATAAAGTTATCTTTTGTTAAACTCAACACACCTGTTTTCATGTCCTACTACAGTACTATAGTGCTGTTGTACGAGTACTACAATACTATAGTGCTGTTGTACGAGTACTACAGTACTATAGTGCTGTTGTACGAGTACTACAGTACTATAGTGCTGTTGTACGAGTACTACAGTACTATTGTAGCTTACTGTTGTACTGGAGTACTACAACAAGCTGAATGGTGTGGTGGTTAAAGCACATATCTTAACAAAAGTAAGAGGGTTCTGGGAGGCCGCAGTTTGAATGATCAAGACTTTATTATCGCTTGCAGCGAAGCAACACAAAGCCTGAGTCGGTTTGCAAAGTGACTCCCGCACATCCCCCGTGTGCCCCTTTTTGTCCTGTTTTCCAAGCATGATGTCATCACCTTAAACATCCTATACCATACACAAATGGTCCTTCCTTCCTTTATTGCCGGTGCCCATCCTCCCCATGCCTGTTCTGACCACCACTAAGCAGGCACCTTAAAGATAACATGGGGTGAACCAGGGGTTGTCCCTTGAGTTGAACCCAGGGAGGTATTTATGAGTGGGCATCTGTTTCTTTCCACAGTTAGTTAATGCTTTACATGGAAAACCCAATGATTATACTGGTTTTAACTTGGTTAATATCTTCCATAATGGCTACTCACATCTGTGAAGTTCAACTGTAGAAGAGTCCAAGAGAGACGGGGCCACACTGCCAGCAGCAGGAGCAGGCTCCCCGTGGTCCCTGCTGCGGACATCCTCAGCTCCAGTATCCCAGCAAGGCTCCCGCGTCGCAGGGGGCACCACAACACTGTTCAGGGGCTGCTTGGAGAGATCTAGATGGATCTTCCAACACAAATGTTACATTTGTTAAACATGATATATGTTCATTATTAATAAAGTTATAAAGTCATGTAATAATAATAATGATAATAATAATAATGATAATAATAATAATGATGATAATAATAATAATAATAATAATAATAATAATAATAATAATAATAATAACCTATTGCATTTACAGGATGCTCTTCCAAGCACTTGAGTGTGTGTGTGTGTCCCTCCTCTACCAGAAATAGAAGTTCACCTCAGATGCTAATAATGATGCTAAATGATAAGTTTACAACTTATAAAATCCTTCTGAAATAAATAACTGAATAGAAAACACCAAAATAAAATCATATCATTACAGCCATCCCAAGCCCCACACTGTTATTACTATCAAAGTGTTATTTTGTGACACGGCAGACATAACATAGCACAGATACAACATATATTAAGGTCATTATCCCAGATGGTATTCAGGAACATACAACATGCTAAAAACACATTAAACAGACTACAAGTCTGAGTTAAATAAAGTTAAATAAAATATGTAAAGCCAGCTCACGGAGAAGGACTTACCTGCTGAGCATTGTTACGGAAGTGGAGCTGAGAGGGAGATGCTGTATTCTCACCTGCTGTCATTTCTGAAGGGTGTGTCACACACCTGTCTGACAGGTTTTGCCCAAGCCCGCTCTAATGTGCCACTGACTAGCATGTGGCATACTAACTGGTTATCTACAAAGTGCACGTCAGATAGGACTATTTAAACTATGTTTTGAAGAAACATGAAGAACTTCCTCAATCACTATTCCCCCCAAACAAACAAAGCACTGGTGCTGCTGGAGCTCTGGGACTACCTGATGGATTATTGATTATTGGTTGCTTCCCACCAAAGTATTAGCATGTTTTAGTTTTGAGCATATTAGGGTTATTAGCATGTTCTTACCATGTTCAGGTCATTAGCATGTTTGGGTTATTTGCATGTTCATAGTATGTTTTGGTTCTTAGCATGTTTTTAGCATGTTAGGGTTATTCACATGTTCTAAGTATGTTTTGGTTCTTAGCTTGTTTTTAGCATGTTAGGGTTATTCACATGTTCTTAGTAAGTTTTTGTTCTTAGTATGTGTTTGTTTTAGCATGTTTTTAGCATGTTAGGGTTATTTGCATGTTCTTGGCATGTTAGCCTACTGTGTGTGCCTGGCAGCCACAGCAGTGCTTCATGTGTTTCCAAAGACGCCTTCTTATCTCTGTGGCCTGAAGCCCTCCACCACTATGACAGCCTTTCTTTTTGCCGTTCTCCTCCTGAACACCTAACCATATCATGCTTAGGGTCTGACTGCTGCAGCTATTGTAACTGTCCCTCTAGGTTTCACCAAAACATCCGTTACCAATTTTAATAATTTTTCAAAATGACTTGAAGCTAGAACATCCTGTTCAGACACCAGCGTCCAGAGACCACATGTCTGTAAAGAAAATCAAACCAGTGTAGGACATCATTCTCAACAGCGGCCAGAAGGTTGGAGATAGCGTTGAACTTCTGGATCCAACATCATGTAAGTAGTAACTAACTTTCTTAAAATATTGGACTCTTTAGTAGGGCCTATGTTATGACAGCCTACATGTGATGGGCTACAGTAGGGCCTATGTTATGACAGCCTACATGTGATAGGCTACAGTAGGGCCTATGTTATGACAGCCTACATGTGATAGGCTACAGTAGAGCCTATGTTTTGACATTTTATACATGTAATTGTTATTCTGCTCTGTATTTTTCTGGATTTCTTTAATAATAATAATAATAATAATAATAATAATAATAATAATAATAATAATAATAATAATAATGATAATAATAATATAATAATACTATTGGTAATAAGTAATTTACCAGGAACCAGGATCAGGAATCAGGATCGATTTATTGCCAAGTATTTTTACATACAAGGAATTTGCCGTGGTGGTGCGTAATACTATGTAATGATTACAAAGTAATGATTACAAAGTAATCATTACTTTGTAATCATTACCCCTGCTGATGATTCTCAAACGATGATCAACATGGTGCTCGGCCAACATGGGCGTGGTTATGGCGGGGGGGGGGGGGGGGCGTGTAGTTGTGTCGTCATTTCCTTGCGACGGCGCAGCTACGTCAAGATCCACGATGGCCGAACCCGGGTATGTATTCGTTTCACATCGGAGCACTATAATCTCCGTCCATCCTGTCTTTTCCCAACTCATAGTCGTGTTATGTCTGTTTGGTGGTTCACACGGCATGCAATACTTTGAATCCAGGACGTGATGTTGTCATGTTGATGTAGACTTGATGGTTTAAATCTCACATGCGCCCCGTCGGGCCGGAGCAGCTTCTCGCCTGGCAAGCAAGACCTGCCGAGTTCTGTACATGCACAGCCAATTAACATGATCCAACAACCAACAACATTAACAGCCCAACGAATTATCGAACATGTTAGCAGTACCCAAGTAGTAGTGTTTGTATTTTGCCTTGTTAATTGCAAGATATAATGTGGCAGTGTAATACTAGTGATTAGACGGAGTAAGTTGAGATGAACATCGTCGTTGAAGCTTTTGTAACGAGAAGCTGTTATAGGATAACCTGTAATATCTAGTTTATACATCAGTGTCTTATGTCGTGGTTGGAAACTGTAGGAAGAAGGTGATCCAGCTGGTGCCGGAGCACCTGCTGAAGAAGAGGAAGGCCTACCAGGCCATCAAAGCCACCCAGGCCAAACTAGCCCTCCTGGACAAGAGAAAGGTAAAATTACTGTACGAGTCTGTTGTAGACAAGTACACCATCATGTGTAGGGGTGAAATATGCAGATACTTTGTGATACTTGTATGTGGTTTGTCCACTAAAACAAACGTTTAGCTCCACTTCTGGTCGTTTCGTGGGTTGTTTATGTGGTTCAAGCTTAGCTTAACCCAAACTCCTAACGCCATGAGCACACATAGCAGACAGCAACACTGCCAGTGGACTTTAGAGCATCATCTTGAGTTGGGTGTTTCCCTTTGAAACCGTGAGAAGCCTTGCCAACGGTGTCCCCAGTCTATCTGGAGGCATCCAGAGCAAAATGCCCCCTAACCCTTAACACAGCAACCCTGAGCATGTGTCTGAACCCTCTGGCCATGGTTTTGGATTATCCCATTGTTCCGGAACTCAATGCAGTGTGTGATGTTTGACCCGCTGGGTTCCTCCAGGTCTCTAAAGGCAAACCCCTCCGCTTCCGGCGTCTGGAGGACATCCTCAGGGAGAGCCACCGGGCCAGCAGGGACGAGACCCGGATTGGGCGAGCCAAGCTGCGCCCGCTGACCCCCGTGCCGCCCAAGAACAAGCTGGCCTTCGTCGTGCGCATCAAAGAGTGAGTAGAGTGCCGCGCTTGGTCCACCCACCACGCCTGGAGACCACCTGTCAAACAGAACCTGTCAAACAGAACCTGCTTGGACTGGCCCTTAAAGCCATCAACACTAGACTTTTACTCATGCCGATAACTTGTAGTAAAGGCGTGCACTCTTTCCCGACTGAAAGCTTGTGTAAAAAAAGCCGAAATGTCCAGTAGAAAGCTTTCAGCGAAGTGGGCTTTTAAAAGGACTACCCCAGGACGTCTGTTAGCAGGGTGTTCCACAGAGGTTTAAAGACCAGCTGGTCCACTCCTCTGCTGAAGGACTGTCCATCACCCGGGCTTAGATGGAGATCTCTCCTTGGATTCAACATGATAATCATGTTTTCTTACCCAGGGTTCAATGCCTAATGGAGGCGTATTAGAATGTGATCTGTAGCCTGCGTGACCCCAGGTCGACCTGTAGCCTGCGTGACCCCAGGCCGACCTTAAGTGTGATTGGTTGAAAGTCCTCCAGCAGGTTCTGGTGACGTGAGCGTCGAAGCTTCTCATTGGCCGTGCTGGCGGGGACGCGTTGGCTCCTGAACCAGTCAAGCCATCTGTTCTCTGCTTGGTTCAGGGAATCTATCTTTCCTGCCAGCCACACATAGCTAAGTGTTTATTTGCAAAACTTTGCCTCTGCTCTCTTGGCAGTTCGCAAATCTTGGCTTCAGCAGCCTATATAATAGATAGATGGATAGAAATACTTTGTTGGTCCCAAGCTGGGAAATTGCTGGGAAATAACCATCTTGATTTGGTTGTTATAATGTACGTGCTAATGATTTTTTCCAAAAACACAATTGTTTGGCTGGCAGAGTTTGAGTCAACTCAATGAATCGCATTGAAGTTGCATACAAAGATCAATTACATTTATTAGACAGTCTGTAAAAAATGGATCTGTTCAAAACAGAACGAAGCATTGTCATGTGGCGTCCCCCTCCATTCCAGTGGTGCTGGCACCCCCGGGCCCAGCTCCATCTCTCTAAAGCCCGTCTTGTCCTCAGGATCAAAGGCGTCAGCCCCAGAGTGCGCCGGGTCATCAAGGTGTTCCGGCTGAGGAAGATCTTCAGCGGCGTCTTCGTCAAAATCAACAAGACCTCTTTGGCCATGTTGAAGGTGGTGGAGCCCTATGTAGCCTGGGGGTGAGTATGAGGGGAGGCTAACATGCTGCTAGCTGTAGCCTTGGGGTCAGTAATAGGGCTGTACAGGCCAACATGCTGCTAGCTGTAGCCTTGGGGTCAGTAGTAGGGCTGTACAGGCCAACATGCTGCTAGCTGTAGCCTTGGGGTCAGTAGTAGGGCTGTACAGGCCAACATGCTGCTAGCTGTAGCCTTGGGGTCAGTAGTAGGGCTGTACAGGCCAACATGCTGCTAGCTGTAGCCTTGGGTCAGTAGAAGGGCTGTACAGGCCAACATGCTGCTATCATATAAGAGGTTTTAGCTAATGAATGGACCCTTGGGCTGCGGCCAGGTGAGGAAGTAGATGAGATGGCGTGTTGGATGTGTTTCCAGCGCATTAGCCTACGCTTTGTTTACGTTCTAAAGTCAAAGTCAAGGTAGCTTTATTGTCAATTCCTTCACATGGCAGGACATGCATAGGAATGGAGAGGACGTTTCTCACCCTCCCATGATGAAACAGATAAAGTGCGCAGGCACAACATGCAGGACAAGACATTCCTAATGCTAAAACTTAAGTAAAGATGCCTACAGATAAGACAGAAAGATACAAAAAAGACAATACAAGTACCGGTTGTAAAAATGAATATGCAATGTGCATTGTCAGAATCTACTGTTTTACACCCTCGGTGCCTGGCACTGAATCCAAAATGTTGCCACACAGCATATTTGAAAGAGGAAGAGAGTTGCTAGATCTGCATATCTGTCCTGTGGCTCTCCTTGGATTGGAGAGAACAAAGGCTTTGCGTTCCCTCACGCGTTGGTATGCGTGATGGGCGATCTCCACCTGGCCTAGCAGGTTCAGAAGTGATAGTGAAGGCAAAATGCTGTGGTTCATGTGTGTGTATTGAGCATTATACCCAGACATTAAATTCACAAAAGGTAAAACTATGGAATGTCTACCGCGGGCGGACACGCCTGTCTACGCTAAACCATAACAACAATACTCACACTGTGTGTGTGTGTGTGTTCTCAGGTTCCCCAACCTCAAGTCCGTCCGTGAGCTGATCCTGAAGCGAGGACAGACCAAGATCAAGAACCGCAGAGTCGCCCTCACCGACAACACCCTGATCGAGCAGCACCTGGGTACGCGAGACTGGGGACGGGATTATATGACTCTATCCACATCCATTTGTATAGAAGTATTTTAGCAATGGTATTGTGCATCTTTTTGGAGTACTTGTTTTTCTTCTGCGTTTGTATCTGAGCTTTATTGCCGTGAACGTGCTGACCTGCTGTGTGCTGCTGTGTTTGCTCCAGGGAAGCACGGGATTATCTGCCTGGAGGACCTGATCCACGAGGTCTACGGCGTGGGCAAACACTTCCGGCCGGCCAACACCTTCCTGCGGCCCTTCAACCTGTCGGTGGCGCGGCACGCAGCCCGGGACAAGGGGGGGCTGATGAAGGACCTGGGCGCGCCCGGCTTCCGCGGGTCGGAGGTCAACGCCATCGTCCGGCAGCTCAACTGAAGGCCCGGGGCCACGCCGCCCGCCACCGTGTTTCTCCTCTACATGATGTGTGTGGCGCTGCAGGGGCGCCCTCCCGCCGCCGGGCTCAAAGGCACCCGGGTAGGGCGCTGCGGGGCTTTACAACAGCTTGAGGGTCCTGAAGCACGGAGCCCGGTGCTCAGTGAGGACTGCAGACTGAACAGGCCCCTCGCCCCCCTGTGGGAGAACAAACACTTTGGTCGTCACGGTGCTGTGGAGACATGGCCCGGTGGGTTCCCCTGCCCGCTCTGACCAGGACCATCCTGGTCTTATTCCTTAGACATGGATGGAACCCAAAATGTACAGTGATGTCTTTATTTCAATAAACATGTTCAGTAGATGTAGTGGTGAAATGAAGCCCTTACTTTTTTGTATGGCGAGATTGGAGAGCTGCAAGTTGAATTACTCAAGAACTATGAATTAAGTTTGCATTCGTAATACAGGCCTACCTAATTACTGGTGTTTATAATTGTACATTTATTCATTTCTCACAAGAGACACACCTCTTGGGTGTGGATCAAGTCTGTGCCATTCCATGTGAGGTGGCAGCCTGGTCAGGTGGTCAGTGTGGAGCGGTCTCCTCTGTCTGGCCTCCCCCCTGCTGTGTCGCCCATGTCAGCGTCAGAGGAGTGAGTCAGCCTGCAGGGGGAGGGGAGACCTGCGCCACTGGCTGTCTGGGAAATACTATCTAATTATACTATAGAACTATAGAATTGTATTGATGCGAAATGCCCACTGGCGTTCTCCGAAAACCTGGAGTGCACCAATCTTGTATATTTAACGCGGACATCAATCACATGACTATAAACATGCCAGAACGAGCCTTAGGCATGCTTTCGTTGAACACGTACTTGCAACAGTGACGTCACTGCGTTTCATGTAATTGGTGCTGGCATGCGTCTTTACAGTGGTGACCACGACATATTCCCTAAATCGTGACAGTTGTACTTTATTCATATACGTGCGTGCTTCAGTTGAGCGAGCAGTGTCAATAGGCCTCCGTCATGTCTTCGGTTCTAGTACGGTTCTGCCTCTGTGCTCCGGGTCCGCGGTGCTGTGATTGGTGGAGCCCTGCTCCTCCGCCTGCCGCAGCACGTGCTGGCGTGGACGAGCGAGGGGGCGGTCCGCGGACCCTCGCGCTCCTCCGCCGGTCGCGCCGCTGCTGCACGAGACTCCGGAGATGTCGGACCCCCGGAGGCTGACGGCGCCGCTAACCGGTAATACTCCCCCCACACCGGTTATTTCAACGCAAAAATGATGCAAATCAGGTGGTTAAACCTTGACACCACGTGGCCACGCAGCGTGGGACGGGTTGACGTGTGTCGGTCGGGGGGCACATGGCTGGTCCCGGGGACACGGCGAGGAGACGCGGACGGCTTAGCCTCGGCTAACCCGTCTGTCCCTCGGGGTCTCCCGTCTGTCCCTGTAGGGTCGTGAGACGGTGAGGTGGTTAAAGAGCTCGTAAAGCTAGCTGCTAGCTGCCGCGGCTACACGGCCCGCTGTGATGAAGGACATCGGCTGTGGTCGAGGGGTTTAGTCGTGACTGTGGTCGGGGGTTGTCGTGACTGTGGTCGGGGGTCCGGTTCGCCGTGTGTTTGTATGTGGTGCTGAAGGGGCTGCTCGGTCCAGGTGGACCGTGGACCTGTCAAGAGAAGCAGCACGTGTCAACATTTAGCACCAAAGTTTCCGAGCAGCCCGTCTACTGGGTCCAGTGTGGGTTTATATGCAAGAGCTCTAATGCACCACACGGCATGGGAGTCGTGAATTAGAATGGCAGGAGATGTTGGACCACAGAACACGGTTTATAAAGCGGTTGGCGTGTCATGTGATCCTAACATGCTTTGCATCGTCATGAGAACGAAATGAATGAAAGGGGCCTTATCTCAATGTAGTCAGAGAGAGAATACAAGAAATCAAGAGTTTGAAGGAAGGGTAAGGTTTGGTATTGGAGTGACAGACCACCAGCGACGAGTTATTGGGGTGAATGGACCCGAGGAACTGTAATGTTTGAACAGCTGAATAACAAACTCAAATTCTTGCTGACCTTGACATCGTCTGTGTTTTGTTGGTATTTTTGACCAGTATCACATCTGAACTGTTAAGAGAGCAACTCTGTAGAAATGATGCAACTTTCTGTTGTCAGTGTTGTGGGATGTGTGTCCAGTATAATCAGTAATCAGTCAAGATAGGGCTGGCAATCATTAGATATTATCCTTTTAGCATTGTTGTGTTATCGTTGTGTTACCACATTAATGTCCACCGTACACTGTAATATCACATGTATCACATGTCACATGTATTCCTTTACCCACTCATGTTGGTAAAGGAATACAGTTAGATAGGTAGATAGGTAGACCTGGTCTACCTATCTAACTGTTCCCAAGCCTGCCCAGTGCAGCACACAAGGAGTTAACCTGCAATGGAGTGGCTGCTGAAAGGACCCAGAAGGCCACACACGCACACACACACACACACACACACACACACACACACACGCAAATTAGCATTTTAGGAAGTGTACACATTCACAGGTTAAACAGGCTGAGCACTACAGGTGTGTGGGCCTGTAAATGAACAGCTTAAAGTGTGTGTGTGTGTGTGTGTGTGTGTGTGTGTGTGTGTGTGTGTGTGTGTGTGTGTGTGTGTGTGTGTGTGTGTGTGTGTGTGTGACTAGAGGAGCATGACCTTCGATTATTCTTATTTATTTTCTTTATCAGTTTATTTTGGAAGTCTATGGTTACTGGTATCAAAGAGTCTATGAGCAAGCAGGCTATGGGTCATTTAGGGATGTAATGGTTACTCTCATGTGTGTCATTGACAGCGCTGGTGATGCTAGTTATAGCTATGGTTATTCTGGCTGCAGCGCTGGTGATGCTACATACAGCTCTGGTGATGCTAGTTATAGCTCTGGTTATTCTGGCTGCAGTGCTGGTGATGCTACATACAGCTCTGGTGATGCTACATACAGCTCTGGTGATGCTACAAACAGTGCTGGTGATGCTAGTTAAGCTCTGGTTACTCTGGCTGCAGTGCTGGTGATGCTACATACAGCTCTGGTGATGCTACATACAGCTCTGGTGATGCTACAAACAGTGCTGGTGATGCTAGTTATAGCTCTGGTTACTCTGGCTGCAGCGCTGGTGATGCTACATACAGCTCTGGTGATGCAGCAGCGCCATTGTCCTTTGCCACAGCTGTAAACCTTCCCACATGTCATTAACCCTCCCTGGTCATATCTGTTCCATCAGCTACACCAACAAGGCCTATCTATTCTTCCACCTATCAGCCTGGGGGCTAACGGTTAATGCTAGCAGCCTGGCCCCACCCACTAGATAAACAGGGACCAATCACCATCCCTGCCTGGGCGTTGCCTTGGGAACGATGGCTCCCCTGACCTTCCTTTTTTTTTTTTTTAAATGAGTCTTTTTGTGCTGTTGCCAGTGTTGGGTGATCATGACATCACACCTGGCTGCCCTACTGAGGGTCTCTCTTGGTGAGTCTGTGTTCTGCGTCCTTCTGAACCTTCAAAGCCTCTTTCTGGTTTCAACTGTCATGTTCTTCTTTCTGACCGAGCTCTGGCTGCTGAGCGGTAGATATCAGCCTGCCGTGCGGTTGGACCATTCACTCGGCTTGTTTGTCAGAACTTGTTTTGAACAAAGTACTTTCAGTGGGAATGTAGAACGATAATGAATGCTAGCTTTTGTCAGTTGGTGATTTAAAGGTTTTTACCTTTTTGTGTTTTTGTTGTGGGTCGATATGTGAACACATGGGAGGGTAGAGACGACAGGTTGCCAAGGAGCTGACCAGACCAGCCTGTTATGTAAGGTTGACCCAGCAGGCAGGACTGCTGTGAGACTGTTGAAAGGGCAGCCTGGGGGCCTGAAGACGCCCCCTGGGTTGGGGTGTGGCTGTGTGGAGTGATAATGATCGACTCCACAAGAATCAACTGCGGTACGGACAGTTGAACTAGGTTAATGCTTAACTCTTTGTGCCACTATTTTGATAGCATGATTTGCTTGATGCCTAACTTGTAAGTCGTCAGCGACACGATGATGTGACTGTAAACCTGGGGAAGAAACCTTCACACAGAAGAAGTTCAAGATTCAAGTATTTATTGTCATCACATCAAAGACATGACCAGAGTGTAGTAGCTACCGCAGTAATAGTGCATTCAATCAGTTTTTAAAACAAAACAATAAATGGAGAAGGGGAGAAAAGATAAGAGGCCATAAACATAGCGATATGGCCCACACATACTTAAGAACAGTGCAGACACACATTCGGAACAAAGGAATGTTGGAATGACGGTAACGCAAATGAGGGTATTAAAATAAATACTAGAAAATGTAATTCCACACGAGGAATTACTTGTGCAGGAATGCCCGTGATCATTGAGTTGAATTCAGTTGAGTCTGCCTGAGCTGGAAAGCAATTAGCGGAGTCAAACGTAATCATTGGAAAGCTAGGCTCAATGTTATCTCTGAGTTTATTTGCTTTTTTTTAATCACAAATATCTCACAAAGTATAAAGTTTACAAAAAATAAAAATATAAAGCTCAGCCATACGGAATTAAACCTTTGTTATGCAGTTTGGATGAAATCTCGAGGTTCAGTTGTTTACCTTCCATTAATTTCACGTTTCGGTGTGAATAATAAAAATAATAATAATAATAACTAGCAGCTAGACAGTTTGCGTTCTCATATCGAGACTTAACGTAACATTTGACGACAAAATGAATGACCCAAAAACAGTAGCACTTTCCTTAATTCAGAATGTAATCTCAGAAATAATTCTCAAAGGCGAGTCTTACAAGCGAATCAAACGTTATGGCTAGGAGCACAGAGCTGAGCCGCGTGTTTCAAGGCCAATGTATCCAGCTGGAAAGGTAGCCTAATTAGCAGTCCTAGAGCTGTGGTCAAACAGCTGGGAGCCATTGAAAGACTAATGCAACAATGGGCTGAGCGGTCTAACGTGTGTTTTAATGGAGTATATTTTTACTTTTTAAATAGTTTGTATGTCAAAAAGTATAAAGTTTACAAATATGAAAATATAGTAGCACACCTAGGCTCAACAAGACCTTTGTCATGACGTTTGAATTGTATCATATGATCCAGTATGAAGAGCTGAATTAATTTCACGTTTTGGGGGGAATGATAAGAAAAAAGAAGGATAACAGGATTGTGCATTTCTATGCACAATAATAAAGTGATGAGATAAGATAAAAGGATGGTGAGAAGGTAGATGAGAGATGGTGAGATGATAAAAGAGAAATTGTTTCCAGACTAAGTCAGTGGAGTTTCTGTCCGGTACATGTAGTCCAATCTTTACACTGAAGGAACACGCGTACACATCCCACGTGTATGACTTTTGTACTTTTCGCAGTCTTTTACCACTGATGGACTTTGTGCAGATTGCCTGCAGTCAGGTATTTCCTAGAGGGTAGTTTGGTTAGCTGGTGAGATGTTAGCCTAGCCTGATGGCTAGAATGGACCACTGGTGAACGGATAGCCTAGCAGTTAGTATTGTTAACTGGTGAGCCTCTCCTGGTGGTTGGTGTGGTTAACTGGTGAGATATTAGTATGGTCAACAGGTTAGCCTCTAGTAGGGCTGGGCGATATGGACCAAAAGTCATATCTCGATATTTTCAAGCAGAATATCGATATAAGATAAATATCGATATTTGTTGACGCAATAACATATTTGCTGTTGCCGCGCTCCAACTCGTCATTCTACATGGGTGGCGCTGCTGTGCTTTCATTTCCAGCCTGCCTGCGTCGCTGCGCTCGTTAATCTGCCTTGCTGATTGCAAACTCAATCCTCAATTTGGGTGTAGGACAGTGTAGCGAAACATTTTAAAATGAATGAGTCAAAAACAGTCAGAGCAAGATGTGGCAAATGTCACCATTCTCGAATTTGACAATGCGGTCCCGACGTTACAGGAACGATAGCCTATGCAGAAATCGTTTTATTGTAGCCTAGTATAGTAGAAACAGAATAAAATGAATGTTTTAATAAAAGGCAAAATTCTGCAATCGTAGCAAAACAGTGGGTGCAGTCAGTCTATGCATAGCATCTTAAATAGGCTAAGCAGCGGCAATGTTTCTTAAGACGGATCAGAACGCTCAGATGCTTCGTGAAATATATATATATATATATATATATATATCGTCCGTTATCATAAAATATCCGTTATGTTATCATCCGTTCATTTGATATTTTATGTCATCTAGCCAACGTGTAATTTAGATTCGATGTAGCCAGCGAAAGCGAATGAAAGAAAGCGCAGTCTCGCAGAAGTTGCCTGCCCATGAAAGTGTGCGGCAGCGTTGCTACAAAGTTTCTGTGAAAGCCACACGTTGTACACGTTGGGCCGGGGCAGTGTGTGTGTGTGACAAGTCGGAGGGAGCGGGAGAGAGATAGTGCTTCGCAGAGAAGAGAACGAAATAGCAGGCGGCAGGCACGGCTCGAAACGGCTGTTATTAGGAACAAAGTGCTGTACTTTAAACGCAAATGAAACTATATCGATATTGACGATATCGTCTCGTTCCATATCTTGTTTGAAAAAATATCGATATATTTAAAATATCGATATACCGCCCAGCCCTAGCCTCTAGGTATGGTTAAGTGCTGAGACATTCGCCTCACGGTTAGTATGGTTAACTAGATTGTAGGGATCTTAGCTTGAAATGCAGGAATCCACCGCATCACATGGCCTGACCTGACACCCTTCACACTTTGGTTTGACTCTGAACTGCTCATAAAAACACCTCAGAACTGAAAAGAACAGCAGGAAATTGAGAAGGCTGTGAGAGCCTGGTGGTGGGACAACAATGTCCAGCCTCCAGCAGCATGGGCTCACAGCGGGCTGCACTCACAACATGGCCCCATGCCCAGGCTCCACAGGTAGAACACTTTCAGAACACGGGAAAAACACGCTAAGCAGCCTGTTGTGGGAGGTAATCAAGTCATGTAGTATAAGACTTATACTTCTATATATTACTATACTACTTAAGTAGTATAGTAATAATTAGAGAAGAAGGCTGTTCTTTGGGCCTCCACCCAAACAGCAACAGTCTTTGATTGGGATGCTAAGCCTATCAGGCTACTGACCCTGCTAACATGTCAAGCTGGATGGCATGTTTTCAGAGATCAGTGTCCAGCCCTCTGCCGTTCCATGCCTGCGGGCGGTCCAGCTTGTTTCTCCTCAGGGTATCTGTGAGGTGTTATTTGCTCTGAGCTCGCTGGACGATACTGTGATACCCTGCATTGTGTAAGATGAGATGATTGACACTTCTTTTGGCCAAACAGGGAGGCTTTGAGTGGAGTACTGGACCAGAACCCGCCCCCTTTATTGAAGTTTAAAAAGGAGCCAACCGTGCAGTCAGTCACCTCGACAAAACAGGTAAGTCTGTCTGTCTGTCTCTCTCGCGCTGTGTGTGTCTCTCTCTGGCCCTCTCGCTCTGTCTGTCTCACTGGCTGTCTCTCTCGGTCCCTTTATCTGTATCGCTCCGTCTCGTCTGTATTATGTGTCTCACCCTCAAAACCTGCTTCTACAGAAACCTAAAAAGCAACATAATATGCCAACACGTATCCACCAGGTCTAACAACCTGCTGGAGAAGGGATTGGGATTCTGTAGATATGTAGATGCTGTTTGAGAGACAACATTTAACATTTGTCACAACATTTAACATTTGTCTGGGCTGGGGTTGCTGTTTCTTTTGAAATGAACGTGAACAGAACACATCTTGGTTGAAGCAGAAGAAGAAGAATTACTAGAAGAATTACTAAGTGGAGGCCACAGAAGCAGGAGGCCACTAGTGTGGTCACCTGGAAGTCAGGCAGCTGACATTAACACTGTACAGTTAGAAAAGAAATGCCCTCTTCCATCGACGCTTTGCTGTGTGAGGCGATCACTACTGTGTCAGCAATGGAAAACTGTAATGATCTCGTTCTGTCTCAGTGAGTCTATATGGGGGAGGAGCTAACTTGGCCTTACTGAGCTGCCCCTGGCTTTCGTGTGCTCCCCCACCTCCTCCAGTTGCATCATGGGAGACGTAGTCCAAATGCACTTTGGCACGGTGGACTATGTGATATTTGCCCTGCTGCTGGTGGCGTCCGCGGGCATCGGCCTCTTCTACGCATTCTCCGGGGGCCGACAGAGGACCACGCAGGTGAGGCTGGGGGCGGGTCTACCTGTAGGCTCACCTGAGCGTGGGGAGGCTGGGGGCGGGTCTACCTGTAGGCTCACCTGAGCGTGGGGAGGCTGGGGGCGGGTCTACCTGTAGGCTCACCTGAGCGTGGGGAGGCTGGGGGTGGGTCTACCTGTAGGCTCAACTGAGCGTGGGGAGGCTGGGGGCGGGTCTACCTGTAGGCTCACCTGAGCGTGGGGAGGCTGGGGGCGGGTCTACCTGTAGGCTCACCTGAGCGTGGGGAGGCTGGTGGCGGGTCTACCTGTAGGCTCACCTGAATGTGGGGAGGCTGGGGGCGGGTCTACCTGTAGGCTCACCTGAATGTGGGGAGGCTGGGGGCGGGTCTACCTGTAGGCTCACCTGAGCGTGGGGAGGCTGGGGGCGGGTCTACCTGTAGGCTCACCTGAATGTGGGGAGGCTGGGCCAGAAGCTCCCGGTTCAACGGGAAGCCGCGGTCTGACGCAGCTCGTCCCGCAGGAGTTCCTGCTGGCCGACCGGTCCATGAGCTGCCTGCCCGTGTCCCTGTCCCTGCTGGCCACCTTCCAGTCTGCCGTGGCCATCCTGGGCGCCCCCTCGGAGGTGTACACCTTCGGGACCCAGTACTGGTTCCTGGGCTGCTCCTACTTCCTGGGGCTGCTCATCCCCGCCCACGTCTTCATCCCCGTGTTCTACCGGCTGCGGCTGTCCAGCGCGTACGAGGTACCCTTACTGGGATTAACCAGCGTCTAGATGGCTACTTTGGCATCGCCCAGTTAGCATTACCCTGTTAATCCTTCCCCTTTAGCAGCACCCACTTTATCCTATCAAGTTAGCTCTATCCAGTAAGCATCACTCAGTTAGCCCTACCCAGTTAGCATTAACTAGCCCTACCCAGATGGCAGCCCTGTGGTTCAGTGTCCTGTGTCTCCCTGGTCAGTACCTGGAGCTGCGCTTCAACAAGTCAGTCCGGATCTGTGGAACCGTCACCTTCATCTTCCAGATGGTAAGGAGTGTGTTCCTGAGACTCGGGGGGGGGGGGGGGGGGGGGGGAATGCTGCTGTAGTCCTGCTGTTGATGAGCGTGTTGTGTTGTGGTCAGGTGATCTACATGGGAGTGGTGCTGTACGCCCCCGCGCTGGCCCTCAACGCAGGTACCCCCGCCACGGTCACCATGGCAACGCCTCTGCTTTCAGGCCTGTACCTTTTAACTCGCCCAACAACTTGGGCCTTTCCTAACGGTTACGTGTTGTTGTGTGTTGCAGTAACTGGTTTTGACCTCTGGGGGGCGGTGTTGGCTATGGGTCTAGTGTGCACACTGTACACCGCTTTGGTAAGTGACAGGAATATACACTTTATCCCTTAGCTTGGGCTAACGCTAGCTTTTAGCTTCAGGCGAGAGTCTATTTTTATTCTTATTTTCTGTTTATATTGCCTCTTTTTTCATTTGTATTTATATTATACAGTAGCAGGTTGACCCATTCGAGTAACAAGAATTTCACTGCTGGTAATGATGCACATTGTTATCTAGCATGTGACCATAGACTTGAAACTTGAAACTAATGTTGGCCCTTAACTTGGGCCTGACGATATCTCTTAGCTCAGGCCTGATCCTAAAGTTAGCCCTTAGCTCTGGCCTGATGTTAGCCCTTAGCTCTGGCCTGAGCATGAAGCGTACGTGTCTGTCCTCCAGGGAGGGCTGAAGGCCGTCATCTGGACCGACGTGTTCCAGACGGTGGTGATGTTTGCGGGCCAGCTGGCTGTAATTGTGGTGGGAACCAGCCAGGCCGGGGGCATCTCGGAGGTGTGGAGGAAGGCCGTCAACGGCAGCCGCATCGCCTCCCTGGAGTAAGGAGCGCGTCTTCACTATTGCCGATGCTAATGCGAATGTGCGGCTACTGTAACTTTGCCGGTTCTAGTACTGCTAGTTGTAAAGCTACTGTTGCTGATGCTACAGCTGTGCCCCCACTGTTGCTAATCCTGCTGCCGTGAATGCTTTGACTATGATATATTACTGCACACACCCACTACTACAGTAGGAGTAATGTATATGACTGACCCTGCAGTCTAAACCCTGACCCCCTGGAGCGACACACCTTCTGGACGCTGGGCGTGGGCGGGGTCTTCCTGATGCTGGCACTGTACGGGGTCAACCAGGCCCAGGTGCAACGCTACCTGAGCTCCCGCACCGAGAAGGAGGCTGTGATGTACGCCCTGCCCTACACCACCCTTACTGCACCCTTATCCTGCCCTACACCCCCCTGTCTTACTGCACCCTTATCCTGCCCTACACCACCCTGCCTTACTACACCACCCTTACTGCACCCTTATCCTGCCCTACACCACCCTGCCTTACTACACCACCCTGCCTAACTACACCCCTATCCTGCCCTACACCCCCCTGCCTTACTACACCCTAATGCTACCCTACACCACCCTTACTGCACCCTTATCCTGTTCTCACCACCCTGTCTTACTGCACCCTTATCCTGCCCTACACCCCCTGCCTTACTACACCCTAATGCTACCCTACACCACCCTGCCTTACTATGCCCTTATTCTGCCCTACACCACCCTGCCTTACTATGCCCTTATTCTGCCCTACACCCCCCTGCCTTACTACACCCTTATCCTTAGGGTTGGGTATCGTTTGGGTTTTATCCGATACCGGTGCCTACTCGGTACTTTTTAAACGGTTCCGGTGCTAAAATGGTTCTCGAACCGGTGCTTAAAAAAACGAAACCGCACACACTTTGTCAAAAAATAATACCCTTTTATTTCCAGGGCCAAATTACACACAATATAAAATAAAGCAATATAATTTAAAATAATATAAAATAAGAATTCACATTTACGTCACATCAAATAAAACAATATTGTATCAAATATAAGTACTGAAATGAACAGTGCAACACCTTAAATATTAACAAAACATACATAATATAAAACACACACATAGAACAAAATATTGCACAAAAGTATTGCACATTTTAAGAAGCTTTTGTGACTGGTAGGCCTAATGACAAACTGAACAGTGCAACAACTTAAATATTAAAATAGATACATATATAAAACACAAGTATAGAACAAGATATTGCACAACAGTATTGCACATTTTAACAAGCTTGTGTGACTGGTAATGACTTAAACTGAACAGTGCAACCTTAAATATTAAAATAGATACATACAGTATATAAAACACAAATATTGCACAACAGTAGTGCACATTTAAAAAAGCTTTTTGTGACTGGTGATGACACTTTACATTAGTGTTTAACAGTTCTTCTGTAAGAATATCACCATGTTGGCCTTCTCTGGCAATATACGACATCTTTCCTGACTTATTGCATGCCCAGCACACGAGAAAACCCTCTCAGAGGGGGTTGATGAGGCCTGCACACACAAATAATTCTCTGACAGGAGAGACAAATTAGGGAGGGTATCCCTCTTACCCCCCCACCAGGCCACAGGGTTTTGTCCAGATGGGATGGCTGGCAGGCCTTTGTAGATCTCTATCTCTTTCTGGACCTGCTCTGTGATGGAGAGGGCACTGCTTGTGGTCCGAGTTGCATGGAGAAGTTCTCGGTCTTCATCCTCAAACAAATGCTCCAAGGCTGACATCTTGTGAGCTCCTCTTGGCTGGAAAATACAAAAAAGTTTAGTATAGCACAAAAAACAACTATTCATTGTAGATAGATAGATAGTATGTGGTTGAACTTACATTTCTGCCTGCTTGGTCCTCTCCCACCTCATCATCTTCACCCTCACCTTCTACTTCACTCTGAAGAGAGCCCTCCATTGGAAGCTGTAGACACAAACAGTTTGTCCATACAACAGCAATACTTAATTGCAGAAACTGTAACATGGGCATGGACATAGTGCATATGAAAAAAGATGAGCAATTCGTACACTGTCCCTGACAAACATGCAGTATAATACCTGAGCTGCAGTGGCATTCTCAATTCCTGCTTTCTCAAGCCTTGCCCACGCTTCCGCAACACCAACTTCCAGTCTGCCTTTAAACCGAGGCCTTCCATCAAGGTGGCCTCCCTAAGGAAGTCCTGAATGTCCTGATCCTGTAATGCAAACATGGTTTAGTGTCTAATAGTGTAAATGGTGTAGTTTGCCTTCTTTCTTTGTGAACATAGATATTGGCTGCAAATGGATAGTACCTGGTATCTTCTTTCAAGATCTTCCCAGACCTTTTCTTTTATGGCAGCCATAAAAAGGTTGTCATCATCGTCAGTGGAATAGTGAGTCTCAAGCTTTGTGAGGATCGGGATTATTTGGCTGCATGTGGGGGACTTGTCGCTTGACAAGCAGAGTGTTGAAGTATACAAGACCTTCATTGCCTTCATAAACTCCTGCCTTCTCAAAGTCACTCTTTCTCGTTGAGCCTTTGTAGTCTGTCGAACATAAACAATAATGTTAAGAACAAAAGGTAAATTAACATTATTACAAATTACCCTCTTGTCCATCAACTCACCTGTCTCTCTCCATTGGCTTCCTTAGCCTCTGATCAAGGCAGGCTGCCTGGATTGCAGGGAACTGCTCTACAAAGCGCTCCACCATGAGGTATAAAGAATTCCAGCGAGTCCTCACGTCCAGGATGACATTATGCTCTGGTAAATCTAAAGCCCAAACATTTGAGTCACAATAAACAATTGCTTATATTTAAAAGTATTACTTTTCAAGATTTATTAATAATAATTATATCTATGCTATTTACTGAGGAGTCGCTGCTTCTCTCTGAGAACAGTTTTGCTCATAGTGGAGCGCTTCGGCCACACCACCACTGAGCCAATCTTTGAACACCCGGTGGTCACAGCTGGGATGCCGTACACCTTCTTTGCTGCCAGGTTTAATGTGTGGGCAAAGCACCCAACTTTTAAAATGTTCAAGTTTCTCAGGGCGACATCCATATTGCTTGCGTTGTCAACCGTCACAGCTATGACTTTTTGAGTCAACTTGAATTCCTCAAGAACATTGAGGATTTCTTCTGCCACCACTGGCCCTGTCTGGGACTCATACACAGCTTCAGTGCTTAGCACTTTCTGCTCAATCCTGCCCTTGTGAATGTAGTGAACAGTCACGCTCAGGTAGTGGTCCTGGGCCACACTCGTCCATCCATCGCAAGTTATTGCGATTTTCTTAACCTGCGCAAGCTGCTGGATGATATTCTGTTTTACAACAGGATACCATACTGGAATGAATTTGTTTGAAATGTCATCCCTGGATGGTGGCTTGTATTTCGCATTGAGGGCAGTGATCATCTCCCTTTATTAAAAAATATAAAATAGATATATGACATCTTGTACACAGAACACTTCATGGTACAGATGTGTGGCCTAGGAAATTCTATTTTGATAGCCCACATTTACCTGAAAGATGCAGATTCCACTGTGGAAAACAGGCGAAGTCCCTTCACCACAAATTTGGTGACTGCCCTGTGAATTTCCTCCACCTTTTCTTTGGACAGTGCAGACTTCTTGGTCAGGGTGAAAGGAGTCACTGTGGTAGCTTGAAATCCAGAAATAAAAATATTACTAATACAGAATTGTTTAGAACATACAACTTCTTCAAGTTACTACTAGCAGCCTATTCTGCTCAACAGCTCATTCTCCACCACTTGTCCCTGCCCCCCTGGATAGATAGTAGAGTAGCCTCGGGTTGACTGCAGCCTCGAAAAACTTAGTGTCCCCCTCCCCCTCTCGACATAGCCTCAAACACAGGTAGGTGTTTGAGGCTTAGTGTCCCCCTCCCCTTCTCGTCTCGATATAGCCTAGAACACTGGTATACCAACCAACCAATCTACCAATGCGTTTCTGATTAAATGGACAATTGCGCCGTTTAATACTGATGTAAAACACTTAAGTTCAACATTTTGTCTTCACATATTATGGCCTTTACTTTAAGCAGAGAAATATCTGACAATGAGCAGAGATATTTAACACACAATATTGCTTCGTATATCGAGTGTAAGTTAACCTCGTACACAGGTCATGTAGCATAGCCTACAATCGTCAGCTTACCTATCTGTTTGCATCCCCGTGTAATTGCAAAATTGCGCATTCTAAATAGTGTTGAAACTTATTTTAACATTTGCATACATGCACGACTTAATTTGAGTTCCACATTAAGCAGAAAGTCAGCGGACACTGAGTTGAAGTTTAGGACATAGCACACATTGTCACACACACTGTTGAATGGCCACGGTGTTTGCTAGCCTACTTGATATATGCAAGATTTGCGATTACTTGATTACAAGATTATTCAACTTACCCGTAGAGGAAATGCTGCTGTGTGTGCTGTGACTGTCATCCTCATCCTCTGTGATGTCCACCACCACACCGGCAGGGCTGGGAGGTCCGGCTGCTGCTGCTCAAGTGCTTGCTGCATCCCGCAAGTTATCGAACACGGTGCATTGCTCGGCTTTTAAATAAACACCGTGAGTCGTTAGGTGTTTACTTAAATTTGAGGTGTTACCTCCTTTGCACGATATCGCTTTATTGCACCTGTTGCATGTTGCAGAGTCGGAATCATTGGATGTGAAATGTAGCCAAACCTTCGATCTTTTTCCTTCGGCATCTTCTTCAATGATCCTCTCACTGCTATCAGTTCTGATGATCTGATCAACAAGTGTGCAGCGTAGCGGCACTGACGTCACGCAGGTTGACGCCGCCCGCAGCCCCATGGGGTGTTAAAAAAAGTCAGGAACCGAAATGACGCACCGAAATTTGCGTTCTTATTCGGTCTCGTTACAACCGTTTATGTCGGAACCGGTGCCCTACTGGAACCGAGTTTCGGTGCTCAACCCTACTTATCCTGCCCTACACCACCCTGCCTTACTACACCCTTATCCTGCCCTACACCCCCCTGCCTTACTACACTCTTATCCTGCCCTATACCCCCCTGCCTTACTACACCCTTATCCTGCCTTACTACACCCTTATCCTGCCCTCACCACCCCGCCTTACTACACCCTTATCCTGCCTTACTACACCCTTATCCTGCCCTCACCACCCTGCCTTACTACACCCTTATCCTGCCTTACTACACCCTTATCCTGCCCTCACCACCCTGCCTTACTATACACCCTTATCCTGCCCTCACCATCCTGCCTTACTACACCACCCTGCCTTACTATACCTTTAGCCTACCCCTACACCACCATAACCTACACCCCCTAGCCTTACTACACCTTTATCCTACCCCTAGACCACCCTGCCTTACCTCACCTTTAGCCTACCCCTACACCACCCTGCCTTACTACACCTTTAGCCTACCCCTACACCACCCTGCCTTACTACACCTTTAACCTACCCCTACACCACCCTGCCTTACTACACCTTTAGCCTGCCCTACACCACCCCTCCTTACTACACCCTTATCCTGCCCTACACCCCCCGCCTTACTACACCCTTATCCTGCCCTACACCACCCTACCTTACTACACCCTTATCCTGCACTACACCCCCCCGCCTTACTACACCCTTATCCTGCCCTCACCACCCTGCCTTACTACACCCTTATCCTGCCCTCACCACCCTGCCTTACTACACCACCCTGCCTTACTATACCTTTAGCCTACCCCTACACCACCATACCCTACACCACCCTGCCTTACTACACCTTTATCCTACCCCTAGACCACCCTGCCTTACCTCACCTTTAGCCTACCCCTACACCACCCTGCCTTACTACACCTTTGGCCTACCCCTACACCACCCTGCCTTTCTACACCTTTATCCTACCCCTACACCATCCTAAATCTACCCTACGCTAGTCCCCCTGAGACAGTTGAATAAGATTCTCTATGTTCTCCTGGAGATGGTTGAATTGGGTTCGGAATGTTCTGTGTTCCCCAGGTCGTGCTACGTGGTGTTCCCCTGCCAGCAGATCGTTCTGTCTCTGGGCTGTCTAATGGGGCTGGTGATGTTTGCTCGCTATGGAGAGGACAGCCCTCTGGACAAGGGCTATGTGAAGACCAATGACCAGGTCAGCCACGCTCTTAATGTGAAGATACCACTGGCGCTGCACTTTAATGTGTGGAGAGTGGAGGTGCTGAATGGTGTGTCATGTGTTCGCCTGCCTGTAGATGGTGCTCTACTTTGTGATGGACGTCTTCAAAGACCTGCCTGGTCTACCTGGTCTCTTCGTGGCCTGTCTCTTCAGTGGAGCGCTCAGGTAGCACACAAACACACACACAGTGAGATAGGTTGTACAGCAAGGTATATGGTTGATACCGTAGACGTATCATGATGTGATACACCCTCTGTCTCTCTCTCCTCAGCACTATCTCTTCAGCCTTCAACTCCCTAGCAACAGTAACCATGGAAGACCTAATCAAGCCCCATTTCCCCTCCATGACTGAAGCCAAAGCTACACTGCTCTCTAAGACACTAGGTCAGTATGTACGCTGCTCTCTAAGACGCTAGGTCAGTATGTACGCTGCTCTCTAAGACACTAGGTCAGTATGTACGCTGCTCTCTAAGACACTAGGTCAGTATGTACGCTGCTCTCTAAGACACTAGGTCAGTATGTACGCTGCTCTCTAAGACACTAGGTCAGTATGTACGCTGCTCTCTAAGACGCTAGGTCAGTATGTACGCTGCTCTCTAAGACGCTAGGTCAGTATGTACGCTACTCTCTAAGACACTAGGTCAGTATGTACGCTGCTCTCTAAGACGCTAGCTCAGTATGTACGCTGCTCTCTAAGACGCTAGCTCAGTATGTACGCTGCTCTCTAAGACGCTAGGTCAGTATGTACGCTGCTCTCTAAGACGCTAGGTCAGTATGTACGCTGCTCTCTAAGACGCTAGGTCAGTATGTACGCTGCTCTCTAAGACGCTAGGTCAGTATGTACGCTGCTCTCTAAGACACTAGGTCAGTATGTACGCTGCTCTCTAAGACGCTAGGTCAGTATGTACGCTGCTCTCTAAGACGCTAGGTCAGTATGTACGGTGCTCTCTAAGACGCTAGGTCAGTATGTACACTGCTCTCTAAGACACTAGGTCAGTATGTACGCTGCTCTCTAAGACGCTAGGTCAGTATGTACACTGCTCTCTAAGACACTAGGTCAGTATGTACGCTGCTCTCTAAGAAACTAGATCAGTATGCATGCTGCTGTGTGACTGTGTTTAGCACCACGCTGCCCCCTGGTGTCCATGCAGTGACAGTGTTTCCTGTGTTCCAGCGCTGGCCTACGGGCTGGTGTGTCTGGCCATGGCCTACGTGGCGTCCCTCATGGGCTCTGTACTCCAGGTGAGCGGCCGCTGATCCGAATGAAAAGACCTTTGAGTTATGCAAAGGTACTGTTAAAATACAAAGAACCTGGAAGAGGTTTAGAACATGCTATGGGTGCTAAAATTATGGGGTCAGAACCCACTGCAGTCCGGCGTGTGCAGTGTTCTGGTGTTTTCAGTGTTTCCATGGAAACTGAAAGTCTTTTGCGTCCTGAGATGAAGGGGTTTTCAGAACCCTGGGACTACAGGATGAGTGTGATTGAGTGAATATTGATGAGTGTGATTGAGTGAATGTTTCTGTCTCCAGGCGGCCTTCAGTATCTTTGGGATGATAGGAGGACCCCTGCTCGGACTCTTCTGTCTGGGAATGTTCTTCCCATGGGCCAACTCCACAGTAAGTTCTCTCTGGGGAGGTTCTGACCCAGGGCCAACTCCATCTACCTCTTATGATCAATCTCCTGCTGCCACACCAGTGGACCGTTATAATAGACCCAGCAGGTCCATCCAGTTGCTAACGAAGAATACTTTGAAGGGTCTCCACTCCATTTCACTTAATCTCTCTGTCTCTGTCTCTCTCTCGCTCTCTCTCGCTCAGGGGGCTCTGGTGGGCCTGGCCTCAGGTCTGGTCATGGCCTTCTGGATCGGGATAGGCAGCTTTGTGATGCGTATGCCAGGCCCCGCCCCCCTGCCGCCTGTCAACATGACGGCCCCGCCCCTCCTGGGCAACATGACAACAGTTGCCTTGACGACACTGGTCAGCACCATGACAACTAAGCCTAGGTAACCACACCTCCTTTGGTATTTGACACGCTCAGGAATCACTTACTCAGAAGCTGAACACACACACCGAAAAGTGTTTGTGTGTGAATCACATGTATAACAGGTGTATATGAATCACATATATAACAGGTGTATATGAATCACATGTATAACAGGTGTATATGAATCACATGTATAACAGGTGTATATGAATCACATGTCTAACGGTAGGACTGACCTCTGTGTCTGCAGGCCCAGTGGGGTGGAAGCCATCTACTCTCTGTCCTACATGTGGTACAGCGCTCACAACTCTGCTACAGTGGTGCTGGTAGGGCTGGTAGTCAGCCTACTGACAGGTAGACACACACACACACACACACCTGTCTGTCAAGCTGAAGGTGTCCTCTAGGTCTGTGGTGTAACGTGTGTGTGTGTGTGTGTGTGTGTGTGTGTGTGTCAGGGCCCATGAAGGAGAAGGACCTCACCCCTGGCACAGTGTTCCCTGTGCTGGGCACCCTGCTGTTCTTCCTCCCAGAGCGCTACAGAGAGAAGCTGTGCTGCATCACTCCTCTGGTCCAGAAGGTACACCTCGTGCTGGTAGTATAGCTGCTCCTTCTGCAGGGTAAAGGGTTTACATGTGTTAACATACTGGCTGTCTCCTCCAGCAGAAGGAGTCCCAGCCCTACCTGATGGCCCAGAAGGAGAACCCCAGGCAGCTGGAGGAGGAGGTAAGGCAGGGGGAGAAGCTCGTGGAGGCTGGTCTGCCTTCTCCTCAGGCCTCCACCACATTGACCCCCCCTCACACCACCCAGGAGACCGCCCTCTGATCTCCTCCAACTCCTTCTACACCCCCACCTGCCTATACATGTCCTACATACAGCGCAACACACACACGCACACACACACAGTTGTCCCTGTGGAGCTGGAGGTCCTACCTGGACACTGGAGATGCGGCCTCGGTGGAGAGACCGACCTGAGGACGCCGGTCCTCATCCCAGGGGTCAATCCAAGTTCAATTTGACAACCAATTCAATGCACAACAGACTCTAAATGTGTGTTTTCATATTATTTTTGTAAAGAAGTTGAAAAGCACATGACTCCTTATCTCCAAGAGAATAGGCCAACATGAAAAGATACTTAATAAGAATTAGAACGGTGGTAAAACTTGTTTGTTGATGTTCGTCTGTGTTTGCCTTCCTGGCTGCTGGTAGAGGATGTTCAGACATGCTGGTTCACGCTCAGACCAGTTAGCGAGGACCCTTGACTGACATCCTGAGAACGTCCTGCTCTGACTGGAGCCTGCACCTTCCTGTCTACAGGAGCACTCAAAGAAACTTGACATGTCACTTCCTGCTCGCCTTGCTGCTGTTATGCTTGCCAAAATGATGGCGCTAGCTAGCTGTTAGCTAGCTAGTGGTTAGCTAGGGCTGGAGCTACAGCTAGGGCTAACCCTTCCTGTAGTGTTAGCTAGTGGTTCACTCGTTTTACATCAGCCTGTTCAGCTAGCTGATTAACTGATCCTTGTTGGCTAGCCCCCCTAACTCTAGGCTCAGAGGTGTCACTGCCTTGCTCAAGGAGTTAGGGGTAGTGGCAGGATGGAACCCTCAACACTACTGTTGCCAAATGACCAAATGGCAAACAGTGGTGCCTAAAACGATGTCGCCCTCCCACCAGGACAAGCGCTTCAAAGTAAAAGTCCCTCTCAGGATTTTGAGTTAACCATCTGGATTTTCTTAGGGTCACCAAACTCAGAGGTCCAACTCTTGTGTGTGGAAGGATTCCACTTCCTGTTGTGAAGTCTGCGGCGGTCTGTGTTCATCGTGTGGTGGATTGCTAGATGGAGGGTCCAGAACTCGTCTGCAGCAGCTAGGACCTGACCTGGTCTCAGCAGGCCTCAGTCGGTCTCACTAGGCCTCAGCAGGCCTCGGCAGACCACACTGCCTTTCATCATGAAACTACGTCACTGAGTGTTTGTGTTTGCAGGGTAACATGTTTTTTTTTTTTTTATCTACTGTTATTACATGTAGTTTGAAACGTGGTTTTTAGTTTGTTTGTGGTAAATTAAGTGTCCTTTGGGCAGTATGGATCTCTGTGGTGTTTGACTTGAGTGTTTTTATATTGGATGAACTCTGACCCTGCTGGACATGTGAACCACTCCAGGGGTCAGTTGGATCCCTGGCCTGAACCGTTCTCTGAGCAACATCTGGCCAGAACCATTCTCTGAGCAACACCTGGCCAGAACCGTTCTCTGAGCAACATCTGGCCAGAACCGTTCTCTGAGCAACATCTGGCCAGAACTGTTCTCTGAGCAACATCTGGCCAGAACTGTTCTCTGAGCAACACCTGGCCAGAACCGTTCTCTGAGCAACATCTGGCCAGAACCGTTCTCTGAGCAACATCTGGCCAGAACTGTTCTCTGAGCAACACCTGGCCAGAACCGTTCTCTGAGCAACACCTGGCCAGAACCGTTCTCTGAGCAACATCTGGCCGGCATGGCCCGCGTTCCATAGGTGTGTGTTTGGTGTGTTTCAATGTGTCCCACTGATGGCCAATCACAACGCCGCTGGTTGGGTCATGTGACATGCTCTGGTAAACCTGGGCTTTGTGATGTCATCATTCTCATCTCTCTCCTCCTCCCACCCCCCCCCCCCCCTCCCCTCTTTCCCTGCTCCAGCTCTGACTACCCGCCCTTTATATAAAGCATATAGAATGCGATGTCACCTCCATAGTTTTGGTAATTATTTTCTCTTATACAAATGATATTGTGAATTATATTTGTATATTTTTCGTACCTTCACACAAAGCCTACCTACATTTCATGGGTTGAAATGTAGCTGTGAAATTCTATATGCAAGGACCATGAAATGTCTTGTGTGTGTCAGGCAGAATTTGGGATGTAGCCAAGCTGTGGTCAGAGAACCAGATGTTTTAGTTGACCTTGTTTTGTATTCTTCAGTTGTCATTTGTGTACAAACATGCTACATCCCATAATTTAGCCGTGACATTCACAGCCAATCAAAACATTTTCATGGTTCCTGGAAGTTTTTTGTATATTTTTGATGACACCCTTTGACAGTGGTGTTCATCGTTTAGTATGAAGACAGATCTGTGATATTTTGGATGATTTCTATTGATTGTTTATTTTTCATACCTGAAATTACTTGAAGTGTTGGTCTGTAATGCTACTCCCAAAGCCCCGTGGACACTGGGCAGTAGGCCTTATGCTGCCCCAAGTGCTCTGATGATACTGATCTTCACTGTGATGGCCAGTCCTCAGTCCTGTTTTCATTATTTATCTGTTAGTCAGCAGCTGGAAGGCACCTGATCCTGGTGGACCTGGTTCCTTCAGATACTTTCCCGCTCAACATGTTTAACTCTCCTGAGAAACCTCTCCTTCTGAATCATGTATCAAGGTAGTGTAACTAGAGGAGGTTTCGCTGTACTGCACCCTAACTGTAGAGACGCCTCTAGCATCTGGAGTACCTTCAGGAGTGAGATCAGGGGAGCATTGCACTTAGTAATTTCCAGTGATAATAAATACTCAGTGATATTTATTATGCTGCCATTTGTTGAGTCTGCTGGTCAACATTCCCACAGAGCATCTGTGTTGATGTGGAACTCTGTCCTGATTAAACTTCTCAAATCCACTGTTTCTACATGTTCCTTTCCTCCCCACATCCACAGTGTCCGCTGGTCCTCTGCTGGTCCATGTTAAACCTCTGGAGAGAGTTAGACATTCAGACCAAGCTCACGTTGCTCCGCCCTAAACTAAGATTGTACCTCAACCCCTGAATCACAGGGAACAACTACATAGCTTAAAGGAAAACCCCACTGTTTGTCCATACTGAACTACGTTCTTCCCTGATCTTAGATGAGTGGATACATACCTCTCTCACCTCTGTGCGTGCACTCGATCGCTCTGGCGCGCAGCGCTACTTCGATAGCATGTAGCTTGGCCCAGTATATTCCTTAGGATCCAAACAGGGTGAAGTTAGAAGTGACCAAGCACTTCCACGTTTCCCTATTTAAATACGGTTACATGAGTCCTGGGACCTGGGAACACTTCGACATCAGCGCAGTAATATCATCACTCCTAAAAGATCCTCTCCCCCTCCCCCTGTTACTTCCGTCAATAGAACAAACGTCACCGCCATCGCCTGCACTACCTGTAGTAGTATAAGTAAAAAGTCACGTTGGTTCTATTGACGGAAGTAACGGGGAGGGGGAGAGGATCTTTTAGGACTGATGATATTACTGCGCCGACATCGAAGTGCTCCCAGGTGTTATTTCGCCATACATTATAGTTAACCTTTTTTATCTGCTTAAAAAATTGCCATGTTTCATTTTGTGTAACCATACTTGGGTCGTTTAACTACGCATGTATCTGTATTTAAATAGGGAAAACGTGGAAGTGCTTGGTCGCTTCTAACTTCACCCCCGTTTGGATCCTAAGGACTATACTGGGCCAAGCTACATGCTATCGAAGTAGCACTGCGCGCCACAGCGATCAAGTGCATGCACGAAGGTGAGAGAGGTATGTATCAACTCATCTAAGATCAGGGAAGAACGTAGTTCAGTATGGACAAACGGTGGCGTTTTCCTTTAACTAACATCACCACGGATGATTCACATGCTGAATGCAGAGCTCAGGTGCCAATGCTTTCATGACGATTTCAATGTGTATGTGTGTATATATATATAGATATATGAATGTTTAATAAGAGTATTCTGAGCTCAGTGGCAGGATGACCACTGGGTGGCACCACATCCCTGAGGAGATGCGTCCGGTTAAAAGCTAAACAAATAAAGTGCGTTGGACTTGTCCGTGTTGTTTCTTCCAGCAGCGAGCTGACCTCAGCGTGCGAGGCTGAGTATGGTTCCGCCTAGTGATCACGTGATGGTTTTGCGTGGAGTTTACGTGTCGAAATGCAATCCAATGCCACACCGGTAGAGGGACAAGATCTCCATTCTGGTCATTACATTCGGATTACCAACGAGTAAAAAAAAAGTACAGAAAGGAAGGCAAAGGTTATATATATATATATATATGTTGTCGCCAATCAGTCGAAGCATTTCTCACACCGTGGCTGTGTTTACGAGTCGAAACCGGAAAAGCGATCTCCAGCGGATGTAGTTAGCGGACACAGCCAATGCCGCTGCGTTGGTGTTGCATCTCCTCGACGCACGTCTAGGATTTTTTGGAGGTGCACGTCAGTAATGTCGGGAAGTTCGAGTCTTTTTACTAATTCAGATCTTTTACTCTCGGACAGTAAATTGAACAAATCTTTTTTTGAGTCATTTCGTTCATTTCGTTAACTTTTACAGCAGGTGGCGCTGTATCCCTCTTGTGAGCATTGTAAAAAAGACTGCGGTTCTCAAACACTTAGCAATGAAGGCAACATGGTTTACAGCTGACAAAGTTTACACAAAATGACACAAGCAATTCAAACCATGTGAAAACCTAGGAAAGCAAATACACACCACTATAAAGTGACTTGTGTCCTGTATCCTCCCTGCCACTGTTTGACAGCACGACAGGACAGTGACTGTGTAGCTGTCACATTACAAATGAACGAGAGACCGATCCGAATAAATGAATGAGAACGAACTGTTCAGCCTGAGCTGCCTGTCACGTGACTAATCAACGAGAGACCGATCCGTATGAACTATCCGGTGAACGAATTGTTGTCATGTGGCCAGGGAAGATACTGCATGAAAATGAACAAATCACTCACTGAAACAACTCATTACTCCCGAGTCATATAAAAGATAAGTTCATATTGAACGAATCGTTCATGAACGACACATCACTACACGTCAGGCCTATGCGGTGGACGCAAGGGGGGTCCGCAAGGACGTAATTGATCCGTAAGCCCCCTAGCGTTGCGTCAACGCGGAAGCATAAATTAAGCATAACCCAGCCTTTAGAGTTTAAGAGTCATTCGGGGGCAACATCTCTGCCCAGTTCAGTTAACAGATAAGCAGGTATTTAAAATGAGATGTTTTTCAAAGGACTTTTATTTCGGGTGGATGGAAAGACAGTAGGCTATTGTTCTACTACTCATTGGCATATTATATGTAATCCATCCTTATAACACTTCCTGTCACCACAAACACCCAGTTCCTGACTTTCATAATACTGCAAATTCAAGATCAAGATCTTCCAGATTATCAGTTAACTGATGGGATTGTCACAGAGTTCTAGAGCAACACAACACAACATTAATCCATCAATAATTATAAAATGACAACATGGTAAGAAAGAATAACAACTTGTCAAGGAGCTCCACTACAGCAGGAGCTTCAGCGCTGGCTTGGTGTTAATGTTCTCATCAGTCCAGTCTGTACCGCACAACGCTGGTTTACTGAGGCAGGGCTCCGGACAGGCTGGCCTGGTCCTGGGTTCGAGTGTCCCAGTGTCCACAGTCTACCCAGAGGCATCCAAGAGTAAGATGCCCACCAACCCTACCTGCTCTGACCTGTCTCTGTACTGTCTACCCCCTAGCTGCTCCTTAATGACCTGTCTCTGTACTGTCTAACCCCTACCTGCTCCTTAATGACCTGTCTCTGTACTGTCTAACCCCTACCTGCTCCTTAATGACCTGTCTCTCTACTGTCTAACCCCTACCTGCTCCTTAATGACCTGTCTCTGTACTGTCTAACCCCTACCTGCTCCTTAATGACCTGTCTCTGTACTGTCTAACCCCTACCTGCTCTTAATGACCTGTCTCTGTACTGTCTAACCCCTACCCGCTCCTTAATGACCTGTGTCTGTACTGTCTAACCCCTACCCGCTCCTTAATGACCTGTCTCTGTACTGTCTAACCCTTACCTGTTCCTTAATGACCTCTCTGCACTGTCTAACCCCTACCTGCTCCTAAAAGACCTGTCTGTACTGTCTAACCCCTACCTGCTCCTTAATGACCTGTATCTGCCCTGTCTAACCCCTACCTGCTCCTTAATGACCTGTCTCTGTACTGTCTAACCCCTACCTGCTCCTTAATGACCTGTCTCTGTACTGTCTGACCCCTACCTGCTCCGTAATGACCTGTCTCTGTACTGTCTAACCCCTACCTGCTCCTTAATGACCTGTCTGTACTGTCTAACCCCTACCTGCTCCTTAATGACCTGTCTCTGTACTGTCTAACCCCTACCTGCTCCTTAATGACCTGTCTCTGTACTGTCTAACCCCTACCTGCTCCTTAATGACCTGTCTCTGTACTGTCTAACCCCTACCTGCTCCTTAATGACCTGTCTCTGTACTGTCTAACCCCTACCTCCTCCTTAATGACCTGTCTCTGCCCTGTCTAACCCCTACCTGCTCCTTAATGAATTGTCTCTGTACTGTCTAACCCCTACCTGCTCCTTAATGAGCTGTCTCTGTACTGTCTAACCCTTACCTGCTCCTTAATGACTTGTCTCTGTACTGTCTAACCCCTACCTGCTCCTTAATGACCTGTCTCTGTACTGTCTAACCCTTACCTGCTCCTTAAAGACCTGTCTGTACTGTCTAACCCCTACCTGCTCCTTCATGACCTGTCTCTGTACTGTCTAACCCCTACCTGCCCCTTAATGACTGTCTCTGTATTAACTGTGAGTCCCTGGATGTCAGATGATGTCTCAGCGGCCGTGGTAGACAGTAGGGGGCGGTGTTAGGAGTAGATGGTCCAGTAGACGAGGTTGAAGAGCACGTAGGACCCGGGGAAGACGATGCGGGAGTACGAGTCGATGGCGTGCGTGTCGATCAAGCTGCTTTCGTAGCCGCCGGAGGTCACGTGACCGGTCACCTGGTCGCTGTCCATGGCGAGCTGCAGCAGCATGGTCTCCCGGCCCTTCACGCCGTTCCCCAGCGACGCCATCGCGCCGTAGCCCGCCGCCGCCTGCCGCTGGTCCACCTCGCCGGGCCGGGGCGTCCCACAGGTACAGGGCAGCTGACCACAGGAAGTGGGAAACAGGAAGTGCGGCACACGGACAAAACACAAAGTGTGTATGAATCCCAAACATCATCATGTTTCAACTGAAGCGTGACACTGAGTTGTGAGAGAGCGCTGAAGCCAGCGGAGCCCCCCGACGTCAGCCCACCGTCTCCCGGAGCTCCCACTCCTGCCGGGTGGTCAGGTAGTTGACAGCGGCGTACTCCAGCACGGAGAGGAAGACGAAGACGAAGCTGACCCAGAGGTAGATGTCCACGGCCTTGATGTAGGAGACCCTGGGCATGGAGGCGTTGACGCCCGTGATGATGGTGGACATGGTGAGCACCGTGGTGATGCCTGGGGACATTTGTTTCAACTCATATTATTCACATTTCCTTTCTATTCCACATTGAAATCCAAGCATTTCCTTCACTTCCTCTGAGACAAAGACAGAGAGAATCTGTTGCTAGTGCTAATAGCGTTGGCATGCTAACAGGCGCTAATGTGACTCACAGCTAGCTAAAAGTAACCCAGGCTAACTAGGAGCTAGCGGTGCTGACCTAACGGTACCCTGGCGGGCACGGCCCGCCGGTCGATCCAAAAGGACACCCAGGACAGCATGACCATCAGGGTGGCGGGGAAGTAGGTCTGCAGCAGGAAGAAGAAGATGTGTCTCCGCAGGGTGAAGTTGATGTACAGGCGGTTGTACCAGCCTGGAGGGCAGAGGGCAAAGGTCACCACAGAGGTCTGCTGCAGTGGAGCATGACGCCCAACTGGGCTCTGGGAGAGACTTGATGGAGACATCTGTTGCTGGTGAGTCCTCTCTAGTGTCTGATGCTGTGAGTCCTCTCTAGTGTCTGTTGCTGGTGAGTCCTCTAGTGTCTGTTGCTGGTGAGTCCTCTCTAGAGTTTGTTGCTGGTGAGTCCTCTAGTGTCTGTTGCTGGTGAGTCCTCTCTAGTGTCTGTTGCTGGTGAGTCCTCTCTAGTGTCTGTTGCTGGTGAGTCCTCTCTAGTGTCTGTTGCTGGTGAGTCCTCTAGTGTCTGTTGCTGGTGAGTCCTCTCTAGTGTCTGTTGCTGGTGAGTCCTCTCTAGTGTCTGTTGCTGGTGAATCCTCTCTAGTGTCTGTTGCTGGTGAGTCCTCTCTAGAGTTTGTTGCTGGTGAGTCCTCTCTAGTGTCTGTTGCTGGTGAGTCCTCTAGTGTCTTTTGCTGGTGAGTCCTCTAGTGTCTGTTGCTGGTGAGTCCTCTCTAGTGTCTGTTGCTGGTGAGTCCTCTCTAGTGTCTGTTGCTGGTGAGTCCTCTCTAGAGTTTGTTGCTGGTGAGTCCTCTCTAGTGTCTGTTGCTGGTGAGTCCTCTCTAGTGTCTGTTGCTGGTGAATCCTCTCTAGTGTCTGTTGCTCGTGAGTCCTCTCTAGAGTTTGTTGCTGGTGAGTCCTCTCTAGTGTCTGTTGCTGGTGAGTCCTCTAGTGTCTTTTGCTGGTGAGTCCTCTAGTGTCTGTTGCTGGTGAGTCCTCTCTAGTGTCTGTTGCTGGTGAGTCCTCTCTAGTGTCTGTTGCTGGTGAGTCCTCTAGTGTCTTTTGCTGGTGAGTCCTCTAGTGTCTGTTGCTGGTGAGTCCTCTCTAGTGTCTGTTGCTGGTGAGTCCTCTCTAGAGTTTGTTGCTGGTGAGTCCTCTCTAGTGTCTGTTGCTGGTGAGTCCTCTCTAGTGTGAGTGCTGCGTACCGGTGCTGCTGTAGAAGGCCAGCCTGGAGGAGGTCCGGAACTCCTGGATGAGGAACTGGGACAGGGAGATCCGGTCATCCGTGTTCAGAGACTGGTTCCCCTTCTTCCAGTACAGCATGAGATCATCATCCGTGTAGGCATCTAGAGGGTGTGGGGAGACATGGTGGAGGAACGGGTGGAGCACTAGCGCTGAGCTCCACCCGTGCCTATTATGGTGCGCCATCTGGGACTTCACCATTTTATAGGGCCCTTGTAAATCTCTGTGTTGGGTGGAGGAGCCTGTTATGTGTATTGGGTGGCGGAGGCCGTGAGGTGGATGTGCGTGTTGGGTGGAGGAGCCTGTTAGGTGGATGTGCATGTTGGGTGGAGGAGCCTGTTAGGTGGATGTGCGTGTTGGGTGGAGGAGCCTGTTAGGTGGATGTGCCTGTTGGGTGGAGGAGCCCGTTAGGTGGATGTGCATGTTGGGTGGAGGAGCCCGTTAGGTGGATGTGCGTGTTGGGTGGATGTGCGTGTTGGGTGGAGGAGCCCATTAGGTGGATGTGCGTGTTGGGTGGAGGAGCCCGTTAGGTGGATGTGCGTGTTGGCTGGAGGAGCCCGTTAGGTGGATGTGCGTGTTGGGTGGAGGAGCCCATTAGGTGGATGTGCGTGTTGGGTGGAGGAGCCCGTTAGGTGGATGTGCGTGTTCGGTGGAGGAGCCCGTTAGGTGGATGTGCGTGTTGCAGGGAGGAGCCTGTTAGGTGGATGTGCGTGTTGGGGGGAGGAGCCTGTTAGGTAAATGTGTGTGTTGGGGGAGGAGCCTGTTAGGTGGATGTGCGTGTTGGGGGGAGGAGCCTGTTAGGTGGATGTGCGTGTTGGGGGGAGGAGCCTGTTAGATGGATATGCGTGTTGGGTGGAGGAGCCCGTTAGGTGGATGTGCGTGTTGGGTGGAGGAGCCCGTTAGGTGGATGTGCGTGTTGGGTGGAGGAGCCCGTTAGGTGGATGTGTGTGTTGGGTGGAGGAGCCCGTTAGGTGGATGTGCGTGTTGGGTGGGGGAGCCCGTTAGGTGGATGTGCGTGTTGGGTGGAGGAGCTCGTTAGGTGGATGTGTGTGTTGGGTGGGGGAGCCCGTTAGGTGGATGTGAGTGTTGGGTGGGGGAGCCCGTTAGGTGGATGTGTGTGTTGGGTGGGGGAGCCCGTTAGGTGGATGTGCGTGTTGGGTGGAGGAGCTCGTTAGGTGGATGTGTGTGTTGGGTGGGGGAGCCCGTTAGGTGGATGTGCGTGTTGGGTGGAGGAACTCACAGCTCTCAATCTCCAGGGAGCAGGTCTGCGTGTCCAGGGGGAAACAGCTCAGGTCCATACTACACATGGAGGTCACCGTCACCCTGCAGGAGGAGCAGCAGGAGGAGTAGGAGGTGCAGGAGAAGGAGGAGGAGGGTGAAAAGAAGGAGGAGCAGGAGGAGGAGGTGGAGCAGGAGGATGAGCTTGATTTTAAAATGCTTGATTTCTAATCAACTTCATTTCTGTCGATTCTAGCTGTGGGGCAGCTAGAATCTAGTGGGGCAGCCGGCCTACTGGTTAGGGCTTTGGATTTGTAACCGGAGGGTGGCCGGTTCGAACCCCGACCAGTGCGCATGGCTGAAGTGCCCTTGAGCAAGGCACCTAACCCCTCACTGCTCCCCGAGCGCCGCTGTTGCAGGCAGCTCACTGCATCGGGTTTAAGTGTGTGCTTCACCATCACTGTGTTCTGAGTGTGTCACTTATTCACGATTGGGTTAAATGCAGAAGACCAAATTTCCCTCACGGGATCAAATCAGTAATTCTTTCTTAGCCTTGGAGATTCTTCTACAACATAAATTGTGTACAGGAGAAGATAATTGCCTTGATCATCTTAGAAATTAGGATGCTTAAATTTTAAGCAGCTACATTTTTAAGGTTAGGGTTAGGGTTTAGGGTTGGGGGTTAAGGTTTAGGGTTAGGGGATAAGGTTAAGGCTAAGGCTAAGGTTGGGGTTAGGGTTAGGTAAATTCAATTTGTAAGTTTCTTATTTTATGATTTCTAATCTAGGGTTAGGGTTAGGGTTTGTTGCATTTCTAGGAATTCTAGTTAGGAATTTGTGGCGATTCTAGTCTTAGAGATTCTTCTAAAAAATAACAGATGCAGCAGACGACTGCAGACTGGAATCGAACCCCAGTCACTGGAGCGAGGATGGTACATGGGGAACATGACCGTGAGGTTGTTGGTTCAGGTCCCACCTCTGCCTGTGGTGCCAGTGCTGTGCTAGAGGGTACAGGCTGGACCAGACGTATGGTGAGATAGAGGTCAGAGTCCAGGCTGGACCAGACGTATGGTGAGATAGAGGTCAGAGTCCAGGCTGGACCAGACGTATGGTGAGATAGAGGTCAGAGTCCAGGCTGGACCAGACGTATGGTGAGATAGAGGTCAGAGTCCAGGCTGGACCAGACGTATGGTGAGATAGAGGTCAGAGTCCAGGCTGGACCAGACGTATGGTGAGATAGAGGTCAGAGTCCAGGCTGGACCAGACGTATGGTGAGATAGAGGTCAGAGTCCAGGCTGGACCAGACGTATGGTGAGATAGAGGTCAGAGTCCAGGCTGGACCAGACGTATGGTGAGATAGAGGTCAGAGTCCAGGCTGGACCAGACGTATGGTGAGATAGAGGTCAGAGTCCAGGCTGGACCAGACGTATGGTGAGATAGAGGTCAGAGTCCAGGCTGGACCAGACGTATGGTGAGATAGAGGTCAGAGTCCAGGCTGGACCAGACGTATGGTGAGATAGAGGTCAGAGTCCAGGCTGGACCAGACGTATGGTGAGATAGAGGTCAGAGTCCAGGCTGGACCAGACGTATGGTGAGATAGAGGTCAGAGTCCAGGCTGGACCAGACGTATGGTGAGATAGAGGTCAGAGTCCAGGCTGGACCAGACGTATGGTGAGATAGAGGTCAGAGTCCAGGCTGGACCAGACGTATGGTGAGATAGAGGTCAGAGTCCAGGCTGGACCAGACGTATGGTGAGATAGAGGTCTGAGTCCAGGCTGGACCAGACGTATGCTGAGATAGAGGTCAGAGTCCAGGCTGGACCAGACGTATGGTGAGATAGAGGTCAGAGTCCAGGCTGGACCAGACGTATGGTGAGATAGAGGTCTGAGTCCAGGCCCCTGGAGGACCCGTCTGTCACCATCCTCCACTGCGTCTGCTGTGTTGTTCCTGCAGATTAGAACGAGCTCACAGCCAAGCTTCCCTGCCAGCAGCTGTGCACGCGAGCTAGCATTAGCATCAGAGGTTAAACAAGCTAAGCTTCCATCTGGAAAGGACTTATATTATTATTATTACTATTATTAAGCTTTGTTCAGCTTCCTAGCTCGCTACTGCAGCTTTTAGAGTGGCATGCAACTTAAAGGGGGCAGAGGGCCGTGTCCACCAAACCTGCCATGAAAACATTTGGTCTGGACCAACCACTGAAGAACAGAACCGGACAGAACCGCTGCATCATCAACAAAGGCTATTTATTCAGAAACTGATTGTTTTGAGTGTATTTTATGGCGTAGTATTTTAAAAAGTTTTTTTTTCACTGCTTCAGTACGATAAGGTTCCTGTTATCGTCAGTGCTCAGTCTGTAATCACCTCATCTCTGGTGGTCTCTCCTCTCCTGACTGCACATCTCATGAACATCAGGGGCACTTGATTCCTGTCCCAGAGAGCACTTACTTCTAACCTGGTTGATTTGAGGTTCAGGCGTGGGTAGGGTTGCCAACTCCCAGAGTTTCAAATAAGGGACACCTCTTGGCCGCACGGCAAACCCCCCATTTTTGGGTCAAACCCCACAATTTCAGGTTTAAATTTTGTGTCAAACCCCCAAAGTGTGCGGTTTTGGTTAGGGTATAGACTTCATCTCTTTCTCTTTCTCTCTCTTTTTCTCTTTCTCTCACTTTCTCTTTCTGACTCTGAGGTAGTTTGTTGCCGGCAGCAGCATCCATTTCTTTGTATACGGTAGTTGTGGACTGGAGGAGCATGGCGGTGAAATGGTTGCTGAGATACAATACTTCATAGTGATTGGCTCTGCTGCTGCATGCATGAAGAGTACTGACCAATGAGTGAGCCCAGCGTGTTTCCAGACACCAGGTACAGTGTATTCCTTCTTATTGCTTGTGTGTGTGGCCGTGCGAGGCGCGCACGCAGCCTGCAAGTGAGCGAGTGACTGAGAATCACCATAACGAGCTGTCATTCTTCCACGACCCCAAAATACGGAACAAAGTGCGTCCCGTATCAGTTTATCACGGGACTGGTCTTTTAGCTTAGGTCTTTTAGCTTTAGCCATGCAATTTCCCTCAGGGATCATTAAAGTACGTCTGTCTGTCTGTCTGTCTGTCTAGCTGCCAAATACGGAACGATCGGTTGGCATGGGTGTCAGGGTGGTGGTGAGGGAGGTCAGGGTGGTGTTGAGAGGTCAGTGTGGTGTTGAGAGGTCAAGGTGGTGTAGAGGTCAGGGTGGTGTTGAGAGGTCAGGGTGCTTTTGAGAGGTCAGGGTGGTGTTAGTGAGAGGTCAGGTTGTTGGTGAGGGAGGTCAGGGTGGTGTTGAGGTCAGGGTGGTGTTGAGGGGTCAGGGTGGTGTTGAGAGGTCAGGGTGGTGTTGAGAGGTCAGGGTGATGTTGAGAGGTCAGGGTGGTGTTGAGGGGTCAGGATGGTGTTGAGAGGTCAGGGTGGTGTTGAGGGGTCAGGGTGGTGTTGAGAGGTCAGGGTGGTGTTGAGAGGTCAGGGTGGTGTTGAGGGGTCAGGGTGGTGTTAGTGAGAGGTCAGGGTGGTGTTAGTGAAAGGTCAGGGTGGTGTTAGTGAGAGGTCAGGTTGTTGGTGAGGGAGGTCAGGGTGGTGTAGAGGTCAGGGTGGTGTTGAGAGATCAGGGTGGTGTTGAGAGGTCAGGGTGGTGTTGAGAGGTTAGGGTGGTGTAGAGGTCAGGGTGGTGTTGAGGTCAGGGTGGTGTAGAGAGGTCAGGGTGGTGTTAGTGAGAGGTCAGGGTGGTGTTGAGAGGTCAGGGTGGTGTTAGTGAGAGGTCAGGGTGGTGTTGAGGGGTCAGGGTGGTGTTAGTGAGAGGTCAGGGTGGTGTTGAGAGGTCAGGGTGGTGTTGAGAGGTCAGGGTGGTGTTGAGGGGTCAGGGTGGTGTTGAGGGAGGTCAGGTTGTTGGTGAGGGAGGTCAGGGTGGTCTTGAGAAGTCAGGGTGGTGTTGAGGGAGGTCAGGGTGGTGTTGAGGGGTCAGGGTGGTGTTGAGGGGTCAGGGTGGTGTTGAGAGGTCAGGGTGATGTTGAGGGGTCAGGGTGGTGTTAGTGAAGGGTCAGGTTGTTGGTGAGGGAGGTCAGGGTGGTGTTGAGAAGTCAGGGTGGTGTTGAGGGGTCAGGGTGGTGTTGAGGGAGGTCAGGGTGGTGTTAGTGAGAGGTCAGGTTGTTGGTGAGGGAGGTCAGGGTGGTGTTGAGAAGTCAGGGTGGTGTTGAGGGGTCAGGGTGGTGTTGAGGGGTCAGGGTGGTGTTGAGCGAGGTCAGGGTGGTGTTGAGGGGTCAGGGTGGTGTTGAAGGAGGTCAGGGTGGGGTTGAGGGGTCAGGGTGGTGTAAGTGAGGGGTCAGGGTGGTGTTAGTGAGAGGTCAGGTTGTTGGTCAGGGAGGTCAGGGTGGTGTTGAGAGGTCAGGGCAGATTTAGGTGGTGATGATGAATCCAGGGATAATCCAGCTCAGAGAGATGTGTGTTTTGTAGAAAAGTCTCCAAACTGCCACCATGGCTCATCAATCTGCCCCCCCCCCCCTTCCCCACCAGATTAACCCCCCCACTGTCATCCAATCACATGACATGACACCCGCTCTGTGACCGGCCTCACACGTTACATACGTGAAACATGCTTCACATATACATGAAACACGTTGATATGTCATCCCTGACGTGTGCCAGGGGACACATGTGACTAGTGTGATGGAGAATTAACCCACAGAACCTTGTGAGCACTCCTACTTTTTCAGCACTTCTACTACATGTAAGTTATCTGATTTGTGTACCTGTTGTTGTCTATCTTTTGATGCATGATTTGCATACTTGTTTTTCTCTCTGTCTGAATACCTGGGTACAGCCCAAGTGGTGGGCCTCAGGTTTGACCAACACTCCCCAACTCCATTGTGAATGTGACACGCCGCGGGTTGAGTGATGCAGGCCTCGACCCCGTGCCCTGAGCTGTTTGGTTCACAGGAAGATCTGGAGTCTCTGGCTGTCTCAAGGCCTCGGGAACCGGCAGAGACTCTGTGTTCGTCTGGTAGAATCTATCCCTATCTTAAGTCGTGTATCTCTCCAGGGTCAGGCTGACATCTTCAGGAATCCATCATTTGTCCGTCTGAGGTACAAGCCATCATTTGTACCGTCTGAGGTTGGCAAGTTATTTGATTACCTGTGTACCATCATACAAATGATGGCTTGCCAACAATACTTGGGGCACATTTCTGAGAAAGCTGTATCAAGTGTATTTGCTCTCTGTTGAACTGTGTCTGTTATTTTGTTAACAACTTAATATAAAAAATATATATCTTTTGGTTTAATCTATCTCCTCGATTGATTTCATTCAGTGCTCACTGTCGTCTCCCGCACCAGTGCTCCTTGTTTCTTTACCAAAACACGTGTGACATGTTTCTCTGACCCAGAGGAGCTAACGTTAAGCTAGCTAGTTGACAGGATGGTGCTAAGCTGTGCTACGCTAATGTTTCCATGTCATCAGAATGAATCGAAGTCACTCCACATTCACGGTTCTATCTGTACAGACGGTTCTGCTCTGGATACTTCAGTCCTTTTCACGTCACATTATGCTCTGGTTTGATCCCTTAGAAACGCGTCTATCCGTGCCGCCTATTGCTGCAGATCTGCTCTGTTTGGTTCAGACTGCCAGCGTCACTCAGAACATCATGGATCAGATGGGCTGCTGGTTGATGCCCCACATCCCTGACCTCTGGGATTAGCGCCTGTAATTGGCAGACATCATCGTCTGACTGGATATGTTTAACAGCCATGGTTTGAGCCTTTTATGTGGGTCGGGCAATCACTGGACCTGTGGGCCTTCTGACGGAGAACCGGCTGGATGATTTTCCCACACGTTGGGCAAGAATGTCATTTTGACTTCGTGTTTGATGTTGGTTCCCATGTGTTGTATTTCTGACGCTGTTCCAGGGATATACTCGTGGGGCCGTATTACTAAAGATTCTTTGCACAAAGAGTTGCTCCTAGTGGTCAAATTCTAAGAAAATTCTTAGAATCATGACATTTTCTTAGAACTTCCCCTCAAATTTAAGACTAAATCCTTATAAAGATAAAAGGTATTCCTTAAGAATCTTAGCTCTTAAGAGAGCTCCTAAGGTGAAATCTGCTAAGAGCAGGGAGGAGGACTTTTAAGAAGCTTAGGAGAGTTTCTTAAGCAGAGAAACTGAAAGAAGAGGCTGAAAGAATGGCTGAAAGAAGAGGCAGGAGAAATATTCTCCAAACACTGAATGACAGTGAGCTAATTAAACGCTACAGATTGGATCGTGCAGGAATCATGTTTGTGGTAGCGTGGGAGCGTGTCTATTTTCCCACGGCCCATTGGTCCCACAGCCCATTGGTCCCACGGCCCACTGGTCCCACAGCCCACTGGTCCCACAGCCCACTGGTCCCACAGCCCATTGGTCCCAAGTCACTAAGACTTTTTTTTATTTTTTAGGCCCATTGGTCCCACAGCCCATTGGTCCCACAGTCCATTGGTCCCACAGCCCATTGGTCCCACATCACAAAGACTTTTAACATTATTTTTTAGGCCCATTGGTCCCACAGCTTAGGCCCTATGTCCCACAACTCCATGTTCTCACATTTCTGAGTAAACTCATAGCGAAAAAGGTGTAAAGACATTTGGCCTGCACATGCTAACCTTTTTTTTTATTTGTTTTTTTTATTATTTCCTCCTTATTTTCCTTTTTATGATGTGGGACCAATGGGCTGTGGGACCAATGGGCCCACAGCCCATTGAATAAAAGACCTAATCGGAGTTCTCTGAGAATGTTCTGGAATCATTCTTAAGCTAAGACTCCTTGCTAGGAATTTTTAGGCTAAGTTTGGAGCTCTCTGAGAGGATTCTCAGAATCTTTAGTAATACCACCCCTGGAGTCTAACCCATAACCATGTCCTCACCTGTAGGGCTTTTCGTACGGACAAGAAACTGTTCTAAAGGTGAACCTACCTGATGTTCATGTTATCAGGTGACTCTCCTACCGTGTCATCAGGTGACTCCTACCATGATAACAGGTGGCTCTCCTACCATGATAACAGGTGACTCCTACCATGATAACAGGTGGCTCTCCTACCATGATAACAGGTTGCTCCTACCATGATAACAGGTGGCTCTCCTACCATGATAACAGGTGGCTCCTACCATGATAACAGGTGGCTCTCCTACGGTGTTAACAGGTGACTCCTACCATGATAACAGGTGGCTCTCCTACCATGTCATCAGGTGACTCCTACCATGATAACAGGTGGCTCTCCTACCATGATAACAGGTGGCTCTCCTACCATGATAACAGGTGGCTCTCCTACCATGATAACAGGTGACTCCTACCATGATAACAGGTGGCTCTCCTACCGTGTTAACAGGTGAGTCCTACCATGATAACAGGTGGCTCTCCTACCATGTCATCAGGTGACTCCTACCATGATAACAGGTGGCTCTCCTACCATGTCATCAGGTGACTCCTACCATGATAACAGGTGGCTCTCCTACCATGATAACAGGTGGCTCTCCTACCATGATAACAGGTGGCTCTCCTACCATGATAACAGGTGGCTCTCCTACCATGTCATCAGGTGACTCCTACCATGATAACAGGTGGCTCTCCTACCATGATAACAGGTGGCTCTCCTACCATGATAACAGGTGGCTCTCCTACCATGATAACAGGTGGCTCTCCTACCATGTCATCAGGTGACTCCTACCATGATAACAGGTGGCTCTCCTACCATGTCATCAGGTGACTCCTACCATGATAACAGATGGCTCTCCTACCATGATAACAAGTGGCTCTCCTACCATGATAACAGGTGGCTCTCCTACCATGTCATCAGGTGACTCCTACCATGATAACAGGTGGCTCTCCTACCATGTCATCAGGTGACTCCTACCATGATAACAGGTGGCTCTCCTACCATGTCATCAGGTGACTCCTACCATGATAACAGATGGCTCTCCTACCATGATAACAAGTGGCTCTCCTACCATGATAACAGGTGGCTCTCCTACCATGTCATCAGGTGACTCCTACCATGATAACAGATGGCTCTCCTACCATGATAACAAGTGGCTCTCCTACCATGATAACAGGTGGCTCTCCTACCATGTCATCAGGTGACTCCTACCATGATAACAGATGGCTCTCCTACCATGATAACAAGTGGCTCTCCTACCATGATAACAAGTGGCTCCTACCATGATAACAGGTGGCTCCTACCGTCTTAACAGGTGAGTCCTACCGTAGGCTGTAGAGGACTTTCCCATCGGGGAACACCCTCAGCATGACGTTGTCGGTGGTGGTGTCGTGGGTGAAGGAGCGCTTGGAGTGGACGAAGAACAGGTCAGGGACCCAGATCTTCTTCACCAGCCGCCCGTCAAACGTCATGCTCTGATTGGTGGAGCTGTGGAAGGACAAACGTTTGTCCTTCCAGTAGTGTCTCAGGTACAAGGTGATGGTGAAGTCCTGTCTCACACACACACACACACACACACACACACACACACACACACACACACACACAGAATTCAAGCAACTGAGGTCAGACAGTGAGACATTAAGGAGAAGGTAGGGGTTAGACAGTCAGTCAATGTATTGCTTTATTCCTGCAATATATAATTGTCCTTGGGGATGAAGCCACAGACCAGACCCACCATGTCCACCTCTGAGATGGTGTCCAGACTCTCCACCTGGACGTCCACCCCGACCGGGACGGCCGGCCCTGAAACAACACGAGGACCCGCCATTAAAAAACAAACGCTAAATCCACTTTCAAAATAAAAGCCCTTAAAGCCGTAGTACGCAATATGCGGCCAGTAATAAGCCCATCGCCATTTGATGGTCTCAGCAACCAATTGGATTACATTTTTACTAAGAGTCCAGGTCTCCTGTCCACGTCTGGCACTCTGCTTCAAACAATAACTAAATGTCCCCCAAATCCCAGATCAAACCGTGCAGTGTGTGTGCAGCACGTCTCCTAAAATATGGCGTAGACTTTAATCCCAGCAGATGTGAGCAGTGGGATGCTCCTCTGATTAAATATGAGGACAATGAGATTATTAAAGCCTGCGAGGAAATCCCCCACTAAACCCACCGCAAAGCCTTTGTTTTGTACGCAGGTTTCATCTGAAAACGCTGACATGAGGACACTATTCTAACGATGATATGTCCTGTGATTAGCAGACTTCAGATCAAAGTCTATTTCTAGGTTGTGTTCCGGAGGTTCCTGCAGAGTGCTGAATAACTGAAACGCCAGAGAAACTTTGGTCGCTCTGTGACGGCCCCTTGGGTTCTGCTGAAGTGAAGGATGACTTTGGGATTACTGAGAACCAACAGCTAGGCACAGGTGGGGACAGGTTGGGACAGTTTGACACAGGTGAGGAAAGGTGGGGAGTGGGGACAGGTGCAGCCTGGTAATGATTGATTGTTTTATTAAGTAATTAACGAGCCGATCTCATAATCCTCGTCTGGTTACATCATCGTGTCAAAGTTGATCTGAAATGGGGACAGAGGAGAACCTCTGGCACCAACGACTTGACTTTTCAACGAGCCCTGATGTCTGAAATGCCGCGGTCAGCAAAGCGTTGCTCAGCGGCTGGGTCAGAGCCGGGTCAGGGGTCAGAGCCTCCCACCTCCAAAGCCAGGCCGCAGGGTGAAGTCCTGGTCATGGATCCTCAGCAGCTGCTCGGTGTTGGAGACGGAGGACTTGGTTGCATCTGGACTGCTCTTGTAGCTGCTGAGGTGCAACATCATGACGTTAGTCTGATACTGTGTTTGTAATGTAAAGGACTCACTGTGACATGGTTGGAATTAGATGCGTTTTAAAAAAAAGAGCCAGCACTCTGAGCTGCCCAGTCAAGCTCATGGAAGGGCAGAAGGTCTGTGGATTAACATTAACATCCATGTGATGCAACTCAGGGAAACGCTGATTGAGTACCTGTTTCTGTTGCTATGGTTACCATGCCATGCATCTTAACATGGTGGCTAACATGGCAGGCCCCTTGGTGCCGCCGTAACACTGCAGCTGTTAGAAGCCATGTCACACCCTGTCAGGGTGTGTCTGGTCAGCCCCAGTGCCACCAGTACACTATAACCTCGGCCCTGGTCACCCAGTACAGACCTGGCAGGCTTCTGCAGCACGTCGCTCAGAGGAATCTCCCTTTTTGACCTGAAAGTAGGGAACGAAAGGGAGGATTACACCATGTCAGACAGTCTGGAGATTAGCTGGGCTTACGGCATCCTGAAGGAGACCCTCGGGGAGACACTGAGGGTCTGTCGTGCGTGCGCGGCGTTAGCGTGTGGCGAGGCTTAGTCCGGGCTGCTGTTGGCTCACCAGGGCTTTACAGTGATGGGAAACCTCCATCCCAGCAGTGGTGAGGGTGCTGGACCTCCAACCAAAAGGTTCTGAAACCGGTTCTCTACAAATACCACATCAAACCAAAGCCTTGCCAGCTGCTCCATAGGTCCCATATCTAACTTCATCTCCCCTGAAGTCTGGTCCCTGAAGCTGAGCTGGGCCAGAGGCTGCAGTCATGTGAAGGATGAGACGCCTTCTGGATGAGCATTACGTCATCAAACAACCACACCGCTTTACTATAGCGGCGATTGAAAGGCAGATTGAATGGTAGGGAGCCCGGCTGGGCAGGATAACCTTCACCTAAGCCACTACAATAACTCTAGAGAGCACCTCAACACGCACTGATTATGCCTCACATAATCTATGTCAGGGAATGAACCAGAGCACACATCCAGTTCTGACATATACATAAATATATAGGGAAGGGAGGGAGGGAGAGGGAGGGGGGGAAAGAGAGAGAGAGAGGGGGGGGGGGGGGGGAAGGAGAGAGAGAGAGAGACAGGGGGGATAGAGAGAGAGAGACAGGGGGGAGAGAGAGAGAGAGAGACGGGAGAGAGAGAGAGAGAGAGAGAGACGGGGGAGAGAGCGAGAGAGAGGGGGGGAAAGAGAGAGAGAGAAAGAAAGATAGAGAGAGAGACAGGGGGGGAGAGAGAGAGAGAGATAGCGGAAGAGGGGGGGAGAGAGAGAGAGAGGGGGGAGAGGGAGGGAGAGAGAAAGAGAGAGAGAGGGGGGGGGGAGAGAGAGAGAGAGAGGGAGAGAATGGGAGAGAGAGAGAGAAAGAGAGGGGGGAGTGGGAAGGAGAGAGAGGGGGGGAGAGAGAGAGAAAGAGAGCGCGGGAGAGGGAGAGAGAGAGAGGGGGAGAGAGAGAGAGGGAGAGAGGGGGGGAGAGAAAGAGAGCGGGGGAGAAGGAGAGAGAGAGAGAGAGGTAGAAAGAGGTGTGCTGTTGAATTACAATAAAGGCAATTTTTTTAAAGCTTGAAATTTAAAAATAGTTAAAATAATGTGCTGTGCGGTAACCATTACATCGCGATTCCTATGTCTTAAAATGCATCCATCTTAAATAGTAGAAAACAAGTTAAAGGAAGCGAGGGAGCACTCCAGGTCTTCAATGTTTGTATTCACTGGGAAACTACTTCACAGAGACGATGTAATGTTATCACAAATATCACAAACACATTCACTCTGCATCACATGAAGAGCTACTCAAACCAAAACCACCTGCAGAACCACAGACCACAACCACACCATTCAGACCTGCTGGATCACCACACCATTCAGACCTGGACCACCACACCATCCAGACCTGGATCACCACACTATCCAGACCTGGACCACCACACCATTCAGACCTGGACCACCACACCATTCAGACCTGGACCACCACACCATTCAGACCTGGACCACCACACCATTCAGACCTGGACCACCACACCATCCAGACCTGGACCACCACACCATTCAGACCTGGACCACCACACCATTCAGACAAGGACCACCACACCATTCAGACAAGGACCACCACACCATTCAGACCTGGACCACAATACCATTCAGACCTGGACCACAATACCATCCAGACCTGGACCACAATACCATTCAGACCTGGACCACAATACCATCCAGACCTGGACCACCACACCATTCAGACAAGGACCACCACACTAATCAGACCTGGACCACAATACCATCCAGACATGGACCACCACACCAGTAAGACCACCTGGGTGGGCAGGTCACCCCGAGCTGCGGTCCGCGAGGCTGCGTTCCCTCCCACGCGCCGCCGCCGCCTCCCGCCAGCAGCACCAGCAGCAGGACGTCCGCGCGCATCCCGTCCTGAGTCCGCACGCGAGCCGACAGAAGTCCTCAGGCTGCGCCGTCCTTCAGCCGGACAACAAAGAGTGAACCCCGACCCTCCGACACGGTGGGTGCTGAACCCAGGCACCACACTCAGCCTGTAATCTCACCGGGGAAAGCAATTCCGCCTAAACCAATAAATCCTTGATGTCACGTGGCTGCGATTTGGCGCCGCTGGGAAACATATGGCGCCGCTGCTTACTGCCGGCTGCGGTCCCGGAGACAGGCGCTCTGCTAACTGGTCTGATGAACCTGCTGAGGATCACTGAAATAATGTCAACATAAACAGGCTTACATGTGTAGTTACTTGTAGTCAAGTCAAGTCAAGTCAAGTAAACTTTATTGTCAGTTTTCATGAATGTACAGGACATACACAAAAACCAAAATGCCGTTTCCCTCGATCCCCGGTGCTAGACACGCATGCAAATATAAATATATATAAAAATATGAGTAAAAAAAATCTAAATAAAGGGGGGGTTGCGAATATGTACAATAGATGTAAACAGTGTAAACCGTGTAAACAGTAAGAGGTGCAGTATGGAGGGTAATAAACACGGTGGGTAGTAAATTCGCTAATGTTTAGGCCTACCGTGTTCTCCTGTAGACTTTATTAATGTGATCGGTCGCCTTCTTGTTCTGGAGACTACTGTGTAGGCTACAGTGGTCCTACCTCCCATGGACCTACAGCTGCACACGTCTTGGGTTCAGGTGGATTGAGGTTGGGTGGTTCTGGGTGAACAGCCTACTAGAAGTATGATCTGCCACTCTAAACTACATGACACGCCCCCGACCCCCATAGGCAGTAGACTGGTCACATCAGGTCTTCTAGAGATCATGACCTCACATGAAAGCTGTCTGCTCTGTGTCCTCGGAAGCTGGCTGAGCTGAAGCTGCTGTCCCCCCTGCTGGACCGCTGATCCTCTCCAGACATCCGGTCTTGTTGTGTCCTTATCTTCCGTCAGAGGGTTCGGTCCTCCAGAGGGTCCGGTCATCCAAAGGGTCCGGTCCCCTTCAGAGGGTCCGGTCCTCCAGAGGGTCCAGTCCCCTTCAGAGGGTCTGGTCCTCCAGAGGGTCCGGTCCTCCAGAGGGTCCGGTCCTCTAGAGGGTGCGGCCCTCCAGAGGGTCCGGTCCTCCAGAGGGTCCGGTCCACTTCAGAGGGTCCGGTCCTCTAGAGGGTCCAGTCCCCTTCAGAGGGTCCGGTCCTTCAGAGTGTCCAGTCCCCTTCAGAGGGTCCGGTCCTCCAGAGGGTCCAGTCCCCTTCAGAGGGTCTGGTCCTGCAGAGGGTCTGGTCCTGCAGAGGGTCCAGTCCCCTTCAGAGGGTCCGGTCGTCCAGAGGGTCCAGTCCTTCAGAGGGTCTGGCCCTCCAGAGGGTCCGGTCCCCTTCAGAGGGTCCGGTCCCCTCCAGAGGGTCCGGTCCTCCAGAGGGTCCGGTCCTTCAGAGGGTCCAGTCCTTCAGAGGATCCGGTCTTTCAGAGTGTGCAGTCTTTCAGAGTGTCCAGTCTTTCAGAGGGTCCGGTCTTTCAGAGTGTCCAGTCTTTCAGAGTGTCCGGTCTTTCAGAGGGTCTGGTCCTCCACTCTGCCTGTGTCTCTGTACCCGTGGGGGGTTGCTAGGAGAAGAAAAACTGCAGTTTTTCTGCAGAAAAACTGCAGAGTTTACAAGATTAGAATCTGAGAATTCTGAGAAAGGTTTTCTTAAATTAAACTGCCTTGTTTTTCAGAATTTGTGAGATACCTCAAAATCCAAAGAGAAGCCCTTGTTCACTCTGAAGCTCAATTTAATGGTGGAATTAGTTGAACGGAAATAATAATCTCATGAATTCAGAAAAAAAACAGAACGGAATTATTGTATTTATTTACTTTAGTTCATGTTAATATTCACCTATTTGTATTATTGCACTACTATATTGTTGTACTGAGAGTCACCAGAAGGGGGAGCTGAAGGATAACATGTTGTACTGGGAGTCACCAGAAGGGGGAGCTGAAGGATAACATGTTGTACTGGGAGTCACCAGAAGGGGAAGCTGAAGGATAACATGTTGTACTGGGAGTCACCAGAAGGGGGAGCTGAAGGATAACATGTTATACTCAGAGTCACCAGAAGGGGGAGCTGAAGGATAACATGTTGTACTGAGAGTCACCAGAAGGGGAGCTGAAGGATAACATGTTGTACTGAGAGTCACCAGAAGGGGGAGCTGAAGGATAACATGTTGTACTGAGAGTCACCAGAAGGGGGAGCTGAAGGATAACATGTTGTACTGAGAGTCACCAGAAGGGGGAGCTGAAGGATAACTTGTTGTACTGGGAGTCACCAGAAGGGGGAGCTGAAGGATAACATGTTGTACTGGGAGTCACCAGAAGGGGGAGCTGAAGGATAACATGTTGTATCTGGTTGTGTACCAGGGGTGTCACCACAAGGTGGCAGCACCTCCTTACATCAGAACAAAATTCCGTAACATTTTGCACTCGGCTTCCTAAACTTGTGTCCAGATCTCTGGACTGTCCAAATGTTACACAGCGAACTGTTGCCTGATGTCACATCATAATAATGATAGCTGATACTACAGTAGAACAGCCCCGACCAGCAGATAGCTGCTGTTAGTTAGCCAGAAGTACTCATTTATTGGGGTTATTCCTCATACTGGTGGCTATACATGCACGCACACGCACACGCACGGTCAGAAGGAATGTGATGTGTTTGGAGGACGGCTGATGTTGACGTGGCGTGAGGCTCCATTAGAAGGAGACAGCCAGCAGGCCACTGATGGGGTTTCCTGAACGTCTAGAAGCTAAATGTCAGCAGACCACAGCCAAGCTCAGCTCAAGCCCGCCTGCGGAGGACATATTTCCATATGGATGAAAAAGGTTTTACATTTGAATTGTTTAACCTTTCAGGAAGCCGTGTAAGATGTTTAATTATTGTCACGGTTTGTGACACTGATTATTAAGACTTTGAAATGTGGTTGTTCATTCAGAGATGCATATTTGCATTTTGCCTATATTGTCTCTCTCTCTCTCTCACACACACACACACACACACACACACACACACACACACACACACACACACACACACACACACAGGGACTGAGGCGTAAACAAACTGAACAACAGCCCCACTGGGTATTCTCTTCCTTTTGATGATTGGGCCAACAAATACGTTCCTGAAGTCACTTATGTAGGCGGCCTCTATTGTGTTTTTAGGTTATTCAAATATTCATGCTTAGCTGCACAAAGCCAGAGACCAAAGCCAAAGAGGACCCTTAACATTATATATTTATCTATAAGTGTTTCCCTCCAAAATGGATTATTAATTACCAGGTTTTCCCTACAAAGGAAGGTTCCTAAACTTTCATCATGTATTTCTGCCAACTGTATCGTCTTCGTAGAAAGATTTGGCTTTGGTTTGAAGACTATTTTATTATTTTACTGAATTAATGAATGCATGTTGAAGTGCACTTTTTGAGGAGCGTGAAGTTAAAACAGACGATGGCGTGGAGGTGGACCTGGAGGTGCTATAGGTTCATCTTCACATCTTCATCTTCTAGTATTTCTGGATTTCTATGAAATGATGACGAGGTGTTGAGGAGAAAACAAAAAAAGTGTTTGAATTACTCTGATACTGTTTATGTGTTTATTGTGTGTATTTCAAAAGTTGCTCCATGTTAATTGTTTGAAAAAATAATTTATTGATTGTTTTGTATTCTAATTAATTATTAATAACATTTGGGGGTGGAAAGAAACTTTGCGACAGTAGACCAGACTAAATTATCTTAGCTATGACAAAATAAATATTAATAAGTAGGTCTGAAAATCTTACAATAATGTCGGGGAGGTTTGATTAAGTTATTGTGCTCTGAATTCATTCTTTCATTGACTTCGGTCTGCGGAAATGTTCGACCATCTATTTTTTGGCGGAAACAGACGTTGGACGTTGCAGGCGGCCATTATGTTTCCCGGCAGGCGTCAGAAGCAGGGCTTACTGTAGAGACGAGACAGTCCACCTTTAACGTTCTGAATGTTTAGTCTTCAAGCGCTAGAAACTCACTGCCTTGTTTCTACCACATAGCTCTATTTAATATTAAATTAATTTATTTTTCTGCCAGCTTATTGTTATGCATTTCCAAACTAGTGGGACCCTTTGCAAATCTACCATGGTTGTTTGTTTGGGGATTAAAAGATTCCAGAGTACTCTTCCAAATCTGGATTAAAGACTGGTGTGCACAGTACTCACCACAGGAAGTGTGTGTGTGTGTTCAGTTAGCACTGTGCACCCTAAGCTCGTGAGCGTGATCTCTCAGCCCTTGAAGATGTTGTTTCCCAGTAAACATCTGGGCATGGCTGTAGAACAGGTTGTACTCACAAGGTTGTTGGTTTGATCCCCGCGTCGCCCATCCACCACCACGCCTGTGGTGTGTTCAGTAAAGAAAGGCACGACTACAGACCGCTGGACCGAGTGAAAGTAGAGCTTTAGTTAATAAATCACCTCTGGAAGTACATTCTAAAACATTTCAGTGAGGAAACATCACAGTTAAAGGTTTACATGCTCATGGACCAGCTCCCTCTCCTCTTTTGTTTGTTGTTTTCTTGCTGTGCTAAAACCATGTGGCATGCTAATACTTTGACATTTCATTCTAAATAGAGAGACGTACCACCGAGAAACACAGACGTGTACCTTCACAAAACACCCGGCCTCCACGGGCAGCGAGGAGTCAGTGCTGCCAGGGGAGAAAGGCCTACAGGTAGACAGCCGCGCTCCCGCGGGTCAGAGGGTCATTTATAGGACGTCCCTTCGTTGTCAGAGGACTCCTGCATGGGGACAGGCACGTCCAGCAGACAGACAGGGTCGTCCAGCAGACAGACAGGTGCATCCAGCAGACAGACAGGCGCGTCCAGCAGACAGACAGGAGCACCAGGACACCGGTGTCTTTATGTTACCCAGCGGGAAAAGGCACCGGACGACGCTGTCAGCCCGTACACCCACACCCCCAGCGGGACCCCCAGCTGCTGCGTAACCTTGATGATACGTCACCGTGCAGAAACCAAAGAGAAACAATTAAGGCAGCCTGTTACGCAAGGCGTAATTCACGACTGGGAGTGCTGCTGCCGAAGAATAATGCATGAGCCGAGGACGTGAGCCTTCGCCGAGTGCATTATATCGCAGATAACAGTGCCGCTAGGCGTGGATTATCCTGCTTACAGGGCTTGTACATCAGAGTCCATCACAGGATGTTTTGTTGGCCATGATATTGCGCCATTTTGAGAGAACTTAAGAGAGTTCTAGTGATGTCAAATAAAAAGCATAAATATACCTATCCTATCCTAGGTTAATCCAAATCTCGCCACGTCTGGCATGATAAACACAGCAGGTTCAATCACATTAATGTCACCCCAAAGGAGAATGTCCGTAACATAATTAGTACCATCGACACTCCTGTGCTCCTATAGCTCTGATCTGATGTCTCGATAAACAAGCCCCAAACCACGGTCTCCAGCCAATCCTTCAAATAATGGGTGCTTCACATTTTTTTGTCTCCAAATAAAAACCTTTAGCTTTGCACTATTTGTCTGAGTGGAGAGCTGTCTGGGTCTGACCGCGACAAGCACCATAGTTAACATTGAATTCATGTGGAATGGAAAGGTCACCTCACTACTCCAGTAAACGGAGATGGAAAAGCCTTCTCAGCGAAGTACCGGAGCCCTGAAGAAGAAATCCTTTTCCCCGTGGAACTGTGTCACAGCATTTTGAGGCTAGCATCACCGTGTCGGTGACAGTGGTCACTTCTGATGAAAGAGAGTTCTTTATTTTGACTGCTAGTTTGTTATGAGTGAACGGGGTAAAAGCAGCAGGACGCTGGCCAGTTGGTGTGAACCAAGCTAAGAGGTTAGCTTAGAGCGGTGGTGAGGCCAGCCGTGCAGTTGTCAGAGAATGATGAACACCTCCCAACTCTAGATCCTTCATTGGCCACAGTATCAATACCAGAGAGAGCTCGGTATTTGCAACTCCCTTCCAAGAGCTACACAACTGGAATAATATAGATCTTAGTGTGCAGTGAGCTCAATCCACAAAGTCAAACCTAAAACAATTGGTCAACAATGCGATTGATCATCATCGCAGCATTGGTCATCGCTAAACGCTGTCATCATCCTGTAACAGTATTGTTGAACGAGTATTGAGTATTGTTTGTTTCTCTTAATGTTAAGATGAACCCATTGGAGAGCCTTGTTGAGAGCGGTGAGTGTGGTGATTTAGTTTGTTTGGACATCGGAGGAAGTTCAACACAGAGAGTGAAGACGAGAATCCAGCTTCAACTCTCGGGCACCTTGAGGCCAGGGCATTAGTACATGTCAAGTACAAGACAAACTTTAACCGAACGAGTAGATGCAAACGACCGAAAACAATACAATCAATCATATTTTAAAGCTTGGTAATATGTTGATTCATGAGAGCATGTAATTCTATGTATTCATTCGTGTACCGCAACATTTTGTGCAACAGATTTTCTAAACGTGCACCATGACTGCGGTGCCAGAGCGGCAGTCTCGAGCCGAGCCGATCCACAGGGGTCACCAGAGCTTGGTATCCAGCCCATCGTTAGCACCAGCAGCCTGGCCCTGGAAGCCGGGGGCCCGTTAGTCAGTTAGTCATCTGTCCCGGACTTGTTTGTGAGCCCCGATGACTCTCCCAAGCCAATACCAAGCGAGTTAGGAAGTTTCCTTCTAATGATGATGTTACAAAGTTTCTCCCTCTGATGGTAAGTGGAGAGGGATTTTGAGCTACGCTGGGCAACATGAACTCATGAATCATTATGTTTTTAGCATTCTGCAGTGATTTACAGTGAATGCAGCGCGTGTCATTAAGGAGATGGTAGGGGATAGGACATCTTGCTCTTGCCTACAAGCCACGGCAAGCACACTGGAGGTGGAACCCAGAACCTTTAGGCATGGAAATACACACACTAATCACTACGCTGTCCACGTTGGATGGATGAATGGAGGAACTATGAATGAATGGGTGAAGAGAGGCATACAAGCATGTTGAGTCTGGCAGTGAACCGTCTGAAACACAAACATGTTCCAAGTCCCAACGGCAGGCCGTGGGACCACGGAGTACTCCAGAACTTCACCTCATGTGACTGTGAGTGTTTGACGGTGACTCACCACTTCCCTTAGAATGGCCTAACAAAACGCTGGTCCTCAGTGGTGTCAAACCATACAGAGTCTGGGTTTGAGGAGGGGTGTGCGGTGAGGGGGGGTTCCTCAGCAGACCAGAGTCTGGGTTTGAGGAGGGGTTCAGTGAGGGGCTTCCTCAGCAGTACACGGACCAGTAGATGAGATTGAAGAAAATGTAGGCACCGGGGAAGATCATGCGTGAGTAGGTGTCGATGGCGTGCGTGTTCTGGATGATCCGGAAGCCACGGAGACCCTTCTTCTTGATGGCACCGGACTCGCTGTCCAGCGCCAGGTGGACCACCATGCGCTCCTGCTGCTTCTCTGAGGGGTCGTCCGGGGCGACAGGCTCCCGGGTGTACCCCGCCAGGCTGTTGGCGTCCGCTTCGCTGTAGGAGCCGTCCAGCATCATGGTCCGGCCGTGGGACATCCCGCAGGTGCAGGGGAGCCCCTGGGCCTGATCCAACAGAACAACACATCGTCAGAGGAAGGACTTTACGTGACCGTAAGGAGGACAACTTGAATTGAACAACCATGGTATTGCTGATGATGCTTCAGATGGCCTACCACTTTTAAACGTGCGATAACCTCAACACTGAAGAAGACTACACGTCTGGTCCTCACACCACTTTTCAAAACGTAAGGCATTGTTGAAGCTTTGGCTGTTGTCGCCATGCAGGGCAGATCTGACTGGGTCAGCTGTAATCAGACAGGCCGGACGCCGGCACTCTACCTGCTCTCGCGCCTTCTCCCGCAGCTTGCGGTCTTTGCCGTCCCTCAGGGTGGTCAGGTAGTTGACGGCGGCGTACTCCAGCACGGAGAGGAAGACGAAGACGAAGCTGACCCAGAGGTAGATGTCCACGGCCTTGATGTAGGAGACCCTGGGCATGGAGGCGTTGACGCCGGTGATGATGGTGGACATGGTGAGCACCGTGGTGATGCCTGGGGACAGAGCACAAGAACGTCGAGGGAACCCTGGGACTAGTTTGACCAAAAAAACCTATCTGGAGTAAAACAATTACATTTAGTCATGGTCATTATCATCTTATGTTGTTATTGATGTTGTTGTAATTGGAAAATAACATAATCATTTTCCAATTAGAAATGTTCAATTTCAGTTCCATCTTCTTTTATTGCAGCTTTAATACTAATTATATTTTATTAACACATAAAAAACCAGATTGAAGCTAGGCTACAACATTTAATTTAAAAGTATTTTTGTTTTGTTTAGAAATTGCCTAATACTGAAGGTGAGACTTTAATAATCTAGTACTGGAGGTGAGACTTTAATAATCTAGTACTGAAGGTGAGACTTTAATAATCTAGTACTGAAGGTGAGACTTTAATAATCTAGTACTGAAGGTGAGACTTTAATAATCTAGTACTGAAGGTGAGACTTTAATAATCTAGTACTGAAGGTGAGAGTTTAATAATCTAGTACTGTCATGGTCTGTGTCTGTGTTGTCTTGTTTTCATTGGTTTGCTCTGTGTTTCCCCTGTGTCCTGTTTCCCTCCTTGGTGATTGCCCCATCGTGTTCACCTGTGTCTTGTTCCCTCACCTGTCTTGGGTTTGTAATTAGTCTGTGTATTTAAGTCCTGTCTTCTGTTCAGTCTTTGTCCGAGTCTTGTCGTCGCCGTTCATGTGAGTTGTCGTCCGTCTGTTCCTGTGTCTGTGCTTAAGTTTGCCATTAAAATAGCAAAAAGTACTCTCGCCTGCCTCGCCTCTCTGCATTTGGGTCCAACCCCACCGCAACTCCGTGACAAGTACTGAAGGTGAGACTTTAATAATCTAGTACTGAAGGTGAGACTTTAATAATCTAGTACTGAAGGTGAGACTTTAATAATCTAGTACTGAAGGTGAGACTTTAATAATCTAGTACTGAAGGTGAGACTTTAATAATCTAGTACTGAAGGTGAGACTTTAATAATCTAGTACTGAAGGTGAGACTTTAATAATCTAGTACTGAAGGTGAGACTTTAATAATCTAGTACTGAAGGTGAGACTTTAATAATCTAGTACTGAAGGTGAGAGT
>JAXIVH010000033.1:2578509-2588509 GCA_036785325.1 Urophycis tenuis
GTTGCTATGCAAACAGAATATTCCCAGGATGCCTCAGTCCCACTACTCCTCCCCCCTCCCCCCACCCCCCACACACCCAGCACAGGAGATCATCCTCAGCGTGTTACATAAGGCCAGCTCAGTCCTGGGCATGATACCACAGCTGCAGCATCATGCTGTACTCATCCCCGTCGCCCTGGAAACCTTTGATGTTACGTTTGTCTCCAAGAACGCTGGAAATCAAAGGTCTTCTCCCCATCAGAGAATTCACTTTATTCCAATACTTTCTGGTAACGTTTGATCTCAGAATGATTTATCTACAATCTCCACCAGGGGATCTGGTCAGGGAGGTTGACTTCCAGCCAGAAGCCCCTGGATTAGATCCTAATTACCACAGAAGAAGATAATGACCCCCCAACCTGCTCCCTAATGACACTGATCTCAACTCACTGTAAGTCACTTTGGACAAGAGCATCTAATAAATGACTGAACAGCTAACTTAATAGTCGATGTTGGAGTGCGTTTGCATACAAACAGTGGTTAGCGACACGAAGGAGACTAACGAGCGTTTACATCACTCAGTGTCTGGAGATCAAACGACTCACATGGCTCTTTAAATAACTTTAAATACAAACTTTTATTGCACCAATCTACGAGACCGTTACACGCTTTGACTAAACGATCCTCTGAGAAAAGTTCTTTCTCGGCTGAGTGTCACATGGAGGCCCCTCACAGAGACATTTTTTCTCCCATCTGCTCCAAAACAATTACATTGAAATCCCTGCGTTCCAAATTAAACATAATCCTCAGTTTGTCCTACACGGGAGCTTAGGGGACATCAGAATGACACTATGGAATCCAATTTGTGAGCCCGTGCAGAAGGCTGCCTTAATTATATTAGCACACATGAAGTCTGGCTGAACCAAGCAAGCAATTTCCATTAGCGATTCTCAGGCTTGCCTGGGAATTGAACTGCCAACTGGAAGATAACTTTCACAGCAAATATGGGCATTGAGCTATGTTCAATATTTACATGCCCGCAGCCACACCCACCATGCCAACTTCAGTAGTTCAACTCTATAACCATCTGGTAATTCCCACCAGGTGTTGGCTTAGCAATACTTATTTTTAGGTAAGGGTTGGGTGGGTTTGATTGAAGGGTCAGAAACAGGCAGAAGGAGTTCAGTACATCTTTCTGGATAATCAGCATGAAAGTCAAACACCGACCAGCAGATGGAGGAGCAGTCACTCACAAGGGCTGATGTCAAGCTGTTAATGACGCCCTGGTGATGGGTGATGTTCCTCTCGGTCCGTGGGGTGAATCGTGAATCATGAATCATGGAATAAATGTCGAAGCAGGCCGGAGTTGGACACTCAGGTGAAGCATTCGAATATTAACAGCACTCATTGTTCAACTGAACTCACCATGTCCACCTCAGAGATGCTGTCCAGACTTTCCACCTGGACGTCCACTCCCACAGGCACAGCCGGTCCTGGGGGAGACAACATGTCGACTGTGTTAGCAATTAGGTCACCGCAAACCATCCAGTAGATGTCCTCCTCCTCCTCCTCCTCCTCCACATGACAGTCTGATGGAGGATAATGGACGAGGGACCGCTGGGAAACAAGTGAAGTTATTCCAACGCTTGGTACAACAACAAGAAACTGATTGGTCCTCAGCTCTTCATCTTATGATAATCGTCCATCACTTTCTGGAGTCCTTTGGATCTCAACTCCTTTGGATCTTTGACATTTGCGGGGAACCAGCAGTGGTGTGAGCCTCCTGCAGAACAGACTCAAATATGTCTAACTAACTAAACAGCAGGCCGCTGCTATCTGACGGGTGGAACGCATCAGTTCTCTCAGTATATTCTGAATAAACAGTTTATTTGTGTCAAACAAATCAACATAATTCAGAAGGTAGAAGTGCATTGGTTCTCTCTTGCTGTGGCTCAGTACCTTCATGTACCCTGTTGGTGTGAAGCTTATATTTTGTGTAAACCCAAACTACTAACATGAGAGTAGCTTGTGAAAAATACCATCCACCGTCGATAGGAAAAACCAACGCAAGTGGTTGGTTTTTCAATTGTAGACAAGTGTTTACAATGTTCGTGTGACTCTCCGGGGCTAATGGGACATTAAATCCCCAGACAGTTGGATGTGCAGGAGGACGCTCCGGGATCGGGTCTGACCATCGACACCACCAACAGAGTGGCTCCGTCAGGTCGCAGGTCCCGCCTCCCGGGCTGCTTTAATCTCCCCGGCGACCGCCGTGACTCTGGTGGTCACGTAACCGGGAGCAACCAGAAAGGAATGGGTATTAGCTCCTGATCACCAGCGTAAGCTCCAGCTGTGTGCCCTCATCGTCACCCCCTGCCCTCCTCCTCCTCCCCCCTGGTCCCTCCACCCTGCCCTCCTCTGCCTCCCCCGTGGTCCCTCCCCCCTGCCCTCCTCCTCCCCCCTGGTCCTTTCCCCCTGCCCTCCTCCTCCTCCCCCCTGGTCCTTTCCCCCTGCCCTCCTCCTCCTCCCCCCTGGTCCCTCCACCCTGCCCTCCTCCTCCTCCCCCCTGGTCCTTTCCCCCTGCCCTCCTCCTCCTCCCCCCTGGTCCTTTCCCCCTGCCCTCCTCCTCCTCCCCCCTGGTCCTTTCCCCCTGCCCTCCTCCTCCTCCCCCCTGGTCCCTCCACCCTGCCCTCCTCCTCCTCCCCCCTGGTCCCTCCACCCTGCCCTCCTCCTCCTCCTCCTCCCCCCTGGTCCCTCCACCCTGCCCTCCTCCTCCTCCCCCCTGGTCCCTCCACCCTGCCCTCCTCCTCCTCCTCCTCCTCCCCCCTGGTCCCTCCACCCTGCCCTCCTCCTCCTCCTCCTCCCCCCTGGTCCCTCCGACCTGCCCTCCTCCTCCTCCTCCTCCTCCCCCCTGGTCCCTCCACCCTGCCCTCCTCCTCCTCCCCCCTGGTCCCTCCCCACTGCCCTCCTCCTCCTCCCCCCTGGTCCCTCCCCCCTGCCCTGGGTCAGACCACCAGGCAGACCCGCTGGCTGTGTGATGATGAGCCCACGCCTGTTCGCTAGGTCTCCACATGTTGAGTCACCGGGTCCAGAGATCCAGAACCAGATCCAAGGAATGTGGACTAATCAGGTGTTTGAGGATGCATTAGCACATCCTGGCCGGCTGCGTTTCCGGGGCGATGTATGAACATGCCGTCCTGATTGGTGGAAACACTTTGGGTGTTGCTGCTCAGAATGAAGTGCCGACGTGTAGGCTGGAGGCTGGTTTAAAAGAAATAGAGGTGCAGCCCCGCCCCCCCCCCCCCCCCCCCCGAGGAGCCCAGACCGGCCTCCTCAGGGGGGAGACCTCCTGCCGAGAGGGCCTGCGGGGGGGGAGTGTGCTGGAGGCTCAGATTAGAACTCAACTTGTTGTTACAGGACCACTGTGTTCCCTTTGGACGGGAAGTGTGTGCGCTTGTCTGTATGATGTGTTGTGCGTCTCATGTATTTCTATCTTGCGCATTTGTGTGTCTGAGTGTGTGTGTGTGTGTGTGTTAGGTGCACGAGAAGGTTTTATCCCAAAAAAGCTTTTATCCCGGCTCTGTCAATCACTGCCTGGGTTGAAAAGTCATGCATGGAATGGCGTGGAGAACAGAGAGGGAGAGAGATGTGTGCACATTTCCTCATTTTGTGACATCACAAATCTGTGATCCCAGCGGGTGGTGGGGGGCGTTGAGGAAAGGGCCACATTTTGCACATTTCGTCTCATTTCGTCTATTCATTAGATGTCCAAAACCACTGGGGGATGAGTCCAATTTGTGAGGCACGTTCTGCGGGATGCGGGCCGTGAAGTGATGACTGAACCACTGCAGCACTGCCCCCATGCTGTGCTCCTTCAGCTGGGCAGCATCTGCCCCCTCTTCCAGGTCCAAAGCTGACTCGAATAAGACTAGAGACTAGAGTAAGACTAGAGTAAGTCTTATTGGTCAGTGTTGGCCAGGTGACCTCATCAGTAGCCAATAGGGGGAAAGAGAGTCAGAGTGGTCCATGACCTGAACCACAAGTCTTCCTGATGTCTGGGACCTCACAGTCCAACCCTACAGACCTGACGCTGCAGTGTACTGGGTCATGAAGGCTAAACCCAAAACCTCCCCCGCGCCTCTCTGAGCCTCCCTCCTTATGTTTCTCCCCCATTAAAAGGTGAACTAACAGCTGATGGATGGCTGTGGCATTTCTAACAAATGACTCAGAAGGACAGCTCATAAATTGTACCCACAGCACCTTTAACAGCATTGATGTTGTGAGGTAGTTCAGCATTTTCTATTATAGACCTCCAACATATCTCTACTGTATGTGTGTTGGGGGGGGGGTGATGGAGAGCAAAGTTCAAAGGTCATGGCTGCCAGAACAATATCCAGCAGCACAGACATTGCTAGTAGCTAGTAGTGTAATGTGAACCGCTTCATTAGACACAAACTGTTCCTCCAAATAGGTTCAGAATCAGAATAGAAACGCCCAGACAGAGAGAGCTGCAGATCTACTGAACTCAAACCAACGCCTCCATATTCTACATGGTTCAGAGAAATGGCTGAACTGCACACCAAGATTGTCTCACAATGCTGTGCGTTTTATTTGCGTTCTTGGTAGGACTTTTTTGGCCGCACAGTGATGGATTCCCTACAGACACATAGGAAGGAGCTGCTTTCTGTTGCCATCTGCCCTGCAGAAGCATTCAGTTCCAAGTCCTTTACCTTGAAGTTGCCTGATTTGTGATTCATTTATTCGATGTTATTTATGTCAATTCCTGGTCATGTTCGAGGGAGTTGTAGTCATCTACTTGGCTCAATGTTGACTCTCTCTCAGTCTCTCTGATTGTGCTGAGAGGAGCTCAGAGCTTTGGACCTCCTGTGGTTCCACGCTCACCTCTGGGCCCTGGGGACAGCACCCATGGGGGCTCCCACACACATTCATCAGATAGCTACTGGAGTCTGCCGGGCAGGAACCTGAGACCTTCCACTTTAGAACTGAGTTTTCTCCGCTCCCTGATCACCAACTGGAGCTCAGCCATCTGCCAGTGGTGGATAACAGGTCAGGTTCCTGTCCATTATTTAGCTTCATCCAAAGAGATTAAACAAATGTGTCATTCGGCAGGTAAGGCTAAGAGACGTCTTGCTCATGGACACCTACAGGTAGGCTGTGGGCCCACAGAACTCGACCACTCCTACCGCTACACTGTCCTGTCCATTCAGACATGGCATTCTGGACTGGATGTGGTGGATCATGTCCAGTGGTGAAGGCTACAGCTGGGACCAAAAGGAACATAAATACATTTGAAATCTTGTATTAAATATTCTGTTCTGAGGTTGAAGCAGTGGTCAGACAGAAGCACTTTTTTGATGCTGAGAAGCAGCAGAGAAGGAGCTGCATGTCTCCGTTGGTTCCCTGCTCTGGGCCACGCGTTGTGAAACCAGGAGCTGCTCCAACATTCTGCACGTGGCCACCGCGGCTTTCCACACCAGGGGCAGGGAGAGGGCAGGACCCCCCGTAGATACTTAGAGAGGCCCACACCTCAAATGTATCATCTATACGATTATGTATAACCTCAGTACTTCAAATGACAGACTTTAGTTCTGAGTTAGTTCTGATAAATACCGATAAATAAGGTGAAAAACAAACTTGACACACAAAGTGTGAAAAGCTGGTGTTCCCCGTGGTGTCAGCTGTGGATTAAAATATCTGTCACACATAACTCCTTCAGAGGTGTCCAAATGCACCTGAGACACCAGACTGCAGAAGAGTTGGACCGTTCATGTCAGGAGTCTGAGAACGAGCTCCGAGCTTTGGTTTGACTTTGTGTTTGTGGTTGTTTGCCACGTGCGGCCCCACGGCCCTCTGACAGTCTGGATGATGTACACCCGGCCCCAGGAGGTCCAGATACACCCCCCCCCCCCCCCACACACACACACACACACACAACATGGCTCCATGAACAGAGCTGACACGAGGTTGATAGTGAGGAGATTGTAGTTGATGCCGAAGAACAAGAAGTGCCAGGGACTCTATATAGTTTAAGCTGAAGTTGTTTATTGGTCTCGTACGAGGAGAAGCAGAGGATTTCATCAAGCAAGAGATTCGTGCGTGAATCTTCCTCAGTTCCTTCTGCCTGCTCCCGGAAACACAGTGTATTACATAAAAGTCTCAAACCGGAACAGCATGACAGGAGTGTCCCATTCTGATTGGCTTATAATGTATAAAGATAACATGTTGCTAAGCAGATTTGACATGACGTAGGTGTATTCTTCAATCACTTTTTGTTATGTCTCCAAGTTCCAGAGAGCCAGACTTAAAGTCGCCAAGAGGAATACAATCTTCACTATGTCCTTCTTCAGAATGTCAGCTCAACCTAATCGTACCATTGCTAAATAATATTTTTCCTAACAGAGGTCTGCCAACAGCGGTCCAGGGGTGGTGGGTTCCATCACAAAAGGTGCACAGTCTTAACTGTGCAGCTGCATTCACAGCCTAACGCCTCCCTGCTCCTTCATGACTCGTAGCTGTGAGTCACTGTGGATGAAGGCCTCCACTGAAGGGCGACACAGTGAATGCAGCAGTCTATTGGGTACGTTTGGACGGTTTAATGACGCTCCACCGTCTGGATTAATTTTTCAATAAAGTGGTCACATGCCTACACTCAGCCCCGCCCACCTGACAATCAGTACCGCCAGCCAGCCAATCATAACGCCAGCCAGCCAAACAGGAAGTGTTCGGGTAAGAGGCTTTCGTCACGCCACAATGCCATGGCTGAAACACAACATGAGGAGATTAGGAGGACGGGGAATGCAGACTCCTTCATGCGGCAGGAATCTATCAGCGGACGCGTATTGATCACATAAACAACGTCCCCAGGTGACGCTGAAAACCACAATGCATCATGAGACACCGTGCCTAGAATTGAATGTGCATCAGCCTGACGCTTGGTTTGCGGTGCATGGTGGGTAATGGTTGAAGCACCATATCAGGCACCACGCTGGGACACTGAGGTCTGGAGCAGCACAAAATGGTGACGCCCGAAGACTGCACTGTAAAGGGAGTTCATTCTATGGACCGGGACCGTTCAGCCCGGGGACCCCAGCGGACCCCGGGTGTCAGCCCTGTCAGAACAACGCTGTGCCACCGACAAATAACAGACAGAAGGAGCTGGCGTTCCCAGCGGGGGGTCCACATCCCCCATCTGCAGCCTTGAGTCCTTGGTCTCGGGTGCTTGGTGCCCCCCCACCCGGCCCCCGGGACTCTACATTTCAACCAATAAGCTCCTTATTTTTTAATTGCGTCTCTAAATCCAACAGCAGCCCCGTCCTTTGAGCAGTACAGCAGAGACACGTGGTGGCCTCAGCCAGAGACGGCAGACAACTAGCTCCATGCTAGCTTCGTGCTGGACAGCTAGCTCTGTGCTAGCTTGATGTTAAACAGCATCATTGTGAACAGCTAGCTAGCTACATGCTGGACAGCTACCTAGATGCTAAGTAAATATCTTCACACAGGGTAGATAGCTTTGAATTAGACAGCTAGCTCCATACTTGACAGCTTGCGTCACACTAAAAGTGCTAACGCCCGGTGTGAAACAAAACGGTTTAGTTCCTTTATGCTACCTAGGAGGTGGGGGGTCAGCGATTGACTTCCTTCACATTTATAATGCAGTCAGAAAGGCAGCAGAGTGTGGCGGACAGGGATGACCTTTCTAAGTGACTGTATGACAGCAGCAGGGTGGTTCTTATGGAGGGACTGACCTATCGGATCCCACCCGCCGTGTTTGCCGTCAGTCCGCTGGAACCCGCTAGCAGGTTCTGACTCTGCTGTCTCACGCACAACTGGATTCTGGTAGATAGAGCCATCGCTCCTCATTCAGCAGCAAAAGCAATCTCCTCAGGATATTTGGAGTCATGGACTCGTTTCAGGCCATGCAATCTGGTGACAGAAATAGTAGAATAGCTTCTATTCCCATGTGGGAATCTAAGCCCTCACCCTGGTGGTGTTAAGTGCTCTACCAGTTCCAGAGTATCAGGGCAGGCTTACATAGGACATCTGTCTCTTGTAGCTCATGTCAACTCCATCAAGATGAGAAATGTGTCTCCGTAGTAGTGATACAATGAACATCATCTCTTCTGCTATTTGGAGTTTCATCCAAAGCAACACAGTGTACTCAGACCCATAAAGCTGGGTTAGCTTCCTTCAGACCTCCCCCCAAAGCCACGCCCCCAAAACACCTGACTAGCTCGCTAGCTTTAGCAACAGGTCCGCTAGCCTTGAGGAAGACTCCGGTCATGAGCAGTTAGGTGGGCAGGTAGGCAGGTAGACAGATAGGTAGGTAGGTAGACAGATAGGTATGCAGGTAGACAGACAAGTAGGCAGGTAGACAGACTTAGCTGTCCAATCGTGAATTTTAACAGAAAAAAAATTATTGGATGGGCTTTACGGACCTGCAAACACCGCAGCTAACGTATTTTATTGTATTTTTTGTCAGAGCATTCTACATATTGATCTCTCTTGGGATGTGAAGACAACCGTCTCACGGATCTCAGGGGGAGGAGAGGAGGTGTAGGGGAGGAGTCTCGGGTCTCACCTGCGAACGCGGGTCTCATGGTGAAGTCGTGGTCCTCCACGCGCAGCAGGTGGTCCGTCTTCACCTTGCGCGTTTTGGTCCCGTCCGCCGGCTTCTTGGTCAGGGGGCTGGACGCGACCCAGCAGCCCGAAGCAGGAACAACGGAGCACAGAGAGGAGGCTTTAATATCTTCACTCAGCTGAATCCCATGCTGAATCCCAAATTATAATATGAAACGTGTTCAAGTTGGGGAATGGGAGAGAGAGAAAGAGAGAGAGAGAGAGAGAGAGAGAGAGAGAGAGAGAGAGAGAGAGAGAGAGAGAGAGAGAGAGAGAGGGGGGGGGGGGGGTGGCTGATATGTGAATGAACCGATTTCGGATAATTTCCAAAACGCTTCGATGTAGATTTGATTTTTTTTTTTTTTTATTATCTTATTTTACATTTACATGAAAATAAATCTCAAACCAATATATAAGGCTCAACATATAAGGCTGCAGACAATACAGAGCCGTTTAATGTGCTCCGAACAACATATTCTGAAGTTTGATTTGCAGTTGTCGGATCCACACTTTTACGCACTCTGCTCCAGACGCGAATGTGGTGACAGTTCGGACTCCAACAGAACCGCGACGCAACAGGACAGTCAGGGATTCAGCAAGAACAAATGACATGACGTTACGGCAATCAAAGACATTCACCTCAAATGAACGCACGAAGGTTACACACACACACACACACACACACACACACACACACACACACACACACACACACACACACACACACACACACACACACACACACACACACACACACACACAAAACGCACACACTTACGATCCTTGCTTGTGCGTATCCACTGATGTAGACCACCGCTTCTTCCTGCTGCTGTGTTTGCGGCACTCGGAGATAAGTGTGAGGCAGAGAAGTAGCAGCAGGACCCGCATGTAGAGCGACATTATGGGGACGCGCTGAGGAAGACTCCGGTGAAGAGCGCTTTAATAAACTCTTTCCGTCCTGTTCCGACAAGCTTTGGGCATCGAACCATCTTCTTGGCCGGCGCGGAAGAAAAGGTCTGAATACCCCGTCTCTCAGCGCGCTGGCAGAGACAGGCGGCAGAGGAGGATGGTGTCCGGAGCGCTCTGATTGGTCTTCAGGCTCCGACGGGCTCGCTCTGCTTGGAGGCGACCACGGATGCGCGCAGCATCAGGACCACAGCGGGACGCTCCGCTGACGTAACCCGTGGGATTTCACATCTGTCCTCACAGTCCGGGCCCTGCTGCTCCTTCTTATGTAAACGTGTCCGCTGTTTTGGGACAGAATCGAGCGCACCTCATCTCTGCGGAGCTTATCCGGCCAGAGTATCGAATATCGATCAGCGCGCGTTACCAGGAGGAGCCAGCCCCCCTACACACCAATTACAGCTATTTTCATCTGAATGGA
>JAXIVH010000033.1:2593509-2607566 GCA_036785325.1 Urophycis tenuis
GGTTTTCAAAGCAGTGAGGAATCAAATCGTGAACAGTCGGCGCCCCATTGAGCAACTGAAACATCATCCATTCATGAAGGATGAATAACTGAATCACTTCATTTACAAACGGTACTCAGGACGGGCTGAAACGTGGGTCACATGTTGCAATAGTTTGGTCCAGATTTCAGAACACACTGACGATGTGATGCTCAGAGTCTGTGATTTAGTACTGTGGACCACCAGCTCCAGAGCCCCCCACACAGCAGTTCGTCCGTCTTCATGACAACAGAACCAGACCCCTCCTGATAGCCGCGGTTCTCCTGTAGCTGCCCTCGCTAACAGCACCAGGCCTCAAGAAAACTAAAGAAATGTCATATTGGAGTTTTATATTTGGACCTTCTAAACCAATATCATTCACACAGAGGCTGGGAGGTAAACGCTGCAAAGGAAGGATTTATCACTGTGCCAAAACACAAAAGGCAGAGTATAAAATTTTATTCTACCTCAAGGACCCTAGATTATTTTTCCTATAATACATTTTCATAGAGACTTTGTCAAGGAGAACTTCTAATTGGATTTAGTTTGTGTAGCTGCCATTCGTCTAGGGGGGAGGCTTTGGTAACGACTCTGCAAAGTCTTGGTTCTCTGGTAGTGAACCCTGCCTTGCTCAGGGGCTCCCAGTGAAATACGAGAGACGATAGTGGGCCTGACAATGCACACTCACAGAACCACCACGACTACCCCCCCAGGACACAGAACCAGGTCCCTCCCACGCAGAACCCAGCGCCCCGTCACCTCCCAGGCGGTGGGACTAACTGCGCTCAGTGGAATGATTGGATTTCCCCGCCCAGTGATTCTGTGATCACCTCCCAGAGCCACGGGGCCCGCCTGGGGCCCCAGCAGGAGCAGGAGGTCAGTGAGAGGGTCTGGTGCTCCGCTGGGTCCCAGCAGGAGCAGGAGATCAGTGAGAGGGTCTGGTGCTCCGCTGGGCCCCAGACAACCAGAGGAGCAGGAGATCAGTGAGAGGGTCTGGTGCTCCGCTGGGCCCCAGACAACCAGAGGAGCAGGAGATCAGTGAGAGGGTCTGGTGCTCCGCTGGGCCCCAGACAACCAGAGGAGCAGGAGATCAGTGAGAGGGTCTGGTGCTCCGCTGGGCCCCAGACAACCAGCAGGAGCAGGAGATCAGTGAGAGGGTCTGGTGCTCCGCTGGGCCCCAGACAACCAGAGGAGCAGGAGATCAGTGAGAGGGTCTGGTGCTCCGCTGGGCCCCAGACAACCAGCAGGAGCAGGAGATCAGTGAGAGGGTCTGGTGCTCCGCTGGGCCCCAGACAACCAGAGGAGCAGGAGATCAGTGAGAGGGTCTGGTGCTCCGCTGGGCCCCAGACAACCAGAGGAGCAGGAGATCAGTGAGAGGGTCTGGTGCTCCGCTGGGCCCCAGACAACCAGAGGAGCAGGAGATCAGTGAGAGGGTCTGGTGCTCCGCTGGGCCCCAGACAACCAGCAGGAGCAGGAGATCAGTGAGAGGGTCTGGTGCTCCGCTGGGCCCCAGACAACCAGAGGAGCAGGAGATCAGTGAGAGGGTCTGGTGCTCCGCTGGGCCCCAGACAACCAGAGGACCTGGGACCTGCGGGCAGCGCCCTGTCTCCCCCCAGAGGAGGAGCGGTGGTCTCACCGGCCGCTACGTGGAACAACGCGCGGCTACGATGGCAACAGCGCAGCTATTTAGCAGCCGCTGCGGCGCCGGGCCGAGCAGCGCGTCGCTCAGCGATAATGAGGTTTGTCACCGTGCCAACGGGCCTGGCCGCCGCGGGGCACTCCTCTTCCTCGTTGAGGGGGAAGTGTGTGTGTGTGTGTGTGTGTGTGTGTGTGTGTGGGCGGGTGTAAATTGATTTTCAGCCCAGTGCTGTGAGACTCCGACATGCCCGGGTGGGGGTCCCAGGGGGTCCAGGAGAACGTGACGCAGCGGAGACCACAGGGAGCTTCCCAAGGGAGCGGCACCACAGCACAGCAGCTGGATGGTACCGGCCCGGGCCCATACCGGCCAGAACTCAGCATCTAAGTGAGTGGGACGCCCTGAGCAGCTCACGCAATCAGGGCCTCGTTTAGACTCACTCAGTGAACAGATGTTCAGTTTGTTTTTGTGGAGCCTTGCTTGGCATCCACGGGGGGGGGGGGGGTCACTGGGGGTCACTGGGGGTCACCGGGGGTCACCGGGGGTCACTGGGGGTCACTGGGGGTCACCGGGGGTCACCGGGGGTCACTGGGGGTCACTGGGGGTCACTGGGGGTCACCGGGGGTCACCGGGGGGTCTTACTTCTTGGCCAGCGCACGGCGCTCCTCCGGCGTGTACTCCAGGGACCCGATGGCTCCTTCTCCTTTAGTGGGCATGAAGCCGATGATGGCGATCAGCGCCGTCCGGACTGGATCAGAACCACAGCGAGGAGGACAAACCCAAACAAACACAGGGGAGAATTACAGGAGGAAGGAATGACACAGCGACAAGAAGAAGAGAAGAAGCAGAACCAGGAGCCTTTGGCTGCTCCTGCTACATGAAGACCACCCATTACATGAAGATCACCCTGCTACATGAAGACCACCTCGTTACATGAAGACCACCCTGCTACATGAAGACCACCCATTACATGAAGACCACCTCGTTACATGAAGACCACCCTGCTACATGAAGACCACCCATTACATGAAGACCACCCTGCTACATGAAGACCACCCATTACATGAAGACCACCTCGTTACATGAAGACCACCCTGCTACATGAAGACCACCCATTACATGAAGACCACCTCGTTACATGAAGACCACCTCGTTACATGAAGACCACCCTGCTACATGAAGACCACCCATTACATGAAGACCACCCATTACATGAAGACCACCCATTACATGAAGAAGACCACCCTGCTACATGAAGACCACCCATTACATAAAGACCCCCGTTACATGGAGGTGTAACTCTTTAGGCGTTCCTCACCCTGCTACATGAAGGTGGAACTCTATGTGTTCCTCACCCTGCTACATGAAGGTGGAACTCTAGGTGTTCCTCACCCTGCTACATGAAGGTCTAACAGAACGTAAGCCTGATTTAAAGTCCCCCTTGCTTCCCCCTCTCGTCGGCCTGCGGCGGAGAACCGCAGAACCCCTTAATGATGTGACGGATTGAGGAACAAAGCCGTGATCTCCCCCCCGTGTGACTGGAACCGACACACGGCTGTGTCTCCCAACCTCATGGAGCGTCTTTATTTTCTTCTTTTTTTTTTTTTTTTTTTCCTGTTAATTTCACGCGCCGCTGCGAGACGTTGTGTGGCCCGTCTCCCGACGTCAGCCGGCCGCCCCGCTAATCCGGCAGAACGCCAGCCCGTTCACCACAGGACCGGCCCTCCGCCACCAGCACGCTCACAAAGGGAGCGCCGCTGCCTGCTCGCCACTTGATTAGACGTGTGGGCGCAGCACCCAAAACAATCCAACACAGGGAGCAGGCTGACGGGGGGCGGAGATCCTGCTTAGCACCCCCTGGCCTCTCACTTCCTCCCCCGAGAAGAAGAGAGAGAGAGAGCATCTCTCCTGTCTCGATGAATCTCTCTGAGATGAAAGTGGAAAACCAAGAGGGAGACAGAAATACAGAGACAGAAATAGAGAGAGAGTGAGTGAGCGAGTGAGTGAGTGAGTGAGAGAGAGGGGGGGGAAAGGGAGAGGGAGAGAGAGAGAGAGAGGGGGGGCGGGGGGAAACAGGGGCAGGGAAAACAGAGCAGAGAAAGGGGAGAAAGAGAAGAAGAGAGAGGGGGTCTAGTGGAGCCCCCCATTGTGGGGGCTGTGATGCCTTGAGAAACAGGGTGCTAAGAATAGCCGTGCGGTGATGAACTCCTCAGTGTAAATGAAGTGGTGCTTTTTCTCATTAGCTCAATGGGCAAACGAGGAGCTAATAAATGCTGATGTAGATCAGTCTGCACACCGGAGGAGAGAGGTGCAGAGTGACTCCAGAGTGGGAGACGAGCAGGTCGGCAGGGAAACGAGTTCTTTACAAAATAAAAGCGCCCTCCTGGATGCAGGAGGATGCACACCATGTCTGTCCGCCTTCTCTCCATTCAGCTCCACATTCTCCTTCTGAGCGTCTGGTGTTCCCTCTCCTCCTCCTCCCTCTCCCACCCCAACATCTCTCCTCCTTCACTATTCTCCTCCTCCTCACATATCTTCTCCCCCTTTTCCCCACCTCCCTCTCCTCCCCCAGCAGCTCTCTCCCCTCTCCTCCCCTGTTCCGGTGGTGGCCCTCAGAGGGTTCATTAAAGCCTCTTTGTTTTCATCTCTCCATGAGTCAGGACTCGTGGTGCCGTGGGAGGAAGGGCGCTTCAAAGTCACCATGTTCTCCGTCTCAGAAGACGGCCGTTTGTCTTAGGTGTGGGAACACTCGAGATGTTTCATCACAGGAGTGTGTGAACGTGAGCTGATGAGAGCTGACTGAACTGGGTCACACCGCAGGTTCTGCGGGCCCCGGGCTGAACCAGCCGGGGTAAGCTGGTGGCTCAGAGGAACCCCTGGTACTCACTGCTCCAGGACGGCTGCCAGGTCTCCGGGTGGTGGCCGGAGATGCTCAGACAGATCTTCTTCCCCACCTCGAACCTCCCGTTGGGCTGGGGGGGGGGGGAAACAGACAGTCAGCGGACAGACAGTCGGACAGTGGAGCAGACCACATCCAGGTCTGTCAGTCCGTCTCCCAGCTTAGGGAGATGTTTCATCATCATGGCGCTCTACTGTACGTCACACTGGGAATTTAGATTTCACTTTGTTTTCACCTTTTGTCAACACTATTACTTTCCCTTTGTTTAATTCTGGAACGGTGCTGGCAAGGTGAATGTTTATTTTCCATTCCAATAAAGCCGTAGAATCGAGGTGAATAAACAAGGGCTGACAGACGAGGGCTTTAGTATTTGTCTGGTCTCTGAATGATTTGATTTCGTCTTCCGCCCTGCACGGCGGCGGGGGGGGGGGGGGGGGGGGTGACGAGGGAAGAGAGACGGACTGATCTGCTGAAGACAAGCTGAGTCCACGGGAGAGCAGACAAACACAACAGGATGTGTGGATGACAACAGCCTTCACGTCTCACGCCACGCAAAGCTGGCTGCCAGAGGGGACAGGGAGACAGGGAGACAGGGGGGGCAGGGAGACAGGGGACAGGGAGACAGGGGAGACAGGGAGACAGAGGGGACAGGGGAGACAGTGAGACAGGGATGGGGGGACAGGGAGACAGGGGAGACAGGGGACAGGGAGACAGAGGGGACAGGGAGACAGGGAGGGCAGGGAGACAGAGGGGACAGGGAGACAGAGGGGAGAGGGAGACAGAGGGGACAGGGAGATGGGGAGACAGGGAAACAGGGGGGGCAGGGAGACAGAGGGGACAGGGGGGACAGGGAGACAGGGGGGGCAGGGAGACAGAGGGGACAGGGGGGACAGGGAGACAGGGGGGGCAGGGAGACAGGGAGACAGAGGGGACAGGGAGATGGGGAGAGGGGGGGACAGGGAGACAGAGGGGACAGGGAGACAGGGGGGGCAGGGAGACAGAGGGGACAGGGAGACAGAGGGGACAGGGAGACAGGGAGATGGGGAGAGAGGGGGGACAGGGAGACAGAGGGGGCAGGGAGACAGGGGACAGACTTCAACACAACTTTGTCCTCAACCTATTTACAATTCCTATTTACTTATTCACATTTTAGGTGAAAAAAATACCTACATTATTTGATCTGAGAAAATAATTGTACCTTCTTTCTCTTATTGGAAACAGAACCTTCATCATCCCATATGAATACATTCAGTTCTTTAATATGTATGTAAAACTAACAGGGCGAGGGAGAGAGAGGGGGAGAGAGCGAGAGAGAGAGACAGACAGAGAGGGGAGAGGGAGACAGAGAGAGTGAGAGAGGAGAGGGAGAGACAGAAACAGACAGAGAGAGTGAGAGAGAGGAGAGGGAGAGACAGAGACAGACAGAGAGACAGAGAGAGTGAGAGAGAGAGAGAGAAAGTGAGTAAGAGAATGTGAGAGAGACAGAGAGAGAGAGGGAGAGACAGAGAGAGAGAGAGAGAGGGAGAAGGCTGATATGTGAATGAACCCATTTCGGATATTTTCCAAAACGCTTCGATGTAGATTTGATTTTATTGGTCTTATTTTACATATTACTTATTTTACATTTACATGAAAATAAATCTCAAACCAACTCAAACCAATATATAAGGCTCAATATATAAGGCTGCAGACAATACAGAGCCGTTTAATGTGCTCCGAACAACATATATATAGAGACAGCGAGCGAGAGGGAGACAGGGAGAGAGAGAGAGAAAGTGTAAACGGACAGAGCTGACAGTAAAGTGACAAGCGTACGTTTCTCCTGGTAATCGTGTGGTGGTGCGTGACGTAGCCGAGGTGGAGGGCCGACCACGAGGGCCTCCACCTTCACCCTGCGGATCACGAGACCCTGCGCTGCTGTTTAGCATTTTGGGGGATTTGGCAGACGATTTACAGTGAGTTCAGCTACATGGCATGAGGGGGAAGCCGGGGATTAGGGGGGCATCTCGCTCTAGGAAGCCTGCAGGGTAGGCTGTGGATCGGTGGAGGAGCTTCTGGGCCGACCCAGACCCTTTCTGGGCGACCCAGACCCTCCATGACCAGTCCTGACAGTAGGATCGGTGGTGTTCCGGTCAGACCAGGAACACAAAGGGTCTGGGTGGACCGGCAGACCACGGTGAGGAAGAGGAAGGGTGTGGGTGGGGCTGTGTTACCGTGAGGAGGATGATGCTGGGGGGCTTCATGGGGTATTCCGGAGGAAGGACGATCCGGCCGTGGTAAACCCCACCATCGAAGTCCGAGTCGGGGGGCCCCCTCACTGAGAAGTGCCACTCGAACAGGTTGTCCTGGGGGGGGGGGGGCACGGAGCAACATGCTAGCATACACACGCTAACGACAAGTGGAACGATGTCATGTGATACGCTACCAAACGCATGCTAACGTACGAATGATAACAAACACACAGAAACAAGAAGGAAATGCTAGCAAACCCGCACGCTAACAAATGGGTTTGTTGGTTTTCCATTACATTCAAATATAAACCCATCAATCTCAGCAGATGAGATGAAGTCTTTCTGCTGTTTCAGAGACACCGATGACACCGAGTCCAGCGCCGGGACCAGGACCTGGCAGGGCACTCACCTCCAGGGGCTGGGCGTGGTAGTGCTCTGTTGGGTCTCGTAGCTCTGCGGCCTCCTTCATCAACCGCTTCACCGCTGCAGACAGACAAGGAAGGCAGACAGACAGGTAAGCAGACACACGGGCTGACAGACGGTTGATCGGTAGACCGGAGGGTTTTATCCAAAGCCCCTTGCAGTGGAATCAGATGGAGGGCACCAAGGAGCAGTTCACTGGGGTTTAAAGCCAAGACCTTCAGGGACTCACCCCCTCACCACTAGGTCACCCCCTACAGAGTGTGGGGGTGAGTCACTGTGACACCAACGCACTCTGACAGACCGCCACATGCCAGGGGGCGGGGCCTCAGGTGTGAGCGTGCACACTGCGTTTCAAACCACAGGTATCTCCACTGTGTGGCCAGGCGTCATACCATGTGTGTTCCATAAACAAGTTACCCTGTGACATCACATCCACCTTATTCATGAAAGTGTGTTGTCTGAGGAGTAAATAGATGAAGACATTCAGATATTAATACTGTGACAGGCTCTCAATGTTTCCCATCTCTACTCGAACCTCTAATCTAAAAATATTACATTCCAGAATTAGCCATTTACCAGAAGCTCTTCTCCAAGGCAAAATTACAAGTAAGGCTCAGACAAATTGAAACTTATGAATGGAAACCGAGTTACACCACCTCACCGTATCAGCGATCAGCGTGGCAACACAGGAATCGGAAAGACAGAGAGCACCAGCAAAGTGTTCAAACTCCAACATCTACATCGACTCCACAATGACAAGAGCTAAACCCTGGGGGCTGAACTCCATTCATCAATGGATCCATGAGATGTGGTGGAAGAGGGCTCTGGGGAGCGCTGGTGCTGATGGACAGCCGTGGACCGGAGACAGCTGGCAGACGCAGGCTCCTGGATGTCTGAGGAGCCAGGCAGGGCAGTGGAAGGCTGGGCGCTTTAGCCGGAGGAAGAGCGCACAGCCGCCAAAGGGAAGTGATCACAGCCGCCAAAGGGAAGTGATCACAGCCGCCAAAAGGGAAGTGATCACAACTCGGGACGCAGCTCGAGGAAGGAGGCGACAGTGAAGCTGAGGCAGTGAAGACATGCGGCCAGAGGCCATGTGGGTCCAGCCCAGGCCAAGAGCCACTTCAAGGACTTTAAGGGTGTTTATTCCCATGATGCATTGCTTTCCCCCCACATCCTAACCACTGAACCAGTGGAAACCATCACCTAAACGGTCTTACATCTTACCAAACATCTGAGCAGTGGAAGCTGCATCGTGGAGCACAGAGAAGACAATGTGGCTGAAGGGAGCGTGACCAGGAACACGCTGAGTGACAACCCAGAGTCCCGTAAGTAAGTCAGACCTTACTGGACATCCAGTTGGGGAATCAATGCCCTCTCAAGGGTTCTCAGAGTCCCTCAGCTGGTTTCAGGAAACGTCTGAAAATACACTAACATATCTGGAGAGCCAGAACTGCAATGTAGGCAAGCACAGCAATTCCCTATCTTGATATCCAGAGAGAGAGAGAAAAAGAGAAAGAGAGAGAGAGAGAGAGAGAGAGAGAGAGAGAGATAGACAGGGAGAGAGAGAGAGAGAGAGAGAGAGAGAGAGAGAGAAAGAGAGAGAGAGAGAGTGAGAGAGAGAAAGAGAAAGTGTGAAAGAGAAAGAGAAAGACGGAGAGTGAGAGAGAGAAAAAAAAGAGAAAGAGTGAAAGAGAAAGAGAGAGAGAGAGAGAGAGAGAGAGAGAGAGAGAGAGAGAGAGAGAGAGAGAGAGAGAAGAATCCAAGAATCCGAGTGGGAGAGAAAATTAGAGTGGGAAAGAGAGAGCGAGAGAAAGAGAAAATGAGAGGGTGAGAGGGAGAGAGAGAGAGAGGGAAAGGGAGAAACAGAGACACAGCAAGAGAGAATCCAAGAGTGGGAGAGAAAATTAAGGAGTGGGAGAGAGAGAGAGAGAGCGAGAAAGAGAGAGATTTAATGAGGCATGAGGTCTGCTTTGAAACTGAGAGCTGATGGAAGGAGACTCTGAAGGGCTGTGACAGCACCGCGCTCCACTTGAATAACCCTGATGAACAGCGCGCCATTCTGGTCCAAAAAGCCATCCGGCAGCAGCTTTGATGCTGCGACTCCTGCGTGAACAGGAAGTTGAACGTGTTAAAGAGGCGAGTCCACCCAGGCCTCCAGCTGAGTGGGCCAAGCAGCGGCCTGACACAGTGGCCAATGAGATGGCTTCTCCATCTCTGCAGTACTCTCAGGGTGGGAAACTGTATTCATGTAACACCAAAATTAAACAGACCGAGACAGACAGACAGTCGTAGACAGCAGTGGCTCACAGTAAAATAGACGGTACTGTCTTACTAATTAGTAGACATCGTTATCCAAAGTGACTTAGTGTGCACTTTAGCTTTAGGTCAGGTCTACAGGTAGTAGAGTGTGGACATTGAGGTTCGAACCCACAACCAGGGCTGCTCGATTTTGGAAAAAATGAGAATCACGATTTTTTGGGTCAAGATTGAAATCACGATTCTTCAAACGATTCTTTTTGAGTTTGAAAATAAAATAAATTTATTCGGCATATTGGCAAAAAAACTTGTCGGACTCTTCAAATCCGAAGTGCTGCCATACGAGATAAATTGTTTTATCCTTTTTATCGAGCAAACGGGGCTGTCCTCCCTCTGCCATCTCGCTCGCGCTGTTTTCTGAATAAGATGCTGAAGGTCACCACACACACACACACACACACACACACACACACACACACACACACACACACACACACACACACACACACACACACACACACACACACACACACACACACACACACACACACACACACAAACAGCTGGCGGGGCCGCGATGCATACTCTGGGGCAGGGACTGAATTGCGCATGCGCGTCTCTTTCAGAAAACCTCATAGACAACGAAAAATGCCAAAAGAATCGTTCCAACTCGATTTTATTAATTAGGAGATCGTTTGAGCCAAGAATCAAAATCGTGATGTAAATTCGATGAAGTGCACAGCCCTACCCACAACCTTTTGACTGGGAGTCAAATCCCTTAACCGCTAGCCTGCCCTGCCAGTAGACCGAGGAGGTCCAGAGTAAAACGACCTGAAACACTCCGACGGTCTAGCGGTCATGGCTAACGCCAAGCTCCCCCGACCGGACACGCGTACAGCCCACGTGCTGGCTGCCCGGGGTCCTTGTGGAAGACCCGCGCTTGGCACTGGGGGGGCCAGTGAGAGTGATGGAGGGGCTAACACGTCCTGACAGCCTGTGAGAGCTAGCACTGAACAACTCTACAAGCTAGCCAGAAGAGGGCTACAATACAAGCTAGCCAGATGGTCTATGCTACAAGTTAGCTAGCAGATCTATGCTACAAGTTAGCTAGCCAATCTATGCTACAAGTTAGCTAGTAGGTCTATGCTACAAGCTAGCCATTACATACACTAAGAATTGTCATTCTTTCAGTTAGTTTGTGTGTTAGGTTTGGGATGTTTTGTTATTAGGTCAGAGGTAGTTATGGTATTAGAATCAAGATGGTTATGTTTAGGTTTTAGATAACAGATGGGTAAATAAAGTATTATATCACAGATTTAGGTATTGGATGATTAATCAGGTATTAATTAGGTATAAAGATTTGGGTTAACTATTTGGTGAAAGATTGTGTTAAGTTAAGGTAGGAATTTATTTGATTATGGTGATGGTATGGCCTGAGGAGGGTTGGGAAGCAATGCATGGTGGGGACAAGCGCTGAAGAAGCCCAAACTAGTTGCAGCATCTTGCACCAGCCAGTGGACGAGAGGAGCCCAGGCTCTGCACCTCACAGGGACTCACACAGCCCAACATCAGACCAGCGTTGCACCAGCCACCCGCCCCTTTGTTACCAAGTGGGTGTCCTCAGTGACCACTAGTTAGTGTCTACCAGTTTACTAAAGGTGGCTGCCCCACCACTAGTAATGCCCTAACTAATGGGGTACCACTGATTTAGTAGACTTTAGTGTGTGTGTGTGTGTGCGTGCACGCACACACACACACAAATTAAATGAACTTAACAGAAAAGTGCTATTGGATTCTGACTATGGATTAGAAATGGTGGCGAATATGAGAGACAGACAGGTAGAGAGAGAAGGGAGTGAGGGAGCTGAAAGCTCTTTTTCATTCAGCCTAATGTTTTATCTGTTCACAGCTCCTGGTGTGCAGGACTCACCCCTTGATCTGCCATTTCACCACCATGGAGAGAGAGAGAGTGGATCACAGAGACAGAGAAAGATAAAAGAGAAGTGAGAGAGAACAGACAGACAGACAGACAGACAGACAGACAGAGAGAGAGAGAGAGAGAGAGAGCCAGCTGGGTTCTCTAAGTCCTGGGTCTGGTAGACAGACCCGGGGCAAAGCCAGCAGAAACCTGCCTAATCTCTATGGAGGCTCAGTCCCACCACTCTGGACCACTCAGCCAATCAGGGAACCTCTCCACTCATCTCCCCTTCACTTACAGGAATCATTTCTGTCCATCCATCAAATGTCTAATCTATGTCAAATCTATTACTGAGGGATACATCTATATCATCCACCCCTCTAGAAATCTCCATACATCCATATAAACAACTGTCCAGTGCTATCCTGAGGAGCCATCTACCAACATCCATCAACCAACGTCAAAGAATACTCCATAAATCCATTGATCACTGAGGGAAAACTTCAGCCAATCTATCACCTTTCATCCATCTGCATCATCCATCCCCTCACATGTTATCTACCATCCATCTGGATCATCCATCCCCTCACATGTTATCTATTATCCACCTGGATCCTCCATCCCCTCACATGTTATCTACCATCCATCTGGATCATCCATCCCCTCACATGTTATCTATTATCCATCTGGATCATCCATCCCCTCACATGTTATCTACCATCCATCTGGATCATCCATCCCCTCACCTGTTATCTACCATCCATCTGGATCATCCATCCCCTCACATGTTATCTACCATCCATCTGGATCACACATCCCCTCACATGTTATCTACCATCCATCTGGATTATCCATCACATGAGACGGTCATTAAAAGAGACTCTTCTCTGAACAAGAGGAACAGGAGAACAGGCGGACTGCAGTATGGTGGAGTGCATGTGTTCAGTAGTCCTCCCCGCCTGGCGGCCATGTTGGATAGTAGGGGGGGGGGGGAAATGGCTTCCCCACACCACTGAGCAGTATGCCCACCCCGGTGAACAGGCTTCCCATTTCCTTCTGAAAGACGTTGGGGTCGTGTGAAAAGGAAAAACTGTGATGACACTTTCAACAATCTCTCTCTCACTGACGTTCATGTCTGCACATGTTATTCCATTATTTAAACCCAATCATTGTTCAGAGCTGGAGAACTATTATCCCGTTACAGCACGTGAAGATAAAAGGGGATTGGGTGTAATTTCAGCTGAATCCTAAAATAATTGCTTGCAGCAGATAGACAGGCTTGTGTCAGACACGGCAGGATGTCCACTAGACCCGGCAGCCAGAGGCCACCACAACAATGGGCTTTAAAAGTACAGGTTACCCTTTTAGGAGTTGTATAATATTATAACAGAAGGCAATATACAGCCTATATTTTTCTTGCCTAATTTGTTTTTTTTTTGTTAGTCTCTGTATTTAAAAAAGGCACAATACAAATAAAGTTATGATGACTCTACTATGACTCTGACTGTAATAAAAGACTATATGACATGATGACCCTAACCCTATATGACATGACCCTAACCCTAACCTCTAACAACAGACTGCATGAAGGAACCAGTCAACCAAATTATGAACACAGACCTTCAGAATAAAAGCGCTGTAGCCCTCTATAAATCCTGCTGTGGGCCGTTTCCACGCCGGTCTACATTTCCTGATGTCTGACTTCTGGGCTGCGTGGGAGTCCCCTGTGAGCACTGAGGGCCACAGGGGACCCCCATGGGGGTGCGGGAGGCAGACCAGGGTCCCCGCCAGGACGCCTCCTGTAAGACACACAGCCTGGGAGTGTGGGGGGCCGGCTGGAGGGCCACACCTAGAGGGAGTCGCTTACAAAGCCCACCCAGGGACCTCTGATACCAGAGCCCCCCCTGCAGGGACCGGCCGGAGGGCTCCTCTGGAGGCCTGGACCGCTGGGGGCCCGGGGAGCACGGGATGGGAGCACAGCGCCTCCTTCTACAGCATACGCTATGCACCTTCTCCTCCTCAAGGAGGAGCACAAGGACACAAGTAGAACCATGAGATAATGCCTCCTCCTCCTCCTCCACCACCACCAAAATAGACGCACACAACGCTCTAAGATTGAGGCCCATTACACACCTCCTCCTAACAGACGCACAGGAAGCACCTCCTCCGAAGAAAGGGTACACGCCTCCTGCAGAATGAGCAGACAAACCCCTCTGAAACAGGAGCACCTTGTCTTTGTACTCAGAGGTGAACACCACCAGACACAGTAGTGAGACACTTCTCTCCAGCAGCAGTTGGGATCATGAATCGTCCCGGGACCCACCTCACCCCCTCCCCCACTGACAATATCACTCTTTGCACTCCTTGCACCGTTCACTTTATAACACTTACTGTTGCGTGTTTGCATTTTCTACTGTTGGTGTTGTTTGTTGTTTGTTCACTGTACTGTTTGTTGACTGTTGTGCATGATCCACCAGGACAAGTTCCTGGTAGGTGCAAACCTACTTGGCCTATAAAGTCCTGAATCCAGTCAGGTTCCTCTACATTGTGAGCCTCTGGACGCGGGCCTCTAGCAACTCTCTGATGGCGTCTCTCTCTTGTTTGGATTCCCACCTGCGGTCCGATGCTACGTGTCCCTTCCTCAGCCCACTTTCAGGGTAAAGGGTAAAGGGGCAT
>JAXIVH010000033.1:2607766-2610266 GCA_036785325.1 Urophycis tenuis
AACACTTTGTGGGTACCAGAAGGAGGCGATCGCCCTGTTTACACAGACGTCAGCCGTCAGCTGTTGATATCGGAGTACAGACTTCAATCAGACAGCGTCAGGCCGAGACTCGCCCCGGGCTTCTGTTGTGACCGACTCGTCGTAAATCTTACAGTCATCGCCACGAAGCTCGGAGGGGAACGCACCAGCATGAGAGGGGAGAGAGGAGGCTCAGTCAGAAGAGATAACACACACCTTCTCCTTCTCACCTGCTCCTGAGTTACCTGTATCTGATCTCACTGTGCCAAAAACCTCTTCTTGTTATGCAAGTTTGTGATATAAAAGATTTATTATTACTTGAATTCTCTCTGAAAAATGGCATACGCAACTTTTTTTGCTATAGTATTATTGATGTGACACACAATGTGAGGATCTGTTTATCTAAAACACACATTTCAACCACCTGAGAAACATGCCAGCGCTATACGAGAACCAGAACATCTGACAGGTAGAAACATCAGGTGAACATCTCTGTTTCCTGTGAGTCAGACCAGCACTGTTGTTAAACACAAATAATAATATGTAATAAACCACACACAAACACACACACACACGCACGCACGCACGCACACACGCACACACACACACACACACACACACACACACACACACACACACACACACACACACACACACACACACACACACTTCTGCTGTCAGTGGTAAGAGCCAGCAGTCTGTGGTCTTACCACTAAAGTACTCCCGGTCTTTGGAAGGAATGACTGCTGAACAAAGCATGGAGGTTCTCTGGCTAGCCGAGTGCCTGTGCTCTCTGGGGGGCATATTAGCTAAACGTGGAGTTGCAGGTCTCAGTGAGGTCGGTCTGTGGCTCTGTTCGTAGTGCCTTGTGGCCCAGCAGCAGATTGGACTTGCGCTCAGTTCGCTCAGTTCGTACGGTTCCTGAACGCTCAGGAACCCTTCACTTCCAAATCGACTGGTTTTCATGAAGTCTCTTCTGTCTTCTGGTTCAGGGCTTGTTCCCACATGACCCTGCGCTGACCTTCTGCTGAACCTCTGGTAACTACAGTAGTCGGTGATGTCATCATATCACTAGTACCTCCCCCTTCCCTCACTTCCTGTTTGCCTCCCAACCACTCACTCATGTTTATCCTCCCCCTCCATCATGTGCTTCCTGTGTTCTGTCCTTCTGCTGCCAGGTGGAGAGAGAGAGTAACAGAGGGAGAAGCCTGGTGTTTCCACACCCACACCCTAACCCCACCAGCACCACCAGCAGTATCACCTCCTTTTTCTCGTCCGTGCACCAAACCTGCTAACCCCCTTGAGCGACCGTATGTCCACCATGAGGTAACCCACCCTCCCCCAACCTAGGGAGACTAGCATCAGGACCAGGGAGCCCCAGCAGAGCCTGGACTCTGGACACAGGATCCCCAGCAGAGCCTGGACTCTGGACCAGGGAGACCCTGCAGAGCCTAGACTCTGGACACAGGATCCCCAGCAGAGCCTAGCGTCAGGACCAGGGAGTCCCAGCAGAGCCTGGACTCTGGACCAGGGTGACCCAGCAGAGCCTGGACTCTGGACCCAGAGGTGCTTGATGAGCCAGTCGGATGCGGTGGCGGCGGGGGTCCGGGTTCTCTCAGAGCGCCTCCTGGTAGCGTCTCACAAGGGCCAGGCAGACCAGGTGGTCCAGCTCATCAACAAGGGCGCCCAGGTGGCCGTCACCAAGGTGAGGGGGCGGGGGAGGGAGGGATCTTCAGGGGGGAGGAGAGGGGAGGGAGGGGAGCTGGGGCTCTAGGCTGAACGATGGCCAACACAATGCCACAGGATGGGGATGTAGACCAGCGATTCTTCCTCACTGGGTCGGGCCCCAGAACGGGGTGCGGTCCAGTTAGAGGCTGGTCTCTGTGCTCCATCACAGAGGGGAGCTTGTTGCAGTAGTTTCACATTGCGTTGAACTGCCTGTCTGTGTAGGTGTGTGTGTGTGTGTGTGTGTGGGGGGGGGGGGGGGGGGGGGTCACAAATCGAACAGGCATGTATGGGTCCGTATCACATTACTTGATGTGTTTATTGATTTAGTGTGATAACCTGATTCCTCTCTGCTCTCAGCTGGTGGTTGGTGTCCATTTAGACTTTGAGTGATTCTGTAGCCTCTCCCAGAGAAGACCTGATCTCATTAAGGCTCTTCCCCCCTAAAAGTATGGAGATAAACACTATAAAGATGACGTCAACAGGTTTTTGATGAGTGACAAGCAAATCAGAGTGCTCATAAATCAGAGTGAGATCATGGGCAGGCGAGAGTGAGTGTGAGAGGGTGAGAGAGTGAGTGTGTGTGTGTGAGTGTGAGAGGGTGAGAGTGAGTGTGTGTGTGTGTGTGTGTGTGTGTGTGTGAGAGGGTGAGAGAGTGTGTGTGTGTGTGACACCCCATTAGTTCCATGTGGCTGAATGTCAGCTCAGCTGTGTTGCTGTGCAGCTGAGTCCTGCTCCAGACAGACAGACAGACAGA
>JAXIVH010000033.1:2617766-2632766 GCA_036785325.1 Urophycis tenuis
ACTGACGCTACTTCCTGTCTGCCGTTGACCTTTGCGCCGCTACTTCCTGTGTGGTCAGGCCCCTCTGAACGGCTGCCGCTGCGAGCCTCTGATCAGCAAGCTGGAGAACCAGCTGGAGGCCACCAAGGAGGAGGTGAAGACGGAGATCCTCACCGTCCAGAACCTGATGAACACCAAGCTGGGCCAGATGGAGTGCAAGGCCCAGCAGCAGGTAGGGACACACGGACACACAACTACACACAACTACACACAACACAGACACACAACTACATACAACACAGACACACAAATACACACAACACAGACACACAACTAGAGACAACACAGACACACAACTACACACAACAGACACACAACACAGACACACAACTACATACAACACAGACACACAAATACACACAACACAGACACACAACTAGAGACAACACAGACACACAACTACACACAACAGACACACAACTACACACAACACAGACACACAACTACACACAACTACACACAACACAGACACACAACTACACACAACACAGACACACAACTACACACAACACAGATACACAACTACACACAACACAGACACACAACTACACACAACACAGACACACAACTACACACAACACATACACACAACTACACACAACACAGACACACAACTACATACAACACAGATACACAACTACACACAACACAACTACACACAACACAGACACACAACTACACACAACACATACACACAACTACACACAACACAGACACACAACTACATACAACACAGATACACAACTACATACAACACAGACACACAACTAGAGACAACACAGACACACAACACAGACACAACTCAGACACACAACTAGAGAAACAACACAGACACACAACACTGACACACAACTAGAGACACAGAACACTGACACACAACTAGAGACACAACACAGACACACAGCTACCCACGTCACGGCTACACAACTACTAACATTAACCCTGAACCATCACCTATAGACACTAAACCAAAGTGGACATTTTAGAATGTACTCTGAACATTTACCTGTGACCTGTGACCCGTGACCTCTGACCCTGTCCCTGGGGGCGGTCCTTCAGATCCGAGCGCTGGACAAGCTGACGGTGGAGCGCGTGTCGGCCGAGAGGTCTGAGTGCCTCCAGAGGATGGAGCAGCGGGCCCAGCAGGAGAGGCTGGAGCTCACCAGGAGACAGGTAGGACCCTTCACCGCCGGGTCTCCTGGTCCAGCCGTCATGGGTCCTGGGTCCTGGGACCACCTGGAGGCCCACGTACACCCGGCTGGTCTGACACCTCTGTGATCCACCACGCAGGCGTCGGTGGTGGGGGAGCTGAAGAGCTGGTGTCTGTCCAAGCTCCACCTGATGGAGGTCCGGCTGGCGGGCCACGCCCCGCTCCGCCGCTCCACCTCCCTGACGGAGGGGCTCCCCTCCACCCCACCCCCGGGGGACGGCCCTGAGGGGGGACCAGGGCCCGGCTCGGCCCCCAGCCACTACTTTGTGGTCCACGCAGACAGCTCCCCAGGTACCGGTCCCTGGAGGACACCCTGCGGTGAAACCAGGGCTGCATCCCAATACTCAGACTTGACTGCTATATAGTATGCTTAGTACGCATTGTGTAGTAGGGAAAAAGTTTCCGAATGCGTACTACCGCCACAGTGTACAACGGTAGGACACTACGCTATCCCACAATGCAGTGGGAGTCTGGTAACCAAAGAAGAAGAACGCCGCGGAGAAAATTACAAAAAAGAACAGCAGCGATATCAAGAGCCATTCGCGCAGAAAGAGACATTTTAATTCACTAGCAACGACGACAAGACGGAAAACTATGAGGTAAATTATCGACTTTTTAATTTTGCCGGCATCTGATCTGCTGCGCACAGAGGGGAAATACATAATCTCCAAACATCCGGTAGCGTTTTCGGTGGTGTTTGGAAGCGTTCGGAGGCGTTCTACGCACGGCTGTAAAGTAGTAGACACTCAAGTAGTAGACACTGAACAGAAATAGTATATACTGAGTATTCGGATGCAGCCCAGGACATGCAATCCGCTTCGTGCCAACAGCACCAGACATAAAGAGTCTCAATGTGGTGATGAGGAGGGTTCATAAGTCAGTGTTACATCACCAGATGTAGAGAACGCAGCGTGTTTCACCATCTTCTGGTCTGATCCACAAGACGGGGAGCAGCAGCGTCCGGCCCAGAGCCCCGTGGTCCGACCCAAGGAGAGGCCGGCCGCGCCCTCCACTGCCCCCCGCAGGACGCCGCCGGGGCCGCAGGCCGCCCAGCTCCCAGAGGCCGGAGCGGGCCGGAGGAAAGGTAGGCGGGTGGGACCAGAGCCGAGCGTCACACGTCATGACTCAGGAGACCCCCGGCAGGTCTGACCCGTGTCTCTCTGTCCCCACAGAGCGGGGGTCCCGGGGCAGGAGGGGGCGGGGGGGAGGCAGCCGAACCAGCAGCCTCTCCCCCGCCACAGAGCGCCGCCTCGGCACCGGGCAGGACCGCCGGGACCCGGACCACCGGGACCCAGAACACCGGGACCAGGACCACCGGGACCAGGACCCCCGGGACCAGAACCGCCGGGACTCGGACCGCCGCACCCGCAACCACAACCACAAGGCCAGGCTCCACAAGAGGACCTCGCAGGGCCGGACCAGGTCCAGGGGCGCGGCCGCGGGACCCCCCTCGGCCCCAGACCCCGGAGCGGACCCCCTCCAGACCCTGGAGGTGTTCGGGGACCCGGCGGGCGCCGGCGCCGGTGGCGGCGCCGAGCCGGCGTTCGAGCGCGAGCGGGAGGGAATGCACGCGCTGGAGGTGACACAGTACTTCTTCGAGGCGGTGTCGAGCCAGATGGAGCGCTGGTACGAGAGGAAGGTGGAGGAGGCCCGCTGGCAGGTGGACCGGCGGGCGGAGGCCGACCGCGCCGCGCTGGTGGAGCGGATCGACTGCCTGGAGGACGAGCTGCGGCTGCTGAGGACCGGCCGCCGCGACGAGGGCTAGCTGCTAGCGGCTAGCTCGCACGGCGCTAGCATCGGCGTTGACACACACGCACATGCTGGAATGGCTGCACGACGTGTCACAGCGACTCTCCCGCATTCGCAGGTTCTGATTGGAGGCCGTCCGGAGGTGTCACCACCTCTGAAGCTCCACGATAAGCCAATCAGAACCCAGCGGAGGAGGTGGCCGGGCCGTTTGGAGGCTCCTCTCTTCTACAGAAGGTTCGAGTCGTGGCTGGAGGACTTTGAGGTGTGAGCGAGGAGGGGAAGCTCAAACTGACGTGTTCAGTCCACTCAAAACGCCCAACACTGACGAGATACTGGGGTACACCAGTGTACCCTGAAACCTGGTGGGATCTGAACCCAACCCAGGTGGGATGGACAGATGTTCTGTAAATAGTTCTGTAGAGAACGTTGTGAGAAGGGCAGCTTTTATGTTCTGTACCTGGTTTGTTTTTGATAAATTTGTACAGTTTTCAGTTTATCGTCCCATTATCTGTTCTCCAGTTCACCTCTCTGAGTAAGTGAACAAGCCCGCACACACCTCAGTCATCATGTATCCTAGCAACAGAACCTCATCAGTCTTTTCTAATCCTCAGAACATCTGGTTGTCAGGTGTTCTATGTTTGTTAGGTGGAGGTAAGCCATCACTGTGACCTCTGACCCTGGCGTTCCTGGTCCAATCAGGTGGACTAGGTCAGTTACACTTCAATCTGTAGAATCTGCCAAGATAAGCTTTTTTAGGATTGATTAAATGCCAAATCTTCCTTTAAATTAAAAGTTTCTCTCGTCCAGAGGATTTCACGTTACAGCTCAGGTTCACATGAAGAAGTTACATTCTGTCATACATTCACACAAATAAGGTAAAGAAGGCTTGAATTAAAGCATTTTGCACGGGTTAACACGACATGAGCAGATTAAGAAACTGGATAAACTCAATAACTTAGACCCTGGGAACTGAAGTCCAGGGAGTAGTTTTTACTCCCCAACAGTAAGATGTAGAACCAGCTAAACTACAAGAGTCACTGAAGAAACTTAACTAAGTGGTTACTAATGTCTTAGCTTTGAGTTGTTTGCTGAATCACAAGTACCACACACACACACACACACACACACACACACACACACACACACACACACACACACACACACACACACACACACACACACACACACACACACACACACACACACACACACACACACACACACACCCTTCTGTGTAGACCACCACTGTGCTGTGTCTACTGTACAGGGCAGATGTCAGATTGTGTGTGTGAACTCAGACTGTGGATGTTGTCAGAAAATGAAGAAAATGTACCCATCTGTCGGTTCTTAATGTTCTCATTTTATTGCACATCACACAAACAAGTCAGCACTGAATTCACAGACTCATACAGACTCCCACATCCCACTGGGTTCTTCTGGCGTGTCTTCCTCTGCTGCCCTCCAGACGTACGCCTGAGTGGGTTCATTGGTGTACACACCGTGGACCCTGGGACCAACCACGGCCCTCAAGGGTTCCCGGGGGGCCACTGTCCAGATGGTTCAACTTTAGTTTCACTTTCCTGAACACAACTGAGCTCCACCCCCAGACCTGGTGGGCCGTCATCTGGTGGAGAACGTGGGCTGGGTCCTCAGGTTTTTAAATCAAGGTAACTACTCAGTCTGGTCGCCGGTGGATCCTCAAAGTTTTCTCCGAATGAGCCTGTTTAGTCCCCGGGTCTCAGGTCAAGTTCTCGTCCAGCAGGGCCAGTCCAGCAGAAACATCTCATGAGGTCATCACCGCGGTGACCTGGACCTGAAGCGTGCGTTAGCTGCTAGCTCCGGGCCAGCGCCAGAGACCTCTGGAGCTCCTCCAGGTGGTTGTTGGCCTGCATCACCATCATGCGGATGGCGTCCTAAGAGGGTCCAACAGAACACAACATGACCAACAGAACACAACGTGTCCTAATAAAACACAACAAGACCTAACAGAACACAACATGTCCAACAGAACACAACATGACCTAACAACACAACATGTCCTAATAAAACACAACATGACGTAACAGAACAACATGTCCAACAGAACACAACATGACCAACAGAACACAACACGTCCTAATAGAATACAACATGACCTAACAGAACACAACATGACCTAATAGAAAACAACATGTCCAACAGAACACAACATGACCAACAGAACACAACATGACCTAACAGAACACAACATGACCTAACAGAACACAACATGTCCTAATAAAACACAACATGTCCAACAGAACACAACATGTCCAACAGAACACAACAAGTCCCACAGAACACAACATGACCAACAGAACACAACATGACCTAACAGAACACAACATGTCCTAATAAAACACAACATGACCTAACAGAACACAACATGACCAACAGAACACAACATGACCTAATAGAACACAATATGACCTAACAGAACACATGTCCTAATAGAACACAACATGACCTAACAGAACACATGTCCTAACAGAACACAACATGTCCAACAGAACACAACATGTCCTAACAGAACACAACACGACCTAACAGAACACAACACGACCTAACAGAACACAACATGACCTAACAGAACACAACATGGCCGTGTGCCAAGACATCATTTATAGAACGTATAACTTTACAGAACGTATAGACTTTATAGAACATATAGACTTTATAGAACATATAGACTTTATAGAGCATATAGACTTTACAGAGCATATAGATTTTATAGAACGTTCTTTATAGAGTGTGTACACTTTAAAACGTATACTTCTGTGTAAACTTATCGTGCAGCTTTCACGACTGTGGTAGATAAAAAGAGTGGAACAATAACTTGATGGCAATAGTGTCACATAAGTTAGACACCAACAGCTAAAGTAAAGACTCTAGGGGAACCAAGTATAAGACATACAGTCTGCGGCAGGTCTAAACCCTCCCAGGAGCACACCGAGATATTAAGATAATGTAAGATATTGTAATACACTATTAGCATAAAATATCAGCCCATTATATTATCATAATGTCATATAATTACATTTAGGACATTTAGCAGACGCTTTTATCCAAAGCGACTTACAGAGACTACATTTGTCCTTTAAGTCAACCTGGGAGAGGGAACACTCCGGTCCACCACCTAGTCCACCCTACAGATGAAGGGTTCTGTAGTCAGCAGGGTCTCACCTGGTTGGTGGCGTTCTTGTTCCTCTGGAACTCGTCCCTGGCCCAGGCCTGCAGGTACCTCCGGTCCGCCGGGTCCGGGACCTCCCGGATGGTCCTCAGCAGGGTCCTGTAGATACCCAGAATCCGCTGCCTCTGCAGGAACTGTCGTGAGGACCAGGATTCAGCAGAACACCAGAACACGAGAAGCGTTGGGAGATGGTTCAAACACACGTGAGGGGTTTAGACAGGGACCCTAAACTAGAGGTTATTCTGACTCAAAATCAGTCGTCAGGTGTCATATACAACATTACCACCTGAATCTCAGCTGTTATCTACAAAAGGATACCATAATGAAGAGAATCCATCCTAGATTGCTTCACACTGAGTTACAACCTCCTGGATGATTCAACACCTGGACAGGACGCCAGACATTGAACACCAAGGAGACCAGCGGACTAGCGGAACACCAGTCACTGGACCACCAGTCACCGGACCACCTCGACGGTACGCATTAATACACACCACCGCTATACACACACACACACACACACACACACCAAACAAAGGTGGTCTTTAAGTTCGAAACGTACCTGTTTTAAAGTTAAAGTGGCAGCAGGTAACCTTGTGCTGGACATTACTGCTGCTTACGTGAGGAGCGGATGTTGTGACGGACGAGAGCCGGCGGCTCAGGAGCTCCGGGCGTCACCGCCCCCTGGCGGCGTGGAGAGGAACTGTGGTCTACAGGACAGCTGGCTGCTGTCAGGTCAGAAGGTCAACGCCACACACCAAGGTCCAGAATATGTTGTAGCTTCTTACTTTCCCAGTGAAGTAGCGAGTGGTTGTTTGCTTGTGGCTACAAAATCACAAGTCAGTTTCTATACAAATGTTAATATTTTCCCCAAATCAGTTTCTCTCGCAATGTGCCTTTTTGGAGACGCTACATGTGGGGTCTTAATTGTGGCTGTGGTACAAATGGTCCCCCAAAAAATGGTGGAAAACGTTTATTTTCAGGGTCATACGTGTGATGGCATGGTTTATTAGTTGGGTGGGCATGGAGAAACAACCTGATAAATATAACCACATATCCATACATGTAATGTCCACGTTACAAAACACATGTTACACATTTCTCAACGCACAATGGGAAACCCCTTTAACCAACCCTACCTACCACACCGGGACAACCCCCCCCTCCCCCCTCCCCCGTCCAGTGGTCCGGGGAACAGCAGATATGTGGTGCTTAAACCGCCGGCAAAACCACAGCCGACAGTTTATATCAAAATTGAAGTCCGCAGTCCCTGTGCGTCAAAGTGCATAAGAACCGAGTTTCTAAAAATCCTGACCTTCACAGATGAACCGCGATGGGGTCTCCAAGGCACACTGCTCCAGAGTCTGGGAGGGTCCGTGAGACCAGATATCAACATGCTACCGTTTCTCATGTGGTGGGGCTGCCGTCCGCCCGGAGACCTTCCTCACCAACAGTTTGTTAACGATGAAGACGAGCAGGTGGATGGGAGACGTTGACACTGACGTGTCCGCGCGGGGTGCAGAGGAACCGAGGAACCGAGGTATTCACAGACACACGCTGGTGTCGGCCGACGTTCTGTCGTTCCATTTCGGGACGTGCAAGTTCCAGCATTCCTGTCTTTGTTCTCTTATTTTATACAAAAGAAAGTTCGGGAACACCCCCCCAAAGACTGACAGCACAGCGAAGGGTTGCTAACAAACTCTACAGTCTAATAAAATCAGTCCAACTTAAAATACAAAATAAAGGCACATGTACAGCGGTAAAGCTGTCGTTTTCCCCCAGCCCAGAACACTTCTTTGCGTCGTTCGTTTTTTTTTCTCGGTTCTTCGGTGACGGTTGTGCAGTTGGTCTCCGCTCCGCCCCCTTTTGCTCTCCCGCCGACAGAAATGGCTCCCGGTTGGTCTACTGGTCGGTTGCCGTGACGAGCTCAAACCACTGGCGCAGGGCGTCGCTGAGGGTCTCGGGAAGCGCGTTGACGTCCCTCAGGATGACGTAGAAGGGGAAGGGGAACTCCTCCATGTAGGAGCGGATCTCAGGCAGCTCCCCCGGACCCTTGAAGATGGGGACCTTGATGTCCAGGATGGAGTCCTGCAGATGACAAACTTCAGTCAACACCCCACACACCAGCATGCCCTTCAGCGGCGTACGGTGAAAGACCACTGAAGGCTCCTCTTCCAAAGGGTACCATCACCGACAGCACAGCTTCTGTCGTTACTCGTTTGACCAGTAAAATGTAATGTTTTATAACTTCTAGTCAGTTTATGAGACTCGTCATTTTATAGAGAGATATAGAGAGAGAATTTCAGGGTATAAAAAAACCCCCAATATTTAAAAGATGTGCTGAAAAGATTCTCCAGCTATGAAAGCGCTGCACATGAGGGCAGTGTGCTCTCCAGTGTGTCAGAAGGTCAGGCCGTGGGTCCTACCCTGGAGTTGGGGTTGTCGAGCACCACGAAGATGACGAAGACGTTGGCGCCCCTGGCGGCCTGGACGGCGCTGGTCACCCGCTCCTTCCCCTCCAGGAAGAGGCCGCGGCCGTCCGACACGATGACCAGCAGCTGGGCCGTCTCTGGAGGTCAGAGGTCAGAGGTCAGAGGTCAGAAGGTACTGATAGTGAGGAGATTGTTGTTGATGCCGAAGAACAAGAAGTGCCAGGAACTCTATATAGTTTAAGCTGAAGTTGTTTATTGGTCTCGTAAGTCCCAAATCGGAACAGCATGACAGGAGTGTCCCATTCTGATTGGCTTACAATGTATAAAGATTACATGTTACTAAACAGATTTGACATGACGTAGGTGTATCATTCAATCACTTTATGTTATGTCTCCAAGTTCCAGAGAGCCAGACTTAAAGTCACCAAGAGGAATACAATCTTCACTATGTCCTTCTTCAGAATGTCAGATCAACCTAACCGTACCATTGCTAGATAATATTTTTCCTAACAGATACAACGCTCAGAATTTCCGGTTGTCAAGCGTGAAATCTATCAACTGTTTACAAGTCTATTTTTGAAAATAAACCTTTGAAACAACGCACTTAAAAGCCGCTTCAGGCTGAAAGCAGAAGGGTTGAGAACATGAGTGAGGAGTGTTCCTCCTCACTCCTTCATCAGGTGATCTCACTGTAACCCTTCAGAGGGGCTCCGCCCGCCTGCTGTTACGGGACCCGGCCGGGCTCCGAGCGGCTGATCTTATCCCAGGAACAGAGTCCCAACCCCACTCAGGACACGGCCCACACAGACCCCCCCGGGTCCCGGAGGGCCACACATTTACATGGCAAAGCCCCCCCCCTCTGTACGGGGGGGCCACTGGCGGCGGTCCAGGCCCCGGGGGTCTCCGGCGTCCCAGCGAAGGCTTGTTTGTTGGGGGGTAAGAGGGACCTGGTGTCGACCTACAGTCCCCGACGGGGGAACTCGATCACGCGGGATCCTGAATGCTGCTCTTTGTCCGCTCGGCAGCGGCCAGTCGCTCGTCTGGTCTGAACTTTAGTGTGGGCAATACTAATTAATCTAGCCACTGATTAATTAAAGTACCTTAGGGGCAGCCGGCCTACTGGTTAGGGCTTTGGATTTGTAACCGGAGGGTGGCCGGTTCGAACCCCGACCAGTGCGCATGGCTGAAGTGCCCTTGAGCAAGGCACCTAACCCCTCACTGCTCCCCGAGCGCCGCTGTTGCAGGCAGCTCACTGCATCGGGTTTAAGTGTGTGCTTCACCTCACTGTGTGCTTCACCATCACTGTGTTCTGAGTGTGTCACTAATTCACGATTGGGTTAAATGCAGAAGACCAAATTTCCCTCACGGGATCAAATCAGTAATTCTTCTTCTTCTTCTACCTCATCTACTCCGGACTCACAACAGGGTAGGGCTGGTGAGGCGGACATGAGATTGGGATGATTTGGGAAGGAGGTTTCCATTGTGTGCTGGGAATAAAGACGTTCTCCCGGCTGAATTGGACACAGCGCAGCGAGACCGTGCGACGGGGGAACTCTACCTGAGCTGGTGATTCCGGGAGCATGTTGACGAGCTCCTACGAACATCTTGGCAGAGCTCTCCAGAAACTGCCAGGGAGAAAAACAGGTTTGTCAGCTTTCTACAATATATTCATGCTTATCTCCGTCATCGGGGTTACAGTGTTATGCAGTTCTGCTGTCATGGTTACACTTTGCTACACTGTTCTGCTACCGTGGTTACCCAGTTCCGTTGTCATGGTTACGGTCTGTACAACATAATGTATTCCATAAAATGTCTTCAATTCAAGGGGGCAGGAGGCTGACCAGAGCTGTGGGGGGTGGGGGTCCGAGGGGGGGAGGTCAGACCCACCGGGGGTCTGAGGGGGGAGGTCAGACCTACCAGGGGTCCGAGGGGGGGGGAGGTCAGACCCACCAGGGGTCCGAGGGGGGGGGGGGAGGTCAGACCCACCGGGGGTCCGAGGGGGGGGAGGTCAGACCTACCAGGGGTCCGAGGGGGGGGGAGGTCAGACCCACCGGGGGTCCGAGGGGGGGGGGGAGGTCAGACCCACCGGGGGTCCGAGGGGGGAGGTCAGACCTACCGGGGGTCCGAGGGGGGGGAGGTCAGACCCACCAGGGGTCCGAGGGGGGAGGTCAGACCCACCAGGGGTCCGAGGGGGGAGGTCAGACCCACCGGGGGTCCGAGGGGGGGGAGGTCAGACCCACCGGGGGTCCGAGGGGGGGAAGGTCAGACCCACCAGGGGTCCGAGGGGGGGGGGGGGGGGGGGGTCAGACCCACCAGGGGTCTGAGGGGGGGGAGGTCAGACCCACCAGGGGTCCGAGGGGGGAGGTCAGACCTACCAGGGGTCCGAGGGGGGGGGAGGTCAGACCCACCTGTGCGATGCGGGTCTTCTTCTGCTTGAACTGGCACAGGCGGAGGATCCGAGCTCCAGACTCATCGCTGAACTGCTGCTGGAACGGGTGGAGGAGCTGCACAGTCTCCCCGAAGCTGAAGAACAAAACATCCACCATCTCACCACCACCACCACCACCAAGACTACTGCAGCCCTGGCACCTTCTGGGGGAGCCCCTCTTCAGGGGGGGTCCAGTTGCAGAACCTTCTAGAACCTTGTGGTCCACAACCTTCCAGAATCCTCTGGCGGCGGTCTTACCTGCACACAGACACCTGGCCCACCTCCAGCAGGGTCAGGGCGTTGATGATGACCGACAGGGACTCGAACGCCAGCTGGAAGGGAGCACACCATCAGCTCTGGGTGACCGAGACTACAACACCGTCTTTCTGCACCCGGTGACCGTGGGACGACACACTAAAACCTCTCATAGCCTCTTAAACATACAAATGATAGAAGATACCGTGTTGCAAAACAGAGACTCCAGACTCTTAAGTGCCTCAAGAAACTTTCTGATAATGCTCGCTAATAGGAGGCTAGGAAGATAATTGGGAGGCTGTAAGCTTGAATACTACCTACCTAAATTCTAGCTATGTGAATACTAGCTATCAGAACCACCTGACTGAATGCCACCTGAATGCTAGCTGTCTGAACGCTAGCTGTCTGACTGATGACTCACTGAGACGAGGTAAAGCGAGCAGCTAAGCTAGCAGGCCTACCTGTTTGGTGTGGTTGTCCACCATGCTGGACGAGTCGTCCACGGCCAGACAGATCTGGTAGTCCCTCTTGCTGGGCTTGGTCCTCCGCAGCCAGATCTTGTCCTTGCGGAACTGGCTGGCGATGTAGGGGATGACCTTCCGCATGTTGAGGCGCTTGCCTGTCCGGTAGTCCCCCCTGTGGAGAGGTCAGCGGGTCAGAGGAGGGTCCAGGGTCCCCTGAGGAGGACTGGACCGGACTGACCCTCAGGTGGATCGTGTCTCATGAGGGGCCGTAGATTAGATCACATGACTTTATTTTGTGACTACAGCGCTATCTGGAAAGGCCCCCTTTTGAAGATTAAGTACATATAAGATAATAAAGAACGTTTGCATGAATAATTCAATTACTGCTTTGCTGCCATGTCCCCTTTGGATATTTAGACGTCGTTTGATATAATGCTGTGATCGTCAGACAGGGCTCAGGGGTCGGAGGTCAGATTCAGCAGGGGTACTGACTGAGGTCCAGGGGTGGTGGGGTTAGAGGTCAGGGTACTCACTTGAGCTTGGCGGCCTGCGTAGGCTCCAGGATCATGCGGAGCTGCTCACACAGCTGCTGGGCCAGACCTGAGGTCAGGGTCTGGTACTGCAGCCACATAGTGACAGCTGCACGCTCCTGGGAGGACACACACACACACAGACACAGACACAGACACAGACACACACACACACACAATTTACCACCAGATGTGGACAGGTAGCCTCAGGGGGAATTGAACTCGTAACCCTGGCAGTGTTAATGCTCCACCAGGTGGCTGGACAGGACCACAGATCAGCCTTCCTGCCCGGCGGACCGTACCAACTGGTGGGCAGGCCCAGTGGGCATGCATCTGGGAGGGGTCAGTGAGGTGCAGCGGATGAAGTAGGGGCTCTAAAATGTTAACGTGGGGTTTTACTCCACCTCTTCTTGAGGACCAGGAGCCTGTCTCTGCCACGCCTCCAGCTGCAGCTCCATCTCTCTCCGGATCTCCTCGGGGTCCTGCAGAGGTTTCTATGGAAACACACACACACACATACGTGGATATTGTTAACTTCCTGTGTTGAAGCCTGACCTGTGTGTGTGCGTGCGTGCGTGCGTGCATGCGTGTGTGTGTGTGTGTGTGTGTGTGTGTGCGTGCGTGTGCGTGTGTACCTCTGAGAGCTCCATCAGCAGCTCTGGGACCGTGTGGATGGTGGACTCAGTGGTCCGATCTCGCTGCTCCTCATCCTCAGCATCTCTCCCCTCCTTCCTCTCCTCCTCATCCTCCTCCTCCTCCTCCCTCCTCCTCTGTAGCTCCACCTCCCCGCTGTCCAGCCCTGATGGAGGAGGAGAGGGTGGAGGTTCAAACACACACACACATCAAACATGCACACCCACGTCAGACAGGAGAACCCTGGGAATCGAACCGGCAACCCTCCGGCTGCCAGGCAACGCCCCCCCCAGGGTCTGTTACTGATCTAGTGATGATGAAGATGATGATGATGCAACACCTTTCTTGGAAGTCTTGGTGGAGTCCAGCTGCTCCGGCCTCAGCTCCTGGTCCTCCGAGGCCTTCAGCTGCTCCTCCTGCTCCTCCGTATCCATGGCAACGTCCTCATCGGGGTCCTGGTCCTGCTGGGGTCCGGCCGGTTTCTGCTGCTCGGCGCTGGCCACGTCTGAAACCCGACACCCGGCCCGAGGTCAGCAAGGCCGCGTTCCCGCAGACCGGGGCGCCGGCAGCCCCCCCCCTCCCCCCCCCCCTCCCTGTCGGCGGCCCCTCCTACCGTAGGTCTGAGCGTCGTGGTCGGCGTCGCCCTGCTTCATGTGCTCGTACAGCTCCGCCTCCTGCGGGCCGTCCGTCCGTGGCGGCCGCTCCTCTCCGCGCTCCTCAGAGTTCTCCGCCATGCGCAGCCGCTTGTTGACGCGCTGGTCCAGGTCGCCGGCGGAGCGCTGCTCGTCAGCCCGGCCCGGCTTCCTCTTGAAGCTCTGAGACGCACGGCAGGGAGTTCAGCGGTAACGTTTACAAAATAAGGGCGCGTGTGGCTGACCGTGTTGAGGGAGTCGCGAGTATTGGATAAACACGGTGAATAAATATGGAAACAGTCAGAGAAGGTGTTTCACTTTTATGTTTCCATTCACACCAGGGTGTTTGTGTCCGGTTACGGTTGTGAACGGACTCCTACCTGGGTTTTGCTTTGGGTCTGTTTCTGAGAAGCCATCCTGGCTGTGAGTTTGGACTGGTGTCCCTCTGACTGGCTGGCGTCGGCTGCTCCACACCCATGTTCCTGTCACGTGGGGTTGGCATACAATACAGTAAATTCTAACGTTCTGCACCAAAATGCTATAGAACCTCTTCGCTCAGAATTTTCTAGAACTTTCCGGACCAATAGGTTCAAGAACTTTCTCGACCAGGAGGTTCTAGAATGTTCTGTACTAGAAGGTTCTAGGACATTCTATTGACAGGCGGTTCTTGGGTTCCGTACCTCCTTGGCCTGGTCGCGCTCCGAGGCCTCCCCTGCCAGCTCCACAGCCGTGTCACTCTGGACGTTCTGCTCGCTGGTCTGCCCCTCGGAGCTGTGCTCCTTCCTCTCCTCATGCTCCGGCTGCTCCTCGTCCTCCGCCCCCTCCTCCTGCTGCTCTTCCTGCTGCTCCTCCTCCTCCTGGGGGTGAGAGACATCACAGAAGGTAAAGGGTGGAACCCATTCAGGGCTCAGTGAGGTGGGTAAAACCAAGAGGGATCGTTGAGATGTTCAGTAGGAAGTCCAACGTCCAACGAGTTCAGATCAAACAATTTGTGGTGGAGCTCAGCTTTTCTCTGGTTAAGTGATTCCATGACTTCAGTTGCTACAGTGAAATGTTAAAATAAAATAAGAGTATTGAGAATGTTGCATCTGTTCTGTGTGGGGGGGGGGGGTCTGTTGTGTGTGTGCTGCCAGCAGGACAGTGCAGTGGTCAGGCTGGTCCACTGAGCAGGTCCTGGGTGTGTCCCTCGTGTCTTCCAACATGTAGGCGTCCTAGAGCTAGAAGCCCCTGACCCCCCACTGGACGGACGGAGGCGTCTGTCAGACTGACCACTAAGCAGCTACGCTGACACACACCTTGGGGTTTTGTCCTCTGTCGTTGGGGACGGCCAGATCCTCCTCTTTCCCGGCCTCTTGTCCATTCTCCTTCTCTTCCTCCTCCTCCTCTTCATTCTTAACCTGGTCTGCTTTCTCCTCGTCTG
>JAXIVH010000033.1:2637766-2660266 GCA_036785325.1 Urophycis tenuis
CATCATCACTAACTGCAGGACATTCAGCAGGGCTGCCAATACACCAGACCCATCGGGGGACTCGTATTGGGGTGACCAGCAGGGAGCGCCCCTACCTGAGGTGCACCCAGTGCTGGGTGAGGGAGGAGAGGCGTCCCCTCTGCCTGAGGAGGAGCTTGAAGAGGTGGGAGGAGAAGCCCTTGCAGCGATCGATGTTCCCCACACCCAGCTCCTGCACACACACACACACACACACGTTAGCATGACGGTTAGCGTGACGGTTAGCATGTGCAGCGAGACTTTGGAAGCTGGCACGACGGTTACTGAGAGATGTCTAGCATGCTGCCGAGCGAGGGCTGGCGTGGCTGACCTTGGCGGCGGTCTGGAGGGCGGTCTGAAGGGCACTCCTCCGGGCCCAGGACCTGAAGTAGTACTGCTGACAGCCATCCCACGCCGAGCCCATCTCTGAGAACAACCTGGAGGAGACGAGATGAATCATTTCCTTTCTGTCCACTGCCTGAGATATGAAGGAAGCACAAGGATGAGAGCTCGAGGCTCTGGGAGAACATACGTCTCCTCTGTCTTCTGCTGGACAGGGCTGAGGACCGCGTTGAGGACCGTGTTCATCTCCAGCGGAGCCATACACAGGGTGTTCTCTGGGTCCACGGTGCGGTTCCACGTCAGTCCCTTACGGTACGACAGACCTAGATGCCAACCAGGAGAACGTCACCGCATGGTCCAAGGGGAACTTGGAGAGAACATGCTGATATGTCTTTTGGTTCTAATGCTGTGAATATCATCATCTTGTATTGCTTTATTTTAGTTCAGCGTTTTCCAGACGATGTGTGCGTTTATCTCACCTATATCTCGCAGCATCTTGAAGAGGTCGGCCAGCGCTCTCTGTTTCTGCTGCAGGATGTGCTTCACCTCGGACTTCTGCTTCTCCTTCTCCGCCGTAGGGTCCACCGCCAGACCCTGGAGGTCTCGCAGGTTGCTGATGATCTCACCTGGGAACCACAGAGGAAGACAAGAAGGGTTACACGTTGTAACAGTAGCACCGCTTCTGAAGCCATCGGTAACCTGGGCCTAGCATCATGCTAACCCTCGGCCTAGCCTATCATGAGATTTGGAGTGACTGATTTAAAATACTGTCCCCCACAAACAATAGTCAATGAGTCATTGGTTTCTCTGGTGGACGCTGGGTTCTGGTGTGAGCAGGCTTCATACCGGTGAAGATGTCCAGGTCTTCGGCCAGCTCTGGGACGGGGTCCTTCTTCACCAGCTGGACACACATCTTCCTCATCTTCCTGGTCAGGACAGGAAGCCGGCCCTGCAGGGAGGACCCCTCCACACTCTCCTCCGGACCCCCGGTCTGAGGAGCACAGAGAGGAGCGGTCAGTTGGCTCACCGTGGATCCAGGTAGAGACTGTGGACATTGGGGTTCGAACCCAGAACCTTCCAGCTGGGACCCTAACCAAGAAACTATCCTTTCCAAATGCCTAGTTTTAAAATGTGTATATCATCATAACTAATGATACGTCTCGGTGTATATCATCATAACTAATGATACGTCTCGGTGTATATCATCATAACTAATGATACGTCTCGGTGTATATCATCATAACTAATGATACGTCTCGGTGTATATAATCATAACTAATGATATGTCTCGGTGTATATAATCATAACTAATGATACGTCTCGGTGTACATCATCATAACTAATGATACGTCTCGGTGTATATAATGTCCATATGAGATTGTTCAGTGCATGAGTCCTGCCTGTAGGTCCCGGCCCTTGCCAGGGAGGACTCTCCTCAGGGCCTGGTGAACGCGGTGGATGGGCGTCTCCTCTGGGTTGGCGTCCACGCTGTCCAGCCGGGCGCCACTACCCTCCTCCACCAGAGAGGGCGCACACGGGCCGCTCAGAGCGTCCTCGAACTTCCTGACGAACTTGAACAGAGTCCTGGGGGGCATCAGAGGAACAGATACAAAGGGTCAAACAACAGAGCAGAATAAAAGATAAATCGATGTAGGAAGAGCATAACAGAGCAGTGATGGCTCCACTGGTCTTACCATGTAACACTAGATTACATTAAACATGATGGTACCTGTGTGTTTTCTCCACAGACTGTTTGATGGACCAGAAGCTGACATCGTTCCACTTGGAGATCTTCACAAAGTCCTGAGGCGGACAGAAAACGTGTTCAGATGTTTGCATTACCATCGTTCATTACACCAGGTCCAGCCAGCTGTCTAAGCCAATCAGAAGGAGGGATGGTTGCTCTAGATTGAGTCACAGGAGAACAGCACTTCCTGTGGTCTGAACCATCAACTCCTTCTCCTGGAGAAGTTGGACCAGTGACACCAGTGCTCCTGATTGGACCAACACAGAACCCAAATCCCAGACCAATCACGTCAGTGGGACAACCTTTCCACAATTGTTACGTGGAAACAGAGTTCATGTAGCAGTGTGAGGGGTTAGCTTCCTGTGTGAACAGCATGGGGTTTTCGGGCTGGTCACCTTGAGCTCCTTCTCAATGGGCTGCCTGATCTGGGACACCTTGTTCTGGATGCCCCCAGAGAACTGGAGGTAGTAGGCGTGGAGGTTCCACAGCAGACTGGCTAGAGGCTCTGGAAGGGGACAGCAGACAACTCCACAGTTTAAATAAGGTTCTGTGGTGTTTAGGTTGCTGTCTTACATTGGGTTGCGTTACATTGCATCATGTTGCTGGTGCAGTAACCCTACCTTTGCCAGGTTGCGTGGGAAGAAGCAGCAGGTGGCAGTGGAAGCTGAGCAGCATGGCCAGCCTGGTAGAGAACTGACCCAGAGAGGAGCTCTCGATGAAGGCCTGGAGGCTGGAGGTGATGGAGGACAGGGACAGAGGCGCCACTACATCCTCCTCTACATCACCCTCTTCTGGACCAGAATAGAATAGAATAGAATCTTTATTGTCATTGTACAGCAGTATAAAAATACGGTGGCAACGAAATTGATGCACAGCTCTCCCGTCAGTGCAAAAAGATAAATATTAAATAAATAACTAAAACAAGGCATGCACATACCAACAAACAGATAACAGACAAAAAAGGGACACTATATACAAATTATTAAGTAAGAGACAACCAGGACATGGACCACCAGGACCGAGACAAGGAGAGAGAGAGAGAGAGAGAGAGAGAGAGAGAGAGAGAGAGAGAGAGAGAGAGAGAGAGAGAGAGAGAGAGAGAGAGAGAGAGAGAGAGAGAGAGAGAGAGAGAGAGAGAGAGAGAGAGAGAATGCTCATGAGTTACCTCTCTCTCAATAGGTCAGTGATTAAGTGGTCACTTCAGCTGTAGTTAGCATTATCCTTATCCCATCAGACGTACTTCAGCTTGAACAGATTAGCATGCAGGTATAACTGTGCTAATTGCTAACTACCTGTATCCTCCGGTGTCTTCTGCTCCTCCAGGTATCGCTCCATCATCTGGTAGATGGAGAACCAGTGGGGGGTGGACTTCTCCGTGTGGCGCCTCAAGGCGTTGTCCAGACTGTTGGACCAGCAGCTAGCAGACCAAAGCTAATGTCAGATCACTCACTTTTCTTTTTTGTGCATTTTTTTTCTGCAAGCTATAGCAATAGTCTATATTGCTAAGTTTCCTTCTTGAGTACCAGCTAGCTAATAGCATCAAGTAGTTATCTTTTAGCTAGGTATGTAGCCGTTAGCTAGCTCGGTACGTAAAACAGTAGCGACAGGCTAGCGACAGGCTAGCAGGTTCTAACCTGAGCTCCAGCTTGCGCCACTGGATGATGATGTGGGTGACGAGCTCCAGCTCCTTCCTCAGAGACAGAGAGCGGCTAGCGTTGTTCTCCCAGTCCTGAGGGAGAGAGGGGGGGCCTGTTAGCACGTAGCATGTAGCATGGGTTCAGGGCGGTGCCCTGGTATACGTACAGTGGACCAAACACTGACCTGGGCTTTGCTGAGCAGGATCTCCATGCCATTGAGGAACTTTGCCAGCGGACTGGCGAGGCTGAAGGACAGGATTCTGTCCATCACCACCAACAGCTGGGAAGAGAACACCAAGACATCGGTGGGTCACACATCTTCATGCACAAACATTAGGGAATGAACAAGAAACACGAGAGATCCACCATGTTCCACCAATGGGAAACACTGCCCTACACTCCCTGGCCCCTTCAAGACGAAAGTGAAAGTGAAAGTGAAAGTGCACCTGCAGCAGAGCGGGGTGGTCGGGCCACTCCTCCAGGCGCTGGTGCACGGCGGTCCTCAGCAGCTCCAGGACGGGCAGGCAGTCCCGGGCCTGGGTCATGTTGGGCTGCTGGTAGAAGTCATAGGGCCCGTCCGTCTGCACCGTCAGCCCGCCCGGACCCTCGGAGCCCAGCACCGAGTTCTGCAGCACCGAGCCGAGGATCAGCTGACTGCCCGTGATCTGCTGGTCCTGCCCCGAGTCTGGATGGGGTCACAGGTTATAAGAATACAGAATTTACCAACCAGTTGGTCCTTTTGGAGTAATTACCACAGTGTGTGAAGATGGATTTTAGTTTTAACATTCATAGAGTTGTCTTAGTGTCGTGCAGCTAGTGAGATTAACCAAATACATTGATTAAGAATCCAACCAATCAAATGATAGAACACAATATTCTTAGAAAAACGTCCCACCTATCAGATGGTAGAAGCGTGACATCATGGGGGCAGCGATGTGATGGGAGGAGACCAGGGCCGTGATGTGGTCCTGGCTGTGATTGGCTGGCGGACTGCTCTGGTACCACAGTGACCGGGCGAAGCCCAGACACAGCCGCCGGTGCACCTGCACCACCGTGCTCATGGCCGCTGCCGACAGGAAGTTGTCATCGGACGACTCGCTTGCCATTTCCTGTTCCTCTTCGTCTGTGTCGATGGGGGCTTCCAGGGTGGGCTGGGAGGTGATGTCTTCAAAGTCCTGAACACAGGACACAGAAAAAACGCTTTTACTTTGAAATGGAAACATAGCAAGGCATAGCAAGCGGGTAGAATGCAGCTAGCATTAGCATGCTACTAGCGTGTAGCATGTTGCTGACATTTGCATTCTGCTAACATCGGCTTGCTACTAGAGTTAGCGTGCGGCGAGTACCTTGTTGAAGCGGGGGAAGCTGCGTCTGAAGTCTCTCTCCTCCTGCTCCTCCTCTGTGAGGCCACCACCATGCAGCCGGCTGCGGTTCCGGTACAGGCTGGCGTCCTCCTGCTCCTTCTGCCGCTTCCGCGCCTCCTCCTCGTCCCACGCATTCACCAGCGCCTGAGGAGCAACACCCACACACACACCAGTTACACTGTGAGTCCAGCGGTGCTCAGGGGGAGGGGAGCTCCGGGGACGGCCTCCTACCTGGCAGACGTGTCTGAAGAGGGCGAGGGTCTCCCGGTCCAGCCCCCCGGTGGTCAGCGCGTGACACTGCACGTACAGAAGCGCGTTGAGCAGCATGGCGTTTGGGGGCGGGACCACACGCTCCGCCAGAAGCCCCTCCCTCTGCGGTGGGAGGAGCTTGGTCAGGGCCCGCAACACGTCCATGCACGCCCGCGAGCACAGGAAGTCGGCGCGCGCCAGGTAGGTGGGCAGCCGCGGGCACGCCGAGGGGAACGCCAGCAGGGCGCGGGTCAGCGTGCGCAGGCCCGGCGCCAGGGCCGCCGACGGCGCCGACGCCACCTGCGCCGCCAGCAGGCGCATGCCGTGGCGCAGCGCCAGGATGCCGGAGCGCAGCGGGCCCACCACGTCGGGGTACAGCGGGTACTCGTCCTGCAGCCGCTGGGCGAAGCGGCGCTGGGAGCCCTGCCACACCGCCTCTTCCTTCAGCAGGCCCTGGATCCCCGCCCTGGGCTTGGCGGCGGGGCCCTGGGCGGCCTTCAGCAGGTGGGACAGCAGGGTCTGGATGGCGGCCGGCTGCCCGATGCTGCAGAGGTAGTGCTGCAGGTCCTGGAAGAGCCGGCCGTACTGGGGCTCCCGGGGCCGGCAGGCCTGCTTCCTGCTCAGCTCGCCGATCTGCTCCTTCACCTGCTGCATGCGGATCCACAGGTACCTGGAGGGAGGGGGTCCAGTCTCTTAGCCACACCCGGAGCCGGCCGGCCCGTCGTGACGGCACCAGCGGTCCGTCTCCACCGGCCTGTCCTACTGGGTCTCACTGCCCGGAGGTCTCACCTGATACGGGGGTGCTGGAAGCCGTCTGTGGTGCTACTCTCCTCCAGAGCCCCTCCCGTCAGCAGCTGGGAGGACAGGCTCCGCCCACGCCACTCCTCCTGCAGCAAGGCAAGCTGGGAAATAAAACAGCACACATCAGAAGGCTGAACCAGAGCAGATGTACTGTAGATCTAAGAAGGCCGATGACCGATGGACCAGACCAAGACATAGACAGAGCGGTCCAGACCGGTCCAGTCCTCCTCACCTCCTCCTGTGCATAGTTGAGCTTGTAGGCCCTCTTCACCGCCGGGTCAAAGATGGTCTGGGGCGTCCAGACCCGGATCTGCAGGAGGCCCATGTTGACCCAGAAGACCCCGGAGCGCACCATGTGGTCCGCTCCCCCGCCCGCTCGGTTCTGGACGTACTGGTCCAGGCAGGCCAGGCAGGCCTCGGCCACCCCGTCAGGCAGCAGGCTGTGGGGCATGGAGTCCCGGAAGGCGGTGTGGATGTCCTGGGCGTGGAGCAGGGGGTCCCGGTCATCCAGGACCAGGCCCTCGCAGCTCTCCATGTAGTTCTCCAGCAGCGCGGGGGGCAGCAGGTCGGCCATGCTCTGGAGCTGACGCCGCAGGAGGACCCCCTGCAGCTTGAGGTCTCCCGCTCTAGGGGGGAGGGGGGGAGACAGAGAGGTGTCACGTGTCTGTAGCATGTAGCGTGTCTGTAGTATGTCTTTAGCATGTAGCCTGTTTATAGTGTGTAGCATGTCTGAGGCGTGTAGCGTGTCTGAGGCGTGCAGTGTGTCTTTAGCATGTCTGTGGTGTGAAGCGTGTAGCGTGTCTGTAGTATGTCTTTAGCATGTAGCGTGTTTATAGTGTGTAGCATGTCTGAGGCGTGTAGCGTGTCTGTAGCGTGTCTGAGGCATGTAACGTGTCTGAGGCGTTTAGCGTGTCTGTAGCATGTCTGTGGTGTGAAACGTGGCGTGTAGCATATCTGTAGCATGTCTGCGCTGTGAAACATGTGGCATGTAGCGTGTCTGAGGCGTGTAGCGTGTCTGTAGCATGTCTGTGGTGTGAAACATGTGGCGTGTAGCATGTTTGTAGCATGTCTGCGGTGTGAAACATGTGGCGTGTGGCGTGTTTGTAGCATGTAGCGTGTCTGTAGCATGCTCACCTGAACTCGGCGAGCGCGGGCAGCGCCATGTTGTCCCACAGCACGGCGTTGGCGTCCTGCAGCTGCTGCACGCGCTCCCGCCACTCCCCCAGGGACACGTGGGACGAGGAGAGCAGCGCCGCGCAGGACGGGTCCCAGCCCCCGCGGGCCTCGCCGCTGCTCAGCACTCCCAGCATGCACCTGGACCACACCGCCTTGCTCAGCGCCGGAGGGCCCTGAGGGGGGGAGGGACACAGGATTCAGATTACCCATCCTAACAGTTCCAGTCCCCAAAGGGCTTCACAGGCCCCAGTATAAAGCCCCGCCCCCAAACCCTGAGCCCAGAGGAGGTTTCTTCCTGTTGTGGTCTCACACTGAGGTACAGAACCCAATAAGGAGCAGAGCCTTCTGGACCAGTAACATTATTTTTAAGATGATTACCACGGTGTCTGCGCCACGGTGCGCTTTGATTGGCTCGCGGACTTCGGGACTCAAAGGGTTCCACTTGAGCCAGCGGTCGGGGTCAGAGGTCACGCTGCTGTTCCACAGAGCAGCCAGGGCTTCGGACAGCAGCTCACACCACACCAGCTGCAGCTCCTCCGCAGGCTGGGAGGGGAAGAGCAACTGTTAGTCAGGACTGATTGGTTTAGACGGTTCTGCTTCCCACGTGTTTGATAACCAGGCTTCAGATGGACAGCCGGCGTGATGTTCACCTGAGAAAACGGTCTAAAAAGGAGGTCTAAAGCTTTAAAGGAGCACATGGTTTTACTGGAGCCTTTTCCCGCTCTTTAGCTGGCGCCATGTTGGACCCACTGGTACTGACCCGGTCGCTGGTGAGCAGGAACCAGAGTGGCTGCAGCTGGCTGAGGTTCATGGGGGTGGACTGGAGGCAGAACCGCAGGTGTCTGGACAGCTCCCGCCGCAAGCCCTCCTCCGCCTCAGGGTCTCTGGGGGGGGCAGGACGCAGGTTCGATACCGCCGGCGGCTCTCAACACATTCCCACGGCTGAGAGGGACTGACTGACTGGCTGACTGAGGATAGTATATATAGTATAGTATATATAGTGTGTATAGTCTAGTTTATATTACCCCTGTGTCAGAGCCAGCTGCAGCAGGTCAGTGCTGAGGCGCAGCTGGTTCAGGACGGCCAGCTCCTCCATCAGGGGCCACAGTTGGGCCCTACGCTGGAGCTGCTGGAGTAGCTCCCTGCTAGGAGGAGTGTCACCTCCTTCTGCCGCTGCTCCTCTGTCGCCCAGCCCCTCCGGCCTGGCCTCCAGGAGACCGTGGGAGGCCATGAGTCTGTACTGCTTCTCCACGCAGGAGTGGAGCTTGTCTAGCACCCCTGGAGGAGGACGAGGAGGAGGAGGAGGAGCAGGAGAAGGAGCAGGAGGAAGTAAACATGAGGGGAGGGGAGGAGGTGAACGTGAGGGGTGAGAGGATGGGTGGAGGGTATGAGAAGGTGGATAGAGGATGACAACAGAAGGAGGAGGAGAGGTAGAAGGGGAGAGAATAGGGTTAAAACGACAGTGTAACGCGGGACAGCGTGGGAGAGGAGAGAGGAGAGGGGAGTCACAGAGCCGCGGGCTGTACCCGTGTTGTGGGGCTCCAGCTGGTTGTTGGCCAGCAGCACCAGGCCCCAGGCTTCCAGCAGGCTTTCCTTGGTGTCCAGGCCCAGCGAGGCCCCCTGCAGGCGGGTCAGCTCCCGTCTCCGCAGCGGGGCGCCTCCCTCCAGGCGAAGCTCGCTCACGTCCAGCGCCTGACTCAGCACCCGCAGGCGGGAGGCGCAGTCCGCCACGGACTCCAGCTGGGAGGGGAGAGGGAGGCGCAGAGGGGGGGTTTGGATCCCAGTCGAAAGGTTCAGACAGACAGACAGACAGACGTACTTTAATGATCCCTGAGGGAAATTGCATTCGTTACAATACAATACTCCAGGGAAAAAAGAAAGAAGAGACAGACACTCTACATATAAGTAAAGTGTTAGAATATATAAATATATAATATAAACCTATGTAAAATATAAAGTATAAACCTATGTAAAATAGAACCTATGTAAAATATAAACCTATATAAAGCAATATAGAAAAAATATACATAAAGAAATATACATAAATGTACATGCATCCAGGCATACACTAAGGTGATAGCAAACACAAAGATGTAGCATGTCGGATTCTATGTTGTAAAAAAGACCAATTGTGCATAGAGATGACCAGTTATGTAGTTAAATGAAAAGAAATGACCAGTTATGCAATATGAATGAATAACCTGTTATGCAGCAGAAACTACAATTAAAGGTTCTGGGTTCGGACCACTAACTGTGCCGCTTTTATCCCTTTGGTACCTTTGAGATGTTGATGGGTGCCTTTGTTAAACTATTAATTAGTGTTAAACTAACACTTTATGGGTGGACCCTTCAAGAGAAGGGCTTTTACATCACACTGTAATAGAATTATCTTCAACCTCAACATGTCAAAATAGATCATTTTAAAAAGTGTCCATCGATGGTTTGATTCACATCCCAAGGTTTGACGGCTAGAGAGGAGATGATGGATCATGCTGACCTTGAAGGGCAGGGCCTTGCCCAGGATCTTCTGGATGCTCTTCAGGGCAGTTGTCATGGAGACGGGGGTGGAGAGCACGGTCTGGATGGCGGCCGCCACCGTCTGCAGCTCCTGGAGACCCCTGGACACGCAAACCATTCGACAGCCAATCAGAGACCCCGTACGGGGCGCTCCAACAGGTGGGCGGGGCAAGGTCTGGAGACACTCCCACCAACGACCAACGGACAGCGTTGTTGCTAGGTTACTGACAAGATGGCGGCGAAGAGGCGAGCATGAGACCGAGACGGGGGGCTTACTGGAAGTCCGCCAGGCCGTCCCCCAGCAGGAGCTGGGGCAGGCGCAGGATGAGGTGCTTGTGGATCCACTGCCAGTGGAGCGACAGCACCGAGACGCCCTGGGAGTCTGCAGCCAGCGTGTTGCACACGTCCCAGAAACGGTCACGCCACTGCAGCTGCTGCAGGATCTGAGACACACGGACACACAGGGACAGACAGGCAGACAGGTACACAGACAGACAGACAGGGACACACAGGGACAGACAGACAGACGGGGACACACACAGGGATAGACAGACAGGTACATACAGGGACATACACGGACACACACACAGGGACAGACGCACAGACACACAGGGACGGACAGAGAGACACACACAGGGACACACACACACACACACAGGGACACACAGGTACACACACAGACAGGTAGACACACACACACAGGTAGACACACACACACACGTAAGAAATCTAAGTCCAAACACCTCCATGTTTTCATTCATTACAGCCGAACATCCAGAGGGGCTCAGGAGTATCACAGCAGACATTTGTCTGGGGTCCGTACCTCGAACATGATGTGGTCTGAGATGTAGGGCTGTCCGGTCTGGATGGCCTGCAGGGTGAAGACATCCCAGAGGTCGAAGAAGGTCCGCAGGTGCATGAGGACTGGGTGGGGCAGGTGGCCAATGTCCACCGAGCCTGGGGGGAGGGGGGACATACACACTAGGACTACACTACCCATAATGCACCTCAACTTCAGCTGAGAACGTTCAAGTCACATAGTTTTTTGTGCAGGTTTTGCTGCCATGTGTATTGTGCTTATATGTATATATATATATATATTTGGACCCTGCTCTTGGTGTGTACCTTTACTGAAGGCCGTGGCGATCCTCAGGGCACAGTTCTGGGCCGACAGGCTGATGGCACAGGTGCAGATGACCGAGCGTTCCTCTCGGTCCATCATCAGGACCACCCTGGACCAATGGAGGAACACAAGCAGCCCACCGCTCAGAAACGCTCCACTGCTCTCCCTGAACATTCACCTGAAGGTCCACGCTTAGGACAGCCTAGTGGTACGGGTGGACTACCCCCAGCCAAGAGGTTCTGGGTTCGAGTCCCAATGTCCGTACTCAACCTGTAGATATCCTTGCGATAGATGCTCTCACCTGGTCCTTTAAGACCTGCATCTGCATTTACCATCACCACTGAGAGAAGCAGGCCTACATGTCATATGGTACATGTCATATGTTACGTGCTACATGTTACATGTCATATGTTACATGCTACATGTGACACAGCTCATGTTACATGCTACATATCTCATGTTACATGCTACATGTAACATGTCATATGTTACATGCTACATGAACATGTCATATGTTACATGTTACATGTGACATATCTCATGTTATACGCTACATATCTCATGTTACATGCTACATGTAATTTGTTACATGATACATGTTATATGTTACATGCTACATGTCATTTGTTACATGATACATGTTATATGCTACATGTCATTTGTTACATGCTACATGTCATATGTTACACGCTACATGTTACATGTTATATGTTACATGCTACATGTTATATGCTTCATGTCATTTGTTACATGCTACATGTCATATGTTACATGCTACATGTCATATGTTACATGATACATGTTATATGCTACATGTCATTTGTTACATGCTACATGTCATATGTTACACGCTACATGTTACATGTTATATGTTACATGCTACATGTTAAATGCTACATGTTATATGCTTCATGTCATTTGTTACATGCTACATGTCATATGTTACATGCTACATGTCATATGTTACATGCTACATGTTATATGCTACATGCTACATGTTATATGCTACATGTCCCCAGCGCTCACCTGTTGGCGACGGCGTTGAGGGCCTCCAGGAACTCCACGTAGCGCTCCTCGTCCTCGAAGCTGCACTTGTTGGCCAGGATGTCCAGGTACTGCTTGTTCCAGCGCATGTCCACCAGGATGCGGTACTCATCTGGCACACAGGACGCACTGGTTAGGACGCAGGGCGCCGCCGCCTCGGACCCTCGCACCTCCACCCTGCCGGGGGCACGGCCGGGTGGAGAGAGGCGGAGATGTTCCCTTATGGATGCTGACCAGTGGGAGCTTCGAGGGAAGGGGTTGGCTCATGAAAGCATTTAATTGGTGGAAATACTCTGAAGGAGGAGCTAGATAGGGGAGGGTGAGGTAGATAGACAGGTGGGTGGGTGGGTGGGGCCTGATTAAAATAAAAGTATGGGGGGGGGGGGGGGGGGGGGGGAGCCAGGAGATAATGGGAGGGCCTAATTCTCAATGGGAGGAGCCCACTATAGGACAGTGGGAGGGGCCTGTGTGGAATGGGGGGAGCTTGTGTCTGATAAAGTAGGAGGGGCCAGAAGGCCAGTGGGCGGAGCCGGGGCCTACCTGTGCTGTGCGGCTGCAGCAGCTCAGCCAGAGAGCGGCCCTTGGCGGTCAGCTTGCTGCTGAACACCGCCTTCAGGGCGCGGTTCCCCGCCTCCACCTGCACCAGGGCGGGGTCTGGACACACGGGTGGTGGTCGGTTACAGCAGGGACAACATCACTTGGGCATGCTTGTAGTAACTATAACTATGACATAACAGGTAGAGATAAGTTTATGAATGTTCTCATTCATCCAGGTCATGTTTAATCCGGCCAACAATTAAATTAAATAAATACCTGGGTCTAACTCCACTGTCTGTCAGACTAGTGCGGACTAGTCAGACTGCTGCGTTACGAACTGATGAAGCCGCTTGGATAAGAGGCGAAACGTCTTCACAGACAAATCTAAGTCCAGTTGCGTTAGATTTAATTGTTGGCCGGATTAAACAGGTAGAGATGGTAGCAGACCGGGGGCATGCTTGTAGTAACTAACTATAACATAACATAAGTATAACAGGTGGAGATGGTAGCAGACCGGGGGCGTGCTTGTAGTAACTAACTATAACATAACATAACATAAGTATAACAGGTGGAGATGGTAGCAGACCGGGGGGTGTGCTTGTAGTAACTATAACATAACATAAGTATAAAAGGTGGAGATGGTAGCAGACCGGGGGCGTGCTTGTAGTAACTAACTATAACATAACATAACATAAGTATAACAGGTGGAGATGGTAGCAGACCAGGGGCATGCTTGTAGTAACTATAACATAACATAAGTATAACAGGTAGAGATGGTAGCAGACCGGGAGCGTGCTTGTAGTAACTATAACATAACATAAGTATAACAGGTGGAGATGGTAGCAGACCAGGGGCGTGCTTGTAGTAACTATACATAACATGAGTATAACAGGTGGAGATGGTAGCAGACCGGGGGCGTGCTTGTAGTAACTATAACATAACATAAGTATAACAGGTGGAGATGGTAGCAGACTGGGTGCATGCTCGTAGTAACTATAACATAACACAAGTATAACAGGTAGAGATGGTAGCAGACCGGGGGCGTGCTTGTAGTAACTATACATAACATAAGTATAACAGGTGGAGATGGTAGCAGACCGGGGGCGTGCTTGTAGTGCTTCCCCAGGTGCGTGAGCCAGTTAGAACGCAGCACCCAGTCTCCGTGGGAGGCGCGCTCCGTCAGCAGGCGCACGGCGCTGGGGATGAGTCGGAGGGCGTCGCCGTCCTCCAGGTCCACCACGCCCCCTGAGAACACCTGGCCCTCCAAGGACCCCCCGGCCCCGCTCTGCAGCGCCCTCTGGAGGTCGCTCAGGCTCAGGGGCCGCGTCCTGAAACACACACACACACACACACACACACACAGGGTCAGGTCCAGGGTAGGGTTAGGTCTAAGGTTGGGTCCAGGTCCAGGTCCAGGGTCCTCACCGTTTCCCCTGCAGGCTGAGGGTGTTGAGGCAGAAGGACAGCACCTGTCCGTCTCTGAGGACGGAGGAGAAGCAGGCGTCCTCCGTGGAGGTGAGGGCAGAGGGGAAGCCGTCGGGCCACACCCCGGCACACAGCAGCCCCTGGCCCCAGTCCTCCGTGTCCAGGATGGCCAGGTGCTGCTCGATCACCCACTGGGCTTGCTGTGGGGGGGGGGGGGGGGGGGGGAGACAGAGAGCATTCAGCCCTGAACAGTGGGGAGCAGCGTCACTGAGGACAACGGCACACGACAGCATGACCGTCCATCACAGCTCACCCTCTGGCTCGCGGGGGTGCGTTGGCACAGGGAGTAGGCCGCCCCGCAGGCGTACTGCAGGGCGCTGGGCAGGTCCACGCCGCGCTGCAGCTGGCTGCCCAGCAGGGCGGCGGCGGAGAGCAGCGTGGACACACAGGAGGCTGGAGAGTCTGGGGAGAAGAAGAGGAGGAGCACGGTTGTGGTCCAGAGCCTCTGGGGGTTCACTGAGGAGAGAGTCTCCTCACAGGTTATTGGGTGTGACCTTGCGTGTGCTCCTACCCCAGATGGCGTCTTTGATCCCCTTGTGGATCTCCACCAGCAGGTCGCAGACACAGTCCCCCAGGACCCCCGCGGCGTGGAGCAGGGTCTTGATGTCCAGCGTGTCCCAGCAGACCCCCTCGTGTTCCCCCGGGACGTAGATCTCCACGCCGCGGTTCCTCATGGCCCGCGAGATCTCGCCGTGGGAGGGGTCCATGGTGAGGAACAGCCTTTCAGGACGCACAAACACAGTTTCTGACATGTAATTACTCTACAGGTTTCTGACATGTTATAACTTTACAGGTTATGGACGTGTTATGACTCTACAGGTTGTGGACGTGTTATGACTCTACAGGTTGTGGACGTGTTATGACTCTACAGGTTGTGGACGTGTTATGACTCTACAGGTTGTGGACGTGTTATGACTCTACAAGTTGTGGATGTGTTATGACTGTACATGTTGTGGTCATGTTATATAGTTAGTTTTTTGGACATGTTATAACAACAGGTTGATGACATGTTATGACTATACAAGTTGTGGATGTGTTATGACTGTACAGGTTGTGGTCATGTTATATAGTTACAGTTTTTTGGGGGACATGTTATAACTCTACAGGTTGTGGACGTGTTATGACTCTACAGGTTGTGGACGTGTTATGACTCCACAGGTTTCTGACATGTTATGACTCCACAGGTCGTGGTCATGTTATAACAGGTTTGGGACCCGGCTGGTACCTGAAGTTGGGGTGGGGGGTGACCTTGGGCGTGGCCCCGTCGATGACGCCCCTCTCGTTGATGGTCAGACAGCCGCCGGGCTCCAGCAGGGCGTTGAGCCGGTCCAGAACCGACGGACTGGACCCCACAGCGAGACGGGAAGGAAGGACAAGGATTTGGGGGATTTGAAAAAAAAAGCTCAGCGACAAACAGACAGGAAGTGAACAGGGGAAGCACTTCCTGGTGGTCACCTGCAGAAGTTGACATTGTCCATGAGCAGCCAGTCCCCGGCCTGCAGGGCCTGCACCAGCATGCCGTCCAGCCACTCGAAGCCCCCGTTGGTCCAGCCGTCCTCCAGCTGCGCCAGGCGCTCCTTCAGCAGCGTGAAGTCCATCTGCAGCTTGGACATGTCTGGGACCGGGCCACAGCAGAACCAGATCCAGGGTTCAGCAGGTGACGGGCGCGAGGCTCGTCAGAACAGCGAGGTTACGAGCGACACCGTGAGCTCGGTGTTAGCATGTATTAGCGTGTTAGCATGTAGCCTCAGCTGGACGGCGGGTTACCTGTGAAGACCTTGAGCTTGGTGTTGAGCTTCTGCAGCAGCAGGATGATGACCTCCAGCTTGTTGAGGGCCTCCGACGTGACCACGCCCCCGGAGCGCTCCAGCCCCGCCTCCTTCAGCCAGCGCCGGAACAGCCCCCACGTCTTCAGCAGGAACTCCGTGTCCTGCACGCCCACGTCCAGCGACATCAGCCCCCGCCGCGTCACCATGGCAACCACGTAGTCCACGTTCTCCAGCACCTGCTGCCAGGGCCGCATGATGTCCACCTGGAGGGGGGAGGAGGAGAGGCTAGCGGTCGACGTGTGAAGGCGCGCGAGGAGGCGAGCGTCAACGCTGGCACCACCGGCGGTACAGGAGATCTTCACAGAGTTAAGGCTGGGTTATGCTTCGTTTATGCTTCCGTGTCGACGCAAGGCTGGGCGGTTGCGTACCCTTCACGGACCCTTTACGTCCTTGACGTGCACCTCCCAAAATCCTAGACGCGCGTCGAGGCGACGCAACCCTGACACAACCCCAACGCAGCGGCTTTGGCTGTGATTGGTCCGTGAACATACTGTACATTCGCTAGAGATCGCTTTTCCGGTTTCCACTCGTAAACACTGCCACGGTGTAAACACAGCCTTGATAAATGCTTCGACTGATTGGCGACAACATATGTATACATAACTTTTGCCTTCATTTCTGTAAACTTTTTTTTACTCACTAGTAATCCGTATGTAATGACCAGAATGGTCATTCTGGTCCCTCTACCGGTGTGGCAATGAATTGCATTTCAAGACGTAAACCCCACGCAGAACCATCACGGTCTCATGACTGCGTCCAAGCAATTGCGTGGCCATTGCGTGATTACTACGTAATCCCTACGCAGAAGCATAAACCAGCCTTTAGAAGTTCAATAGGAGAGGACTGCAAGACGCTTGGGATCAAAGGATCCCGAGCAGAACCGGAGGGCCCGAGCTCACCTGTTCAAAGCCCCCCAGCAGCTCCGTGGTGTCCATGGCGCTGTTCATGGCCATGACCCGGAGCCGGTGGCCCGTCAGCAGAGCCAGGAGCCGCACCAGGCTGGTCTTCCCGCTGGCCGTGGGCCCCACCAGGACGGACATCCAGCCCATCTCCACACACTTCATCAGGGACTCCAGCGGCCGCAGCGCCTGGTGGGTGATGGAGAGGGGCGGGTCCAGGGTGACCGGTGCCCCCCCGCTGCGCTGCAGCACCGAGAAGCCCACCTGGGGGAGGAGAGGGGGAGGAAGAGGGGGAGAAAATTAACTTTTGAATTTCTTTGAATTTCTATTTTCAACAGCTACGCATTTCATCAAGTCAACGGACGTGACGGTGGAGACAGGGAGGTGGAGCAGGAAGACCAACCTGGAGGTTGAGGGGAGTTATGTGGAACTCTCTAGACCGGGCGTAGGGCTCAAAGTCTGCGCCAAACACCTTCCTGAACACTGACAGCACCTGGGGGGAGAGGGGAACATGGGACTAACATGAAGGTCCATCCTGAACATGTCCAGCTGCAACAGCCCTCTGACACCACCAAGTCACAGGATTGGTTCTTCATCTGGCTGGCAACTCAGGAAACCGTGGAAGACACAGTTGAAGGCAGAGGCAGGTACCTGGGCCTTGTCAGCCTCCGACCTCATCCTGTCAGCGTACACCAGGCCCACGTGCTGGCCCGGGTTGAAGAAGCCTGGCGATTGGTCAGCCTGCATCAGCTGACACCAGCGGAACATGTCTCGCAGGTTGAACTCCCAGGGGCCCCCTCTCTGACCCCACTTCCTGTCCACGCTCACTTCCTGTACCAGCTGGGTGAGGCGGAAAGGACAGGAATGTACAAATGAAATAAAACAATCGCTGGTTGACAACATTTTTTCATAATTTCTTGGAAGTCGTTTCATAGCGAGTCTTCAGACATCCTTCCTGGAGCGTACCGTGGTGCTGAACTCCACCATCTTGGAGATGATCTCCTTGTCAATGCTAGGGAAGATGGAGTCCCCAATGAACTCCATGTCTCCGCTGGTCAGCTGGTCCACGAACACCTGGAACACGAGGAGCAGCACGGTCAAACTAGAGCTTCTGGAGGCTCCATGGGGGAATGTGGATATCAGAGTCCTACTACAGTCCTACGACAGTCCTACTACAGTCCTACGACAGTCCTACGGCAGTCCTACGGCAGTCCTACTGCAGTCCTACTGCAGTACTACTGCAGTCCTATAACAGTCTTACTGCAGTCCTACTGCAGTCCTACGAGAGTACTACTGCAGTACTACTACAGTCCTACGACAGTCCTACTACAGTCCTACGACAGTCCTACGACAGTCCTACGGCAGTCCTACTGCAGTCCTACTGCAGTCCTATAACAGTCTTACTGCAGTCTTACTGCAGTCCTACGTGAGTACTACTGCAGTACTACTACAGTCCTACTGCAGTCCTACGACAGTACTACTGCAGTACAGTACTACTACAGTCCTACTGCAGTCCTACGACAGTACTACTGCAGTCCTATAACAGTCTTACTGCAGTCCAACGGCAGTCCTACTATAGTCCTACTGCAGTACTACTACAATCCTACTAGTCTACTAGTCTTACTGCAGTCTTACTGCAGTCCTACTGCAGTCCTACTACAGTCCTACTGCAGTACTACTGTAGTACTACTACAGTCATACTGCAGTCTTACTGCAGTCCTACTACAGTCTTACTGTAGTCCTTCTACAGTCCCTCTACAGTCCTACTACAGTCCTACCTGGGTGAAGCGGTTGAGGAAGGACTTGGGCAGCCCCTTGCGGCCCCCCCCCTGGGTGAAGGGGTTCTGGCAGCCGAAGATGCGGGTCTTGTGTTGCTGGACGCGGAAGCTCATGCCCAGCTCGGGGATGTAGATCTCAGCTCGGTGGTCGAAGCACGCGTTCAGGCCCTCCAGGACAGACTGGGAGGCCAGGTTCAGCTGCAGAGCCAGGGAACATGGGGTCAGCACGCACGCACGCACACACACACACACACACACACACACACACACACACACACACACACACACACACACACACACACACACACACACACACACACACACACACACACACACACACACACACACACACACACACACACACACACACACACACACACACACACACACACACACACACACCTCGTCCAGGACGATCCAGTGTCCCGCCTTCAGCGCGGCGAGCAGGGGGCCGTCTCTCCAGGCGAACTCTCCCCCTTTCCCCCCCTCCACCGGGAGGTCTGTCCCAAACAGGTCAGTCACGTCCTGCAGGGAGGGAGGAGAGAGAGGGGGGAGTACAGTCACTGAGTACATGTGGATTAGATGAGATGATGGAGGGACCGTTTCTCCCAACAGGGAATATCAGGAAGATGAGGAATAATCGGGTCACAGCGATTTAGAGTAAAGAATCTATTAATATTCACACTTCAGTTCTGACAGCCGCGAGGAGTCCCACTAGTCTGTGAGTCACTTTGGATAAAAACATCTGCTCAATGACTAAATGAAGAGGAATATTAAAATAAACGATCCAAGGACTTGATGTGGATGAGACGTATCAGTGTTCAGAGTAGGGGTGGAGCGGTTCACAAAGTCGGTTCGGTTCATGGTTTTGTGGTCACGGTTTTCGGTTCAGTTTGGTATTTTTGATTGTCATGTTGATTGACTTTTGTCAACAACTTTCTTACCGCCGTCATCGTAGGTCACTCTAAATGCAAAGTGGTCCCATACAGCAGACCTAGGCCATCCTGAAAGTTCTGTTGGCCGTAACCCGACTGACCCTGTCAGTTTAGAACCGACCCAAATATATCGTATGTATTGTAACTTGCGTTAAGACCGACCGTTTTTTTTTACTCTTCAAACAACTAATGCAAATTCAATAAAACCCTTTTAATTATATTTTAGTAAGTATCGCAAATATAAATTGCCTACATACACACGTAGGCTACGTTCTTTCTTGTATATTCGCTTCATTTTATCAATGGTTCGCACTTGTCTGTGATAATGGCTGCGGCTGCAGTAAAGAAAATGTTCACGGTCACCGTTCAAAGTTATACGGATTCAGGCACCGTAGCAATACATTAAATAAATGCATTGAAATATCTCGACACCGCTATAACGTGACACGAAGTTCTGGAACACCTGTGCCCAGATCTTTACCCATCCCTTCTCCCCTCGAGTCTTACAGTGACGTGTCGACTGATGTCAAGGAGACCTCTAAACTTTTACGGGATGGAGACCCAGTCAGTGACGTCACGATATGCAAATGTGTTTAAATTCATACCAACGTATTCACGATGACCAAAATTTCACTTTTTTTTTTTACTTAGAATTTTGAAAAAAAAAAAATATATATATAGACCTACCTAGCGACCCTTTAATTTTATTTTTTGGTTATTACTGCAAACAGAAATATTTTTAAGGATGGCCCTATAAAGTGCTGCTGGCACATCTTCTAACAAGCTAGCAACTTCTGGCTCTTTCCTACTCGCCATACCCACACAATTCTCCACAACAACTGACCCAATACTCTGCTACACCCGGCTACAATACTTCGCTTCTTCTTGTTGTTTACTACTGGTGGTTGGCTTAAGGCGCACTACCACCACCTTCTGCTCTGGAATGTACACGCTTCACCTTTGAGAAGAAGGAGCAGCACATGAACCGAACGCAACACACGGGATTCGGACCGAGACAGTCGAACCGAACGCTTCGGAGGGTTTTCATAATCCGTCCCATCCCGAGTTCAGACAGGATGTTTATCATCGGTGATGTCATCGCCGTAGCATCAGCGTCTGGTGGTCCGGGGTCCCAGGGGGCTCACCGTCTGTTCTGAGAGGTTGATCCGGACCAGCTGGTTCCCCGAGGCCTGGGCCAGCGCCGCCACCAGGCTGGTCTTGCCCACGCCGGGGGAGCCCTCCAGCAGCACGGGCCTCGGCAGCTTCAGGGCCCTCAGGAGCCGCTGGGCGTTGACGGCCGTGGTGCCGGCCCCCATGGCGTAGTCCGTCAGGCTGCGGCCCTCGCTCTGAGGACCTGAGGGAGGCCAGGGAGAACACGGAGGGTCAAAGATGGGCGTTGTATACACGCGGGGTCGAACGAGCGTGGCGTCATGTGCACGTGCACGCTCTCTCATGCACTCTCTCTCTCTCTCGCGTGCGCACTCTGTCTCACGTGCACTCTCATGCACACTCTCACACGCACGCTCTCACGTGCATTCACTCTCTCACGTGCACCAGCACCAGACCTAGGGCGATGTAGAAGGGGTCGATGCCGAAGAAGTCGTCCCCCCACTGGGGCTGGCGGGGCAGCGTGGTGTCGTACACCCTCAGGGCGTCCAGCGCCTCCCGGTCCAGACGGCTCATCTTACCGAGACGGCGCCGCAGGAAGCCCAGGCAGGACCGCCGGGCCAGCAGGGCCTGGTCTGAACAGCCCACCGTGGTCCCTGGAGGGGGGAGAGGGGGGGAGAGAGGGAGAGAGAGGGGGAGAGAGAGTCCACAACATAGTCATGAAGTAACTCAGCGACTCGTTAACTAACAACAATATTAACGATGTAACTCAGTGACTCCATAACTCTGTTACTACGTAACTCATAACTCATAACGACCGGCTGGAGCGTCTCACCTGAGCCGAGGCCGTCCACGTACACCAGGCAGGCAGCGTGGACGAAGGCGGTGACCGTGTCCAGCCGGAGGTCCCACTCCACCTCCTCGTCCTCCTCCTCCGCGGCGCCCATGGTCATGAAGCCGTCCTCGTCGCGCTCGCACACCGTGTTGAGGAAGGTGACCCAGGACAGGACGTCCCGCACGCTCAGCACGCAGCGCCGGCCAAAGTCCTGCCGGGTCAGCCAGTCCATGAAGTCCAGCATCAGCTCCCCCAGGTCCCCGCCTGGGCCAGAGGGCAGAGTCAGGGAACAGAACCCACACCCAGAGGACTGAAGTCTGAATGATCTGGACTATCAGCACCATCAGTACCGATGCATCTCCATGGCAACTGTTTCATCACACTGACAGCAGATGCACTGTTATGTTGTATGACACTAGTATGTACAAAATATGTACAATATGTATAACAATAAACCAAATAGTTTCATTCAAAAGAGGGCACCTTGAATTTCTAAATGATAATACTTTTCATCACACAGACACTACATGAATTTAACATGATGACAAACATCCAAGTTCATTCAGATGTTCACACCCAACATTGATGACTAGTTGAAGCTGCTAGCATTAGCCACCTAGCCCCTGAGCACCAGCACGTCAGTCAGAGTCACAGGGCTAGCCTACCTTCCAGGGACAGCCCTGCCCTCAGGTTGTGCTGGACAATCTGCAGCAGGTCTGTCCTGCTGTTGCTCTGGGGACACCAGATCTCCGTGAAGCGGTTCCTGAGGGCCGGGGAGAGCTGGAGACACACAGACCACCAGGGTTAGCTTCCTTAGCCGTAGCTAAGCTACGACTAAGGGCCCATCCACATGGAGACGATTTTCGAGTGAAACCGCAAAGGTCTTGTGCGTTCAGGCCGACCGTAACGATGGATCCGGCGTTTTTGGTGCCTGAAAACGCTCTTTTTTGAAACCAGGTCCCAGGGTGGAAAACTCAAAAACGTTTCAGGTTTTGGATTCGTGTGGACACCAGAAACGCAAACGATGATGTAATCGGCCAGAGTCGGAGCGAAATAAATGTGGAGCGAAATAAATAT
>JAXIVH010000033.1:2665266-2702309 GCA_036785325.1 Urophycis tenuis
AGATTCCTGTCTTTGAGTAAGAACATACTAAGAACATATTTTATCTGAGATAAGTAAAGTATCTAAACCGATACGGGGCCGTCTGGCCCGTGGACAGCGTGAGCAGCTGTCAGAACTCCACACGGAGCACCCAGGACCCCGGCGTACCTTCCTCCCTCCGTAGAGCCCCGGGGGGTTCTGGGTGGCAAACAGCATGAAGCGAGGGTGGGCCCTGATGACCTCCTGCGTCTCGGCCACAAACAGCTCTCGGTTGTCGTCCAGCAGCCGGTTGAGGGCCTCCAGCACGTCGGTGGGGGCCAGGTTGAGCTCATCCAGGATGATCCAGTAGCCCTTCCTCATGGCGTCGATCAGGACGCCTGCACGGACACACGGTTAGCGCCAGCAGAGGGAGACCCTCCGTAATCCCCCCTCCGTAATCAAAAGGAACACAAAGAAAAAACGGTGACTTAACATTACATAGCCAGGACACCAAACCAGCTACTTAACATTACATAGCCAGGAAACCAAACCAGCGACTTAACATTACATAGCCAGGACACCAAACCAGCTACTTAACATTACATAGCCAGGACACCAAACCAGCTACTTAACATTACATAGCCAGGACACCAAACCAGCTACTTAACATTACATAGCCAGGAAACCAAACCAGCTACTTAACATTACATAGCCAGGAAACCAAACCAGCGACTTAACATTACATAGCCAGGACACCAAACCAGCTACTCAACATTACATAGCCAGGACACCAAACCAGCTACTTAACATTACATAGCCAGGAAACCAAACCAGCGACTTAACATTACATACCCAGGAAACCAAACCAGCGACTTAACATTACATAGCCAGGAAACCAGACCTGCGACTTAACATTACATAGCCAGGAAACCAAACCAGCGACTTAACATTACATACCCAGGAAACCAAACCAGGGATTTAACATTACATACCCAGGTAACCAAACCAGCGACCAAACATCACATACCCAAAGCTAAGCTAAGCTAAGCTATGCTACATGGCGTCGGGGTCAGGGGTCGGGGGTCGTACCCTCCTTGAAGAGCAGCTTCCCGCGGTCGTCTGACGAGTAGCAGCCGATGTACTCCTGGATGTCCGTGTGCTCGTGGTTGTTGATGCGGACGCACTGGTTCCCCGTGGCCAGCGCCAGCCAGCGGATCAGGCTGGTCTTACCCACCGACGTCTCCCCTTGGATCAGCACCGGGTGGCTCCTGCGGGGGACAGAGCCCGGGCCGTTAGGCCCTGGAGGAGCTAAGGTGTGCAGCAGTGGGTGGGAGACTCTAACGGTGTTTTTTGACCATCGACTAGAACCTCAGTGGATCCATTTGGTTGGCTTGCATTCCTCTGAGAACAGCGGTTCAGAAAGCAGGCGGTTTGGGTTTTGGCGGGAGAGCGGGCGAAAGGGGCGGGCCTCCGGGGAGGAGGTTGTAATTACCCAGCAGACACCACGCGGACCAGGTCTCTCAGGTTTAGTTTGACGGAGTCGGTGAGGATGTAGGTGGGGTCCAGGGCGGGCTCCAGCTCCCCCTGCGACACCCAGTACCCCTCCAGGGGAACGCAGGCCCGGCCCGTGGGCTCCGGGATGGGCTGCAGCACACACAGAACCACGTGAACCCAACTACTTCCTGTTTCCTGTTTCCAGTCACTTGATCAACATGTCAACACATTTTGATCCACACATTGTGTGTGTGTGGTGTGTGTGTGTGTGTGTGTGTGTGTGTGTGTGTGTGTGTGTGTGTGTGTGTGTGTGTGTGTGTGTGTGTGTGTCTGTGTGTGTGTGTGTGTGTGTGTGCGTGCTCACCTGTCTGAGACACTTGATGTTGCCCCCCAGGACGTGCTGAGACACCAGCTTCTGGACCTGGGGGTGGGAGCTGCGGTCCAGCTGGGTCAGGAAGCTCAGACAGAAGCCCTGCAGGGCCAAAAATACACTCACAGTGAGATCAGCGAATAACATCACAGGTAACCAGGTACGCCAGGCTCAGGGTCCCAGCACCTCCACTATCACATCCACACATCACAGGGGGTGCGCGGACCACCCACCTCGTACAGGGAGCGCTGCAGGGAGTGGCAGGGGTTCAGGGCCACGTATTTGAGGGCCCTGCAGAGGGTCCGCAGGCTGTAGTGGGGCCGGTGGCCGGTCCCATCCACCAGGCGGCTCTGGGCCTCCCTCCGGATGGCCAGGTAGAAGCTGCAGGAGAACACACAGGGGAGGTGAGACAGGAGATGGAGGGGTCTCCATGGAGATCTGACAGGAGATGGAGGGGTCTCCATGGAGATCTGACAGGAGATGGAGGGGTCTCCATGGAGATCTGACAGGAGATGGAGGGGTCTCCATGGAGATCTGACAGGAGATGGAGGGGTCTCCATGGAGATCTGACAGTCAGGGTGATGGTGGTGGTGTCCACCACAGTCCAGGTCCTGACCTTATGATGCCGTGGGTGATGTTCCGGTGTGGATTCAGACCCTTCAGGTAGTCACACACCAAGATCCGAAGATCTCCTTCGTTCTCCAACTCCTCCAAGTAGACTTCAGTAAACCTGCAGGGACACAGGGAGGATGTTCAAACATCTAACATGCTATAAAGTCAACAAAAAAATATATTCTCAACATCTTAAAACATTTCAGTAATGTAAACATTCCCAGTTTCCCATTCCCAAAAACAAACCACAGTGCAACAGAAAGTCTGAGATATATGTTGTCGTTATAGTTCAGGCTAGTTAGTCCCGGGGGGGCAGAGCGGTTCTGTCCGGTGGCACAGATCCTCACCGGTTCCTGATGCCCAGGGGCAGGTTCCTCTTGCCCACGTCGGTGGCCGGGTTCATGCAGGCAAACAGCCTGAAGTCAGGGTGTCGCACCAGCGGCTCTGCACACACCAGAGAGTCTTAAAGCTCACACACTAGGACACGGACAACCTGGGAGCCTCCGTGTGTGTGTCTCAACGACAACATGGAGCATGGATCTCAGTGTAAAAACAACGATCAGTTCGTAAAACAGTAAAGTAAAGTGAGTAAAGGTGTAAACATGTGTAGGTGTTACAGGACCACCACCAACCCACCCAGTGGGTAAAGAGAGGCCCAGATGTCAGCTGGAGGCCCAGCATCTGTCTGCTGTTGGACTCGCTCCCTAACGGACCAGCAGCTCTCTTACCTGTGTCTCCGCGGTCCAGCAGGACCAGGGACCCGGCGGTGCCCTCCAGAAGCCCACTCAGACACTCCAGGGTCTCAGGAGCCGCCAGGTTGATCTCATCCAGGAGAATCCATTCTCCCTTCTTCACCGCCTGGGCCAGAGTCCCCTGGAGACACACAGACCAAACACACACTGTGGATCACCATCACTAGTGAGGACCATCACTAGTGACCATCACTAGTGAGGACCTCCCTGGGCCAGAGTCCCCTGGAGACACACAGAGGTGGAACCACCAAACACACACAAAGTGGAAAATCACAACCTTTACACAAACGCACTCAGAATGAGTGAGAACACCCAGCCCAGCTACACACTCACAGCTTTGCTCCGTGAAGATAACATGATTCCATCTCATTTTTGTGTCGCGCTACAAATATGAACCAACATTCGCAGTCTGTGTTCTTTGGGCTTCAAATGAAAATGTCATGATTCATACATTATAAATGGGCGCTCGTTATCACCACTGCAGTGTCATGTTGTGTCATTTAGGGCGTCGTGTCAGAAGCCACCTGGTGTCCATGGTTACCTCTACGAAGGCGAACACCATGGCCGTCTCACAGGCTCTGATCTGCTGCTGGGTCTGACTGAGCTTCACCGCCAGCAGCTCCCACTGCTCCTGGAGCAAGGCAGCTGGGACACACACACACACACACGCGCACGCGCACACGCACACGCACACACACACACAGGTATAAGTACACACACATACAGACACAATACAACCAAAACTGGAGTAACGATAAAAAACTTTAATGAATCAAAATACGAATGCATAGTAAACTATTTTTATAACAACGACCTAGCAGTCCTACTAATAAATAAGTCCTAAAGACCTAAAGTCTTAAAAGAGTCCTAGAGACCTGGAGTCCTACAGACTTGGAGTCCTACAGACGTGGGTCCTACAGACCTGGAGTTCTACAGACCTGGAGTCCTACAGACGTGGGTCCTACAGACCTGGAGTCCTACAGACCTGGAGTCCTACAGACGTGGGTCCTACAGACCTGGAGCTCTACAGACGTGGGTCCTACAGACCTGGAGCTCTACAGACGTGGGTCCTACAGACGTGGGTCCTACAGACGTGGAGTTCCTCACCGTTGGACTTCTCCTGCAGCTCCTTGGTCAGGGCCGACTTGCAGACATGGTCCATGAGCTTCAGGAGGTCATGCCAGCGCTTGCCCCGGAAGCAGGTCTGGACGTGGCCCAGAAAGGTCAGGTTCTGCTTGCGGGAGTAGGTCTGGCTGAACAGGTCCTCGAAGGCCTCGCGGAGGGGCAGCAGGATCAGCTTGTGGTCCACGGGTTTGTACCTGGAGGACGAGGGGACGGAGACAGGGACGGAGACAGGGTGAACTGGATGACTGGAGTCAGCGTATTGTCATCGTCTGTGTGTGTGTGTGTGTCTGTGTGTGTGTGTGTGTGCGGGTGTGTGCTGTCTCTCACCCTCCCAGCAGGTCAGCCTTGTCACTCTGCTGGTTCATGTTCACCACCCTCAGTTTGTGCCCTGGAGCGAACAGACATCAAGTCACGCAAAACACAACCTGAGATGCAGATACCTCGGGCCAAGTCCAGAGACCAAAGGGCTTTCTACCTCTCTGTCACAAGCATTTCCATGAGTTAAATATGAAACAGTGTTTACATTTCATTTGTGTAAATGAAACTGAAAGAAATCACCACGAAACCACAGCTCTGTGTTCCTTAATTGGCAGAGGGCGGGGCTTGTTCCTCCACTGTCAATTACCAAACAACTCACCTGTGATGCCGGCCAGGTACTGGACCGTGGAGGTCTTCCCGGTGCCGGTCTCCCCGACCAGCAGCACCGGTTCCCCCTGGTTCACACAGACCGCCAGCTGCTCCAGCAGCACGGCCGATGGCCGCGTGGCCGCGAACGTCTGGCTCTCCCTGATCACACACAGAACGCCCTGATCACACACAGAACATCACTGGGAGAGGAGGAACAGTCTGTTCTCCCTGATCACACACAGAACGCCCCGATCACACACAGAACATCACGGAGAGAGGAGGAACAGTCTGTTCTCCCTGATCACACACAGAACGCCCTGATCACACACAGAACATCACGGGGAGAGGAGGAACAGTCTGTTCTCCCTGATCACACACAGAACATCACTGGGAGAGGAGGAACAGTCTGTTCTCCCTGATCACACACAGAACGTCACAGGGAGAGGAGGAACAGTCTGTTCTCCCTGATCACACACAGAACATCACTGGGAGAGGAGGAACAGTCTGTTCTCCCTGATCACACACAGAACATCACGGGGAGAGGAGGAACAGTCTGTTCTCCCTGATCACACATAGAACGCCCTGATCACACACAGAACATCACGGGGAGAGGAGGAACAGTCTGTTCTCCCTGATCACACACAGAACGTCACGGGGAGAGGACGTACAGGCTGGGGTCAGGGGGTCTGGAGGTCGACTCCCGGGAGGCTCTGGGTCCAAACCCCGATGTGTGCACTCCCCCTGGAGGTGTTCCTGAGCTAGATGACCCCTGACCCTTGACCCCTACCTGGTCACTTTGGACAACGCAACTTTTAAAACACTAAATCAGGGAAATGGTGAATAGTAAGGCATCTGGAAATAAGTTGACATGACATCTGGCCAACCACATGGACACACCATCACACCCTGGGACCCCAGTGGCTCAACAGAGGCGGGGGACTAGCTGGGCTGGTCTGGTGGCGTTCAGGGGGTCCTACTCACACAGATATCTGGACCAGGGGGCTCTGCTTGCGGCCCAGCGTGACACGGCCCACCGATACCTGGAGCTCCTCCAGGGAGATCCCGGGCTGGTACATCTGGATGAAGTGCTGTGCCTGGGGAAGTGAACACATGAACACAGACCCGTGAGGAGGTGAACACGTGATGCGCTGAGCATCCTCACAACCTCGAGTCGGGTTCATGAGCTTCAGAGGTTTTGAGGTTGAGAAAAGTCCCATCTGACTGGACGATGCAGTCTCAGAGTCCACCATCCTGTGTGGCAGAATGGAGATACCTTTTCTTTGGAGATGTTGAGCTTGCTGCCAATGACCTCCGCCATCCGCAGCCGGCTGTCGGAGCGAGACAGCATGGCGGTGAAGCAGTCCAGAGCCTGGAGAGAGCAGGAAACATTGAGCTGTATCACACGACAACGAATAACAAGTCATAAAGCACTTGGGAGTAAAAATTATATCCTAAGCTCATGCTACCCAGAGGCTGAATGGTGATGTATCTCCCCCCCCCACATCCCAAGTGATGCCAGCAAGCGGGCAGGCTAACCGCCACTAGCCGCTAATTGCTAGGTGGCTACCCGTTAGCGTATATCTCGGCATAAAAAAACTGCCATGCCTGCAAAACATTTCAGTCGCTCAAAAATGTGGTGACGCCAGCAACATGCTAATGAAGTAGCCAGCGAGTGGCTAGCGTTAGCTTACCTCCTGGAAGACGCGCTGGGCTGTTGCCGAGGAGGAGCTGTCGAAGTTGCTGCTGATCCTCTCACACCACTTCAGAAGGTCCCTGCAGGGTGAAGAGACCCTTAAAACCAGCCTCACAACCACAGCCGGCAGCTCCTGTAAGAGAGCTTCTAATATCTACTGCCTGGATTCTCCTTGTCAAATTAAGACTCTTCCTACTACTTTCATGAACCTATCTAATCTAAATACGCCGCTATGGAGAGAAGATGAGGGGCTAGCATGCTTCAGCTCTTGCTAATCACAAAAAGGTAGAAAGTATCACGGAGGCCTGAACTTGAGGACTTAATTGATCCCTGTATATCAGCAGGGCTGGACAGAAAGCGGCTTGGCTTCAGTTCGGAGGTCTTGTCTCCTTAGTCTCTTCTTCTCTCAGCGACCTCGGACCACAGAGGTCAACCGATGTAAAGGATGCCCTTCACGTGACCCCCCCCGTGACCCCCCCGTGACCCCAGCGGGGGGTCGTGGCGCTGTCACGCGAGGCGAGCGCTGAAGCCCAGTGACATATGTTTAATCCTGCGTCCGCGGCGCGGTGGCCTACATTAGTTAATGACATTGATCCGGGGGAAGGCAACGTATACATGGTGGTGCAGCCGGACCGAGTGGTGGGTGGAGCCTCAACACCACCACCACCACCACCACCACCACCACCACCCTCGCTCCTCGCAGGGCCCTCTGAAGGAGTCACGGCACCAGCCGGAGAGCAAACAGGAACAGGAAGTGACCCTTCCGAGCCGCTGAGCCAGAGCCGACTGGGCAGGTGGCTCCGAGTTTGAACCCGGCCATACAGAGGACAGACGGGTCGATGCGGCATCGAGCGGTGATGCCTGGTGGAAAGATCATTAATCCCCAGTCGGCGGGGAGGTTTCCCAGACTGAAAGAGCTGCCAGGGGGTGTGATGGCATGTTGATGCACTACATAACCCCTGTATTCTCCTTAGTGACCTGTCTCTGTACTGTCTAACCCCTACCTGCTCCTTAAAGACCTGTCTCTGTACTGTCTAACCCCTACCTGCTCCTTAAAGACCTGTCTCTGTACTGTCTAACTCCTACCTGCTCCTTAATGACCTGTCTCTGTACTGTCTAACCCCTACCTGCTTCTTAATGACATGTCTCTGTACTGTCTAACCCCTACCTGCTTCTTAATGACATGTCTCTGTACTGTCTAACCTCTACCTGCTCCTTAATGACCTGTCTCTGTACTGTCTAACCCCTACCTGCTCCTTAACAACCTGTCCCTGTACTGTCTAACCCCTACCTGCTTCTTAATGACCTGTCTCTGTACTGTCTAACCCCTACCTGCTTCTTAATGACCTGTCTCTGTACTGTCTAACCCCTACCTGCTTCTTAATGACATGTCTCTGTACTGTCTAACCCCTACCTGCTCCTTAATGACCTGTCTCTGTACTGTCTAACCCCTACATGCTCCTTAATGACCTGTCTCTGTACTGTCTAACCTCACCTGCTCCTTAATTACCTGTCTCTATACTGTCTAACCCCTACCTGCTCCTTAATGACCTGTCTCTGTACTGTCTAACCTCACCTGCTCCTTAACGACCTGTCTCTGTACTGTCTAACCCCTACCTGCTCCTTAATGACCTGTCTTTGTACCGTCTAACCCCTACCTACTCCTTAATGACCCGTCTCTGTACTGTTTAACCCCTACCTGCTCCTTAATGACCTGTCTCTGTACTGTCTAACCCCTACCTGCTTCTTACTGACCTGTCTCTGTACTGTCTAACCCCTACCTGCTTCTTAATGACCTGTCTCTGTACTGTCTAACCCCTACCTGCTTCTTAATGACCTGTCTCTGTACTGTCTACCCCCTACCTGCTTCTTAATGACCTGTCTCTGTACTGTCTAACCCCTACCTGCTTCTTAATGACATGTCTCTGTACTGTCTAACCCCTACCTGCTCCTTAATGACCTGTCTCTGTACTGTCTAACCCCTACATGCTCCTTAATGACCTGTCTCTGTACTGTCTAACCTCACCTGCTCCTTAATTACCTGTCTCTATACTGTCTAACCCCTACCTGCTCCTTAATGACCTGTCTCTGTACTGTCTAACCTCACCTGCTCCTTAACGACCTGTCTCTGTACTGTCTAACCCCTACCTGCTCCTTAACGACCTGTCTCTGTACTGTCTAACCCCTACCTGCTCCTTAATGACCTGTCTTTGTACTGTCTAACCCCTACGTACTCCTTAATGACCCGTCTCTGTACTGTTTAACCCCTTCCTGCTCCTTAATGACCTGTCTCTGTACTGTCTAACCCCTACCTGCTTCTTACTGACCTGTCTCTGTACTGTCTAACCCCTACCTGCTTCTTAATGACCTGTCTCTGTACTGTCTAACCCCTACCTGCTTCTTAATGACCTGTCTCTGTACTGTCTACCCCCTACCTGCTTCTTAATGACCTGTCTCTGTACTGTCTAACCCCTACCTGCTCCTTAATGACCTGTCTCTGTACTGTCTAACCCCAACATGCTCCTTAATGACCTGTCTCTGTACCGTCTAACCTCTACCTGCTCCTTAATGACCTGTCTCTGTACTGTCTAACCCCTACTTGCTCCTTAATGACCTGTCTCTGTACTGTATAACCTCTACCTGCTCCTTAATGACCTGTCTCTGTACTGTCTAACCCCTACTTGCTCCTTAATGACCTGTCTCTGTACTGTCTAACCTCTACCTGCTCCTTAATGACCTGTCTCTGTACTGTCTAACCCCTACCTGCTCCTTAATGACCTGTCTCTGTACTGTCTAACCCCTACCTGCTTCTTAATGACCTGTCTCTGTACTGTCTAACCCCTACCTGCTCCTTAATGACCTGTCTCTGTACTGTCTAACCCCTACCTGGTCCTTAATGACCTGTCTCTGTACTGTCTAACCCCTTCCTGCTCCTTAATGACCTGTCCCTGTACTGTCTAACCCCTACCGTGTCCTTAATAACCTGTCTCTGTATTCACTGTCTAACCCCAACAAGTCAAGTCAAATGAATAAGTGTAATCACAGTTACTAAAGTCTCAAAGGGCTTCCCAAGCCCCACATGATACAACACCCAACAACACCCAAACCAGAGGGATCACACATCTCCGCCGGGGTTACCGTAGCGACAGGGCCCGTCCCTCCAGCGTGGTCCGGTCCTCGGTGCTGTTCTGCGGGGGCTCGTCGGGGCCCTCCATGGGCCCGGGGCTCCCGGGTCGGGCCGGGGCCGGGTCGGCGTGTCTGTCTCCGGTCAGCTGGCAGAAGATGTCCAGCAGCCGGTCTGCCACCACCGTGAGACCGGGGTACCTGGTGGTCAGAACCTGCAGGTGGGCCCAAGGGGGGGGGGGGGCGGGGGTTAGTCCGGGACAGGAGTGCACCGCTCAGACCACGTTAAACTGCTGTGTAGACCCGGTACAGGTCACTGCCACAGAGGTACCAGGTAGGGATGCACCAATACCGATACCAGTATCGGGTATCTGGCCGATACTTCATTAAAATACTCGTATTCGTTTTTTAATTGCCGATACCACGCACAGATACCACTATGCCAACATCAAACCGGCCGTATGCAGAGATGAATTGTCCTACCCAACTAGCTCGGGGGAGATAATGAGCAGAAACTCTGAGATTTTGCCAAAGGCTTGTGTGTGTGAAAGTTCGCTGTGAAAAGACGGAACAGTAGGCTAAGTCATGTCAGCGATTTGGGCATATTTTAAGATAAAGGATGACGACAGGAGTAAGGCAGAGTGTAAGATCTGTAATGCTACGGTGTCGAGAGGCGGAAAGAAAAGTACTTCCTTTAATACAAGCAATCTGATAAAACATCTTAAGACGCACCATAGTGCTAAGTACACAGAGTTCACTAATGCTAGCGGCGCAAGACCGAAGCATCAACCTTATTACGTCTTGTAAAAGCGAGAGAAAATGTCCAAAGACAACTCACGGGCAGTGAAAATAACAGAGGCACTTACTCACTTCATAGCGCTCGATGACCAGCCACTTTCAGTTGTTGATAATGTCGGATTTCGCCGTCTTCTAAAAGTGCTAGAGCCCATATATGAGAGTCGCCTCTACATCACCAATGTGATGTTGCCAAAGGTGTATGTGAAAAATCACGTTGACGCGTCGTGATCACACGTTGATAGTCATTTGACAACAAAGTTCGTTGATTTGTTTAGCCTCTCTAAAGAAACATGGGAATAGTGCCACATGGTTTGTGTACTTGGAAGAAGGATACTTTTGATAACGTGATAATGTGCTTATTAAGCAATAGTTCTGATCACTTTTTGTGATTATTTTTGTTGTTATTCGCTTTATCTGGTTATATTTACATTTTGTCTAATGTGGCGTTTGGCATTTTGTCATTGAAGGCTTTTTTGTTAAAACCAGAAAGCTCTGTTTCGTTTTGGCTTGGAATAGCCTGTTCATTTGGTATAGTCTTACTAAAGGCTTGACATAATCTTCAGAGGAAAAAATAAAATCTACCTTCAAATGAATTGCACTTCTTTCATAGAGACCAAATCTAGAAAGTATCGGTATCGGTACTCGGTATCGGCAAGTACACAAATAAAAGTATCGGTATCGTATCGGTTTGTAAAAAAGTTGTATCTGTGCATCCCTAGTACCAGGTAATCCGGTACCTTGTGGTTCAGCTGGTGGTGATTCCAACATCTCAACAGCTGTAACTATTATATATTAAATCATTAACATTCAACTCTTCACCAGGACACAAACACAAAGTAACATCGAGCGGAGTCAGAGATATCCTCAGGTGGACGTCTCTGTGCACCTGAGGACCACTCGAGTGTTTGTGATGGACTCACCTTCTTCAGCTCCTCGCGGGTCATGTTGCCCATGGGGACCTTGGTCCAGTACTTGTCCAGCAGGGCAGCGTGGCTGGACTGGGGCCGGTACCAGCTGCCTCCGCTGTAGTACAACCTGCAATGAACCCGGCAGAACCTTAGGTCACCTTACAGGGATGGGGGGGGTCGACAGTACATATGTAATATATGAAGTCACCAATAGTTTGAAGGGTTTCAAAGGTCCTGTAAGTTATCTGTGTGTTATGAGTAAGCCAACCATCACATCACACTAGAAGGATGAGGCTTACTCAGCATCACCATGAACACACGATTCAGCGCGGCCACCGACCTTCTCGTCGCAAAGAACTGGAAGCCAGGAGCCACGTCGATGCAGTCCTCACGTCCAGGGATTGTCAGCTTCTTGTTCTCCATCAGAGGCAGCAGCACAGATATCTGGACCCAGGAGTCACAGTTAACCCTTCAAACATCTCTCACATTCAAAGATTCATTCCTTTCCTAATGATTTCTTTCTGCTCATATCCTCTGGTTTCCTCAATGCCGTATTGAGACAACCAGAAGCTCATGACATGATAAGAACACATATGAATACATGAATAGAACCCATGTTAATATACGAGTTCATATATGAATGCCGAGGGTGCTGACCACATCCAGGGGGGCGTGGTCGATGTCCTCCAGGAGGATCCACTGGCCCCGCGACACGGCCTGGGTCAGCGTTCCGGGCTGCCACACAAACTTCCCAGGGATGTCGGTACAGCGGTACATACCCAGCAGCATCTGGCACACGCACACGCACACGCACACACACACACACACACACACACACACACACACAAAATGAGGGAGGTTCTGTACAATTTATATTTGAATTTCATTTGGAGAAGCGTTCATCCCGTTGGGAGAGGGGTTTGAGGTGGGTTTGTTGGGGTCAGGACCCGGGGCTACCTTGCTGTCGGTCTGGTCTCCCAGCTGGACCTTGAGGATCTCCGAGGCCTTGGTGTGGCCGGTGACCGCCGCCATGAACTCCACCAGCGCCGTCTTCCCACAGCCGATGGGCCCCTCCAGCAGCACGGCCTTCTGGGACGCCACGGCCAGCGCCAGCCTCCGCAGGTTACGGCACGTGGAGTCCACCAGCACCAGGTCCTTGGGGTTCACCTGCAGGGCCAGAACCACAACACGGGTTGGGTTGCAGTGCGCCACACATCAGACCGGGCTCCTGGGTGAGCACTGTGGGCGCATCACTTTATTGGCTTCGTATTTGGCCAGGTCGACCCGGTCTACCCGGGGTACCTGGTCCATCTGCCTGGGTGAGGTCCTGGGCAGCACCACCCCGCAGACCGCCACCACGTTCTGCGATAGGTCCTCCGACACCACCTGACCCCGGGTGTACTTGTTGGCCTTCTCCTGTCGCCACATCACTGAGCCCTGATTGGCTAAGACCAGCGCCTTCTCCACCTCCAGCTGCTGCGTCTCCTCCAAGGCCCTGAAAATAGGGACAGGTTCAAGAACAAGAAATGTTTGAAGGGCTCCTGTTCTACCAAACCATTGATATAGAAAAAGATTAATGAAACTGAACTGAATGAACTGAAACTGTTGAGTTTAGGGCTGGGCGGTATGGACCAAAAGTCATTGCGATATTTTCAAGCAGAATATCGATATAAGATAAATATCGATTTTTGTTGACGCAATAACATATTTGCTGTTGCCGCACTCCAACTCGTCATTCTACATGGGTGGCGCTGCTGTGCTTTCATTTCCAGCCTGCCTGCGTCGCTGTGCTCGTTAATCTGCCTTGCTGATTGCAAACTCAAACTTTAATTTGGGTGTAGGACAGGGTAGCTAAACATTTTAAAATGAATGAGTCAAAAACAGTCAGATCAAGATGTGGCAAATGTCACCATTCTCGAATTTGACAATGCGGTCCCGACGTTACAGGAACGATAGCCTATGCCGAAATCGTTTTATTGTAGCCTAGTATAGTAGAAACAGAATGTTTTAATAAAAGGCAAAATTCTGCAATCGTAGCAAAACAGTGGGTGCAGTCAGTCTATGCATAGCATCTTAAATGGGCTAAGCAGCGGCAATGTTTCTTAAAAGACGGATCAGAACGCTCCGATGCTTCGTGAAATATATATATATATATATGTCGTCCGTTATCATAAAATATTCGTTATGTTATCGTCCGTTCATTTAATATTTTATGTCATCTAGCCAACGTGTCATTTAGATTCGATGTAGCCAGTGAAAGCGAATGAAAGAAAGCGCAGTCGCGCAGAAGTTGCCTGCCCATGAAAGTGTGCGGCAGCATCGCTACAAAGTTTCTGTGAAAGCCACACGTTGTACACGTTGGGCCGGGGTGTGTGACGAGTCGGGGGAAGCAGGAGAGATAGTGCTTCGCAGGCGGCAGGCGCAGCTCGAAGCGGCTGTTATTTGGAACAAAGTGCTGTACTTTAAACGCAAATGAAACTATATCGATATTGACGATAGCGTCTCTTTCCATATCTTATCTTTCTTTCCATAAAAAATATATCTAAAATGTCGATATACCGCCCAGCCCTAGTTGAGTCCCATACAAAACACCATATCCACTAAAAAGCATCACCATGATCAACTCCCTGAAAATGTTGCATCAAAGTAAAAGCCCCTACTTTATCTTCATGTGCATGATCTCGTCGTTGGAGAGCACCTTCCGCAGGAAGATGGTTTTCTGGTTGTCGGTCATACGGGAGACCAGCGCCAGGCAGTGGGCTGTGGACCTGGGAGAACCATCAGCACACCATAGTACACACACTTTCATTAGACTTGATGAGGCTACGTACACGTTGCAGTTCTGCTACACAGATTACAGTCTACTTTATAAACATTGGACTGTAGCTAACTAGACACACATCACACCTTAAAGCTACTTTCATACACAGTATGAGCAAAAGCTACTTTCATACACATTGAAGAGACAGCTTCACACATGGAGAAATCATCATTAGGTACAGTTCTGACTCTGCCCAGCTACTGTCCATTTGTTGTGAAATGAAACTAGGTCACGCAGCACTTTTATAGCGGGTCCAAATGTGGTCGTATGTTTGATTGTCCTAAAAGTACCAGGCAGCCTAGTTCCAAAAACCCACTGGGCCGAGTGTAGAGCAGCTCTACCAACAAAGATTTGTTTTGATTTAACCTACATTTGACCAGGAGAGCATTTCCAGTTAAAAATCTATCCAGTGAAAGTGTCCCCTTAGTAAACCTCATGAAGAACCAGATTCTAACCACCAAAGAAGAAGAAGAAGAAGAAGAAGAATTACTGTTTTGATCCTGTGAGGGAAATTTGGTCTCTGCATTTAACCCAATCGTGAATTAGTGGAAAAACACTCAGCACACAGTGATGGTGAGGCACACAGTGAGATGAAGCACACTAATCCCAAGGCAGTGAGCTGCCAACAGCGGCGCTCTGGAGCAGTGAGGGGTTAGGTGCCTTGCTCACAGGCACTTCAGCCGTTCGTACTGGTCGGGGTTCGAACTGGCAACCCTCCGGTTACAAGTCCGAAGCCCTAACCAGTAGGCCGCGGCGCTCGGGGAGCAGTGTCCTCAGTCTGTCCTCCAACCCCCCCACAGGCCTCCAAACCCCCACAGGCCTGCAGGCCCAACCGGGCCCTGAAGGGATGACTTCAACAGACGGGGGGGACACCCACCCTCGGACCATGACGTCGCTGGTGAGCAGCTGGGACACGCAGGGGCTCCAGTCCCACAGGACGCGGAACTTGGCGCCGTCGCTGTGCAGGAAGCGCAGCGTGGCGGCCATCAGGTCGCGCAGCTTCATGCGGCGCGGGCCGTACTGCACGGCCGCCGCCTCCTCGCTGCTGAAGAACAGGCGCTGGAACACGGGCGGGGCGCCGGCGAAGTACCGCGCCGCGAAGCTGGGAGGGGGAGGACAGCGTGGTTCAGCTAGGTAGGTAGCCGGGGTTTTAGGATTCATTAAAAAAAACAACAATGGACTCGGACCCACAGAACCAGAACCATGACGTGTACGTTACACAAATAAATAATAGATATCAATATCAAATCAATATCAAATTAAATGTAAAATTGGACCACAACAGACCGCTTCAGATCATATTGCAATATTTACAGAACACAGATACAGATCAGGAGGACCCTGCAGAGTCCCGTCAGCGGAACCGCTCACTGTACTCCTACAACGTGACCGGTCTGGTTCTCTCCTGGTACCCAATGACATCGTTGAGCAAGAAGCCCTGACCCCGGCCTGCTCCTTATGATTCAACAAACAGGATGGATGAAGGTCCTGGACGAAGGCCTGGGCCCGCGTGGACCTGGGACCTGGGACCTGTGGGCCGGAGGTCTACTCACGCCTGGACGTCGGGGTGGACGCCCAGCAGCTTGCTGAGGGCCACACACAGACGCTCGTGGAGGTCATGGTTGATGCGACCGCCTGCCTTCACCCTCTCAGCGTTCCTCTCCAGTAGGTCCAGAACCAGGGGCCGGAGATGCCGGGCTATCAACAAGGTGTAGTCCTTCTCCAGCAGCAGCTGGGCCAAACATCCCAGGATGCATTGCCTGTCCTGCTGGTTCCATATCTGGAGGTGACGGATCGGTTCACGGGAATTAGAAAAAAAAAAAAAAAAAGGATTTAGGGTCTCAATGGAAACATTGATTTACGCAGATGAAGTCCGACCTGAATCCAAGTTTTGTCTGTACTGTATTAGCAATGGAACATGACGTACATACACACTGCAGGTGTTTCTTTTAGGTCAGATATTTTATACTAACTGTGTGAATATTTTCAGGGGGTTGCATGCTGAGATGATTCGCTCCATTCACAGTGCAAACACCTCACGCATCGACATGCATTCAGGTTCCCAAATAAATAAGAGAGATACACATCTTACCTGTTTTGCCAAATACTGACTGAGTTCGTTGTGACTTTTGTCAACGTGCCGCGATATGATGCCCAATGATGACAGGCTCAGTTCTAAATTCTCCATGGTATCATCTGTCGTTTGTGGTGGGAAATCCCTACAATCAATACAACCTACAGCGAGCACTCAGCGAACGTGTGAATTGATTATTGATCCACCAAACCACGGGGCTCATCACTCGTCTGTTAGGATGCACCACAACACACAAGCACGTTCCCCGTCAGTGTTCAACTCCCGTCCACATGTGAGCGGAGCAGAACCACTTCCGGGTCGTCTCCCATCGTCGCCCTAGTCACGTCACGCCGAGCGACGGATTCACGGCGCCTTGGTGACGTCACGTCGAGCGACAGAACCCCACCGCCGTCGGAGGGAGCAACTATCCCTGTTATAGAGCGAAACATTTGGACTTTTTGTGCGTTTTCCGTCCCTGGCATTTTTGTCTGCTTATTTGTGTCGACAGAACGAATACGAGCGGTGCTTGTGCGTCACAGTTCGTAGCCCGTCGGGTTGACTCGGCTGAGGGAGACGTTGTAGGACGGTTCTCTGGACGCTCCGCGGGAAAATGTCCCCACTTCCGGAACAATGAAGAGTTGGCGCCACCCCAGCAGCCCTGCAGCCAGCTCAACAACACCCCGGGGCACCCGGACCCGCGGCCCGACACGCAGCGGTGAGCAGTACCTTATGCACAATGACTATGTTATTACTGTGTTTTAACCCTCGGAGGAGCCCCGGAGCCCCGATGACAGCGGGTTCAGGTTTTGGTGCCCAGAACCAGAACGCGCGTGTCGGGTCACCAGAGCGCAGTCCTTTCAGCCCAGTACACGTAGTCCTGGTCCCCTGGTTTATGATGCACCTTATTTTAGTGGACACTGTCCGATGGTCCATTAGGATGCCACAGGACAGGTTATTCTGAGTGTCATGGTCCCTCTCTGTGGGTTCACGTCTCGTGGTTCGGGTTCTTACCATGCACTGTTTTATCGTTACTGTAGGCCTCTGTGTGCTGTAGCTGGAGAGTTCTCCTCTGAAACCACCTTGTTTGTTGAATGTTGTTTGTTGTCATCGTCAGGAACTTGCTGTGCAGCGAGTGAGTCCAAGCCAGGTTTAGAACAATGGATCTCCTGTATGATGAAGACTATAATGCCAGTGGGGCTGACGTCTGTAAGTACGAGATTAAATGTTAGATTAACAATGACTTCAATTAATTCCCAACACATCTTTTTATGACAGGCTTCTCCGTGCCTAGAGTGTATGTTATAATAGTTGGTGTCCAATTGAAACTAAGGTAATTGCATTCCTCCTGTCCTCAGTCTTGACAAAGGACTGTGATGAAGAGTCCGTGGACATCTACTCTGGTCTCTGTGACACCCCCACCCACACCACAGGTACTGATCCACACATATCCACCACCCCATAGCGGTCATAGATCAACACACCCCCGTATCCATCGATAAGATGCTAGTTTTAACTGATGAAGCTGGATGTCTTTTGTGGCCGTTTGCAGAAACGCCCTCCATGCTGTTCTCTCCGCGGGTGAAGGAGTCCATGGATCTTTATGAAGAAATCCTGACGGAGGAAGTGAAGAGCAAGGACTCATCCTACGAGGAGGTAACGCGTCCTAACGAACACAGAGGCTTTGATTCATTCTCTGATAGGCAAACTAAGACCGACAACAGAGGCTTCCATCGCTGAAATGACATCTGCAAGTGAACGGGTGTGAAGGATATCAGTTAATTCAGGTTACTTCTAGATTGGGACTGGCATAATGCTATCAGAGAATGCTGGCTTTTATTTTTCCACCTGTTTCGAGATAAAGGGTAAAGGTAAAGAGGGCATTTAGCAGACGCTTTTGTCCAAAGCAACTTACAATTATGTGGACAGTTGGAGGAGGGGGATCGAACCGCCGACCCAACGTTATTGGACGACCCGCTCTGTCCACTGAGCTACTGCCGATCGCTTTTGAAAAATTATTCTTTTCCTCGAAAAAGAACATTCTTTTTTGTCGTTGTTGTTCTTCAGCTGAAGGCCAGATTCCTGGCTGCTCAGAGCCAGATTGAAGAGCTGCGTAAGAGGCTGATCCAAACCGAGACGCAGGTTGGTCACTTTTAACGGCTTCCACTGTGATTACAGAGTTATTGAACTAATGGGGTTCGAGTGATGAACGCTTCCATGTTGATGCACCAAACAGCGTGTCTTCTTCCTTTCAGAACACCAGTCTGAGCACGGAGAACCTGCGCCTCAAGAAGAACATCTCGGCGCTCCTTAAAACCGCCCGTCAGGAAGTGCTCCGGAAAGACCAAGAGATCGAGAGGTTGAACCAGAGGTAAGACCCTTGACGTGTATTGACACGTCTTGATTAGGAGGGAACATTCCAGGTTCATAAAGTAACAGTCCAGTATTTTGTTGTATTGTGTTGTTTCCTGATGATTTTGCGTTTATCTACTTTTTTTTTTTAGCTGCGGGTCAAATCAATACAATCCACGTGCCAACGGCCAGTGGAGGACCTTTCCAAACAACCACGCAAATAAACCGTTACTACCTCGGCCTCAGCCTGCCTCCATCACCCCCACCCCAAGAACACCTGCAACACCACCCTACCCTCCTCCACCCCAGCATGGGCCCAGCAGGAGCTCTTCAACCAGCTCCACCAGCTGTGCGCTGCCTGCTCCGCAAACTCCGCCCCTTGTACCTCCTGCACGTGGTCGACCCCATACTCAACCGAGGAGGACGTCTGCGGCCCACCCCTCCCCCAGAGCGGCTGCTACACCCACCGACCCTCGTTCGTCCCAACACCGGCCCAGCAGGTCCTCCGGCGCCCCCTGTAGACCACCCGCCCCCCCTACAGAGACCACTCGCCCTTCTTTGCCCCAGCCGCAGCAAAGCAAGCCATCCCCTTTACCAACAAACCCTCCTCCACCCAAACAGCCGCCCAGCAGGACCTCTTCAGCCGGTTCCGTCTCCACTAGACCTCCCGCCCCCCCAACAGAATCCCCCCTTCCTTCTCCATCCCAACTTGGACATGGCAAGAAAAAAGAAAGTACCTCCTCCACCTCTACACCGTCTGCACCACCAACCAACCCTCCTCTTCCTTCTTCACTTCTTCCGCCCAAGCCAATCAGGACTTCTTCAAGAATTTCCGCAAGTAAAGAACCATCTCCACCTCCTCCACCAACAGTGCACCCTCCCCCATCTCCTCCACCAACAGTGCACCCTCCCCCACCTCCTCCACCAACAGTGGACCCTCCCCCACCTCCTCCACCAACAGTGCACCCTCCCCCACCTCCTCCACCAACAGTGGACCCTCCCCCACCTCCCCCCCCACCTCAGGTCATCCAGCCCCGACCACCCTCCCCACCTCCGGACAAGGTAGAAGATGGGGCAGCACAGCGACCTGATGCCACACGTCTCCAGACGAGCAAATCAAAGCTCGCTGGTGCCCTTCCCAAATGTTCTTCAAGATTAGATTCAGAAGTAATGGCTAAACAACTGGAGGTAGAATCCCAGTCTTTGGGCCAATCCTCCTCTGGCTTGTCTTCAGAACTTGGTGAGCTGGACACACCGATTACTTCAAAGCACAAAGAGCAAGAGCCCAGAAGCCAGACAAGATCGCAACCAAGTGATAAGAGATTCAAGTCCAGTTCAGAACCCAGTAAGGACTGTGAAATGAATCGTAGAAATAGATCTCACAGAGAGGAGAAAGATAGCAGGATGAAACACATAAGCCACAGGTTACTGAAAAGTAGCCGTTCTGAAGATGCTGAGGAACATCACAGTTCAGAGAGAGCGAAGAGTCCCAACTCTAGAAGTCTGGACAGGAAGCAAGATAAGGCTAAACTCGCTTCCTCGGAGTCCAATCAGAACAGCGAAGAACCTAAAGAGTCACACCTAAGGGACTCGGTTCGAGAGCGTAGACAAGACAAGCATGCAGACAGGACGAGCCAGAAGAAACTGAGCAGTAGCAGTAAAGACCGAAGGACTGCGACCACGAAGCACCGTGCTGACAGAAACGGGGAGTCCTCCCGGTGGAAGGGCGACCGAGCAGATCCCTCTGGCGAGGAAAGAAGGAAGACGGAGAGGCGGAGGGAGGACGAGAGGCGGGAGAAGAGGAGTGAGAAGCCCAGAGACTCGGACAGGAGCAGGTCGAGGGATGAGGGGAGGAGAAGAGTGGAGAGCAGAGAAGCGGAGAAGTCCATTAAGGATGTGGAGCAGGAGGCGGACAGCAATGCTCCAGCCCAGGTGGAGCGTCTGAAGGAGAACAGTCCCAACAGGAAGCTGTGCTTCATGGAGACTCTGAATCTCACTCTCTCCCCCGTGAAGAAACCTCAGACTCAGAAAGACTGTGTCTCACAGGGGGTCCCACAGGCAGGAGTGGAAGAAGAGGAGGATAGAGAGATTGTAAGCAGAGGCGACGATGATCAGCCCAACCTGGAAGAGTTTCTAATCATAGATGAAATAGAGGGCAGCATGAATGAAATGGAGATCAACCATGACAAGGAGCAATATACAAAGCCATCTTCAGCTATTCAGACATCTACAGATGAGAAATGTTCCACAGAAAAAGTTGAGGAAAACCAAAGTTTGACTACAACCGAAACCAGCGTAGAGGTGGTCAGCGAGCAAGCAGAAGTCCTTCCTGAACCAGTGACCTCAGGATGTGATGTCCCTGAGGATAAAGAAAGCATAAATGCTGATCGACCAACTCTAAACTCTCCTGTAGTGGCTAAGGACATCATTAGTTCAAAATTACCAGCTGAAAACGCGCAGTGCCCCTCACCCAACAATCCAGTCGAGATTGAGGTGTTGGATGAAATAGTTAGCATTTCAGAAGACCCCAAAGGCAGCCAGCCACAAAACGACAACCTTGAGAATCTCTCTGAAGTTACAGAATCCACCGAACCTATTGTGCTGGAAGCAGAGCGTGAGTTGCAAGAGAGTCCACCAACAGCACCGGTGGATAATAAAAAGATGTCTTGCTGCTCCCCAATAACCAGTCCTGTTTCTGAAGAAGTTCACGAAATGGTGTCTAGCCCCTGTCCAATCATACAGCCTGTTTCTGATGAAGTTCACAAAACAATGTCAAACCCCTGTCCAATCATAAACCCTGTTTCTGGAGCCACAAGTATTGGTGCTGCTGAAGATACGGAAAAGGACAGCCCAAAAGGTCTGCAAAGCCCACCCAACAACCATCTACAACCCGTGGCTCTGGCCTCCACGCCAGACCCCACCCACGAGGGAGAATTCGACCCCCGGGGTAGCAGTCCCAAAGGTTCGGACATGGTGTCCAGCACCATAACCCTGGAGGCCCTTCCTGAGGGAGACATTAGCCTGCCCGAAGCCATCTACGTTCTCACGCACAGCGACGGCAGCAGCGACGGTGTCTCGTGCAACGAGCCCAGCTCCTCAGCGAGCTGTGTGGGCGTGTCCAAGGTGAGCAGCACAACAGAGGACATGATGTCGCCGGGGAAACGGGAACATGTCCAAGAATGTACGCCCGTGAAGGGCTACGGATCCTGCGACCACCGCCGCCGCCGCAGCATGGAGACGGACGAGGCCAGCGCCGAGCCGTCCAGCTCGGGGCCCCTGTTCTATGATGAGGACTCCATGATGCTCACGTTGAAGAACCTCCGCAGCATCCCGGACATCATCAGTCCTCTCCGGAGCCCCGTGCCGCTGACCAAGAGGCCCGCCGCTCACCGCCACGTCACTGCCAAGCCACCCCACGTCAAGAGCCTCCAGAGAGGTAAGGTAGACGCAGCGCCCCCTCACTGCAGGGCGTCCAGGTCTGGTGATATCATGTCAACCGTCTCCTCTGATGTCCTTCGTCCACTGTCTACATTGTACACCAAAATCATTTTGTTAATATTCAGTTTGTTTCATTGATACACTGTTCTTTCTTTCCCTCTTTGCGGCAGATTTCTGCAGCACCGCTGTTGTTTCCAATTCCATGAAACCAGACGTGGCTCAGGACCCCCAGCCAGTTCCGGAGACCTCTCTGGCCTGTCTACCCGTCCATTCTGACGGGGTTTCCCCTTCCTCCAGCGACCTGGAGGAAGGGGAAATACTGAGCGATAGTAACGAAGCTACCACTGACGTATCCCCTCCCAAACTGCGTTCCAAACTGACTCGGTCGGCGAACAACATAAAGAACAAACCCAGTCCAAAATCCACATCACGGGCGGCTAAGCGAAACTCGGAGGAGAAGCGGTTATCTGCGAAAGGTGCCGGCGGGCCTGTGACTCCACCCACGGCGAGCCCGTCCTCGGGGAAGAGCCGGTTTAAGAAGGTGTGTCCTGTGGGGGGGCAAACGCCATTCAGCTCCATGGAGGAGGTCATGGACACACTCAAGAAGGTCCGCTTTCATATCCGTAAAAAGTACATGAAGCTCCATAAGGTGTTCCCCAAGAAGAGCTTTTATGCCATGATGGACCACTTCCAGCAGTCCTTCTTGGAGTATGTGGAAAATGCCATTTTTGGTGAGATAAGCACTCAGGTCGTTGAGCTGAAAGCCAGGTTGAACAAACTGGTCGTGTCCGTTTTCAGGAAGGTGATGAACAACGGCATCGTCAACCGCATATTCGACCTGCAGGCCACCAACCTGAAACAGCGTCTGTGGGAGTTTGTGGATGTTCAGCTTGATTACTTATTCATGGACATCCAGTTGGCACTAACAACCTTTTGCAAGCAGACAGTGACGCACAGTGCGGTAAACACCGAGCAGAAGGTCGCAAAACCCAAAAATGTAAAAATCCATAAGAAGTCGCCCCTCAAAACATCACCGAAACTGAGCCTTAGTCCTAAACAGAAGCTCGTTCAAACCATCCAGCGCAGAATTAAACCCAGTCCTGTGGTGCCGTCTAGAACGGGCCTGGGAAGAGGGAAAGATATAAGGATAACCCACATGGAGAGGCAGAATTCAGACCCTGAGCCAAATCTACCGGTGGCTGGATTCCCTCCTCCCAGTATTCCTTTAACTCCCGAGAAAAGTCACCGGACATCTACACTCTCTCACAGCGGCACCACCCAGGATCGGTCGGACTTCGAGATCCTCACGGAGCAGCAGGCCTCCAGCTTGACCTTTAACCTGGTCCGGGACACCCAGATGGGGGAGATCTTTAAATGCCTCATGCAGGGATCGGATCTGCTGGACGCCAGTGTGGCGGCTGGAGATGCTACATCCTGGTCCCTCAGCACCCCTAGGAAGGAGTTCCAACCTGGGGACAGCCTGCTCAGCATCACCTCTCCCAGCAAGTTTCTTTCACCATCCAAATTTGCCTCTCCCGGGAAATTCATCACTCCAACTAAATTTGTGACGTCCCCGTCCAAACTCATCACCGCGTGGTCCAGCATCTCGCCCAGCAAGCTTTGTTCCCCAAGCAAGCTGTGTTCCCCAAGCAAGCTGTGTTCCCCACAGCCCAAGGCTCTCCACATGCCCCTGAACCCGGCCATGTTCGACGAGAGCTGCCTGCTGGAGCTGCCGTCGGTCGGCGGGGCGAACGCCCAGAGGTCCTACTCTCTCCTGGCCGACGACCTGGCCGTGTCCCTCACCATCCCCTCCCCGCTCAAGTCCGACAGCCACCTCAGCTTCCTGCAGCCCCGCGCCGTGGACATGATGTCCACGCCCGAGAGCGTCATCAGCGCCCACTTCGGCGAGGACGCGCTGCTGGACGGCGAGGACGCCTGGGAGCAGCAGGACCTGCACCTGGCGCTCGACACAGACAACTCCGACTCCAGCCTGTGCTCATCCACCGCCTCCACGGCCACCGCCGGCACCGGGGAGGCGGCGGCCTCGGTGCTGTTCCAGTTCAAGCCCCACCTGCCCATGCAGGCCGTAGTCATGGAGAGGTCAAATGACCATTTCATCGTCAGGATCCGGCAGTCTGCGGTGGAGGCCGCCGACGCCACACTCACCGATGACGACGACAGCTTGAGTCGGACGCTGACGGAGGAAGACCGGGGCCGCGGGGAGACGGACCCGCACGCGCCGGAACCATGCACGGCAGAGCGCGTGCCCAAAGCGCTCTTTTTAGAGAAGAGCTTTAGCAAGGAGCCGAGTCTCCAGACAGCTCCTCCGCCCGCTCCAGAGGAGACGACCGCGGCCGCTCCGGAAGGTCCGCAGGTTCAGGCCAGCGGTAAAGAGCCACCGCCGCGCCCTTCGGACTCGGCGTCGTCTGCGGACGAGATGGAGATCTCCACGGCGTCCGAGGGCCACCTTGCCATCGTGGAGGACGGCAGCAGCTGCAGCTCCCCGGGGAATCACACGGTCAGCAGGAAGCGGAAGATGCACCAGGAGAAGAGCCGGGCCAAGCGGGCCAGGAAGGAGGAGGGGCGGGCCGGCAGGAGGCAGAGGAAGGCGGTCTCGGCGAGGACGTCGGAGCAGAGGAGCTCTAAGCGGGGGAAGAGCAAGGACACAGAGTCCCCGCCGAAGACTCCCCCATCAAGCCTGTCTGCCAAGAATGTGGTGAAGAAGAAGGGGGAGGTGGTCGTTGCCTGGACCAGGTCAGTAGATCAACGTTGTAGAACATTTTGAGGCACTGCCCCCAAGTTAGACCATACAAAGTCATCCCACCAGAACCTCCATTTCATTACACGTCTTGTTTGGGGAAATTAACCATCCTATACATTGAATAAATAATTACAAATGTAACCACATTTAAGCTCTCACACCAGAAGAAGTAAACACACACTAGAACAAGATAAAAGCAAAGGAGATCTACCTTGATGGTTTTCTCAGAGCTTCATGACCATCTCCAGAAGCTCTGTCTGTTGTATGAGCGCACGTCCCTGACTCCTGGTGCTTTTCAGAGATGAAGACCGAGCTATCCTGCTGGACCTAAAGACCAAGGGAGCGTCTCGGGAGACCTTCTCTGTCTTATCTGAGAAGCTCGACAAGTCCTCGGCCCAGGTACGTACATCCATACATGCAGGCACATGATCCCTTGTACACAGTCCCAGCTACCTACTATCCCTACCTTAGAATGCCCACAGATTGCATCCTTTCATGTTCTGATTCTCGTGACGTAACATCAACTTGAAATGTCCTCCGTCCCTCCCAGATTGCAGAGAGGTTCTCTCAGCTGATGAAGCTGTTCAAGAAACAGGGGAAGATGGACAACGCTTCCCCTTGACGGCCTCTTGTTGGACTTATTATGGGATGTTCTGCGGCCGGGTACAGACTGGACTCCATGGGGGGGGGAGGTCACCGAGTCAAACACAACTGATCAGGTCAAACGAGTGGGAGAGGAGCCCGTCCTGTGCAGGGTGAAGGGCTTCTCTTACCAAATACTAAGACAGACTTGTTGGACTCTTGAGGGGCCTCGGCAAGAAATGAAGGACTTTGTTTTTAAACCATTAAACATGACAAACACTGCCGACAGACACGCGCTTATCTTAACCTCTTCAAAGGTTGAGTTGAAGCCAAATACATTTTGTTTAGTATGGCACACCAGTTGAAATACTTTTATTATTATTATTTTTGCCAAACATCACACTACTTGCCGCAAGAGAGAATATAAGTCACAACGGATTGATTTCCTGTTTGTGGGTCAATCATTTCGTCAGTTTATTACAAATTTGTAAGAGTGCAAATTTTTTAGGAGTGCAGATTGCCGTTTGCTGATTGGCTCATGAGCTTAGTTTGTGTGAGGGCGTTCCTGTTTAATAACTATAGCTCATTTACATGTCCATATAAACTGAATTAACGTTCTTCATCCTTGTTTGAATGAAGATGTGGTGTTATACAATGACTCTTCATTGTGAATATTGTACATAATTCTTAACGGAAAATAAAGTTTTATTTATTTATTCTGTCGTCTGGTGTCTACTGGGGATCACGAGTTGACGCCATGATTAGAATCTCAAGGAGCGCATTATAATGATGAATAATGATGAACGTGTTCGCCACAGAGAAGACCAAAATACTCCTCAAAGTAGGCCAAGTGCTGGAATCCAGGGCACGGCCTGCGGCGGTCTACCTCGACTGACCGGGGCTCCAGCCGGGTCCAGAGGAGCGGCGAGGGTGAGGGGGGAGCTCAGATTGTTCCTGCCTTTAAATTGGTGATTTGAATTGATGTGTTCCACAAAGGACAGCGGGGACACGGCCTCACTGTCTGCTGTTGACTCCGGACCGCCGCTTAGTAAAGTACTGAGCAGTTACTGAGAGTTACTCCACCTAAACAGCAGTATACAATTGTTAAAATCTGCATCAATGCTTTTTTTAGTGCTTATTTTAATGCTTATTTTAAAATAAAATTAAACAATTAAAAGCTATACGACTAGATCAATAAAAGAAGAAGAGCATAGCCTATAATTTTCTATTTGCGAAGGTACAAATTACTACAATCCACGACCAGAAGCAAGCTAACAGTACACAAATCAAAAAATGCTGCCCAGACAAAGCCACCAGTAGGGAGTACAAACGATAGCCATTTATACTACCACTATAAAATAATGAATGACTATGGATGAGCATCCATACCATGAGGCTATACTCGCTACCACAATAAAAGTACAAATGACAGCCCAGCCTCTGAGGAGCTTTCAGATTATAATAACCTATAGGCCTGCTGAGATGTAGAACATACTTTCCCCCCAATTACAGTAGACAATGCTAAACTTCTAATCATCATAAGAATATAACGTACAGAATCAAAGGTGTATCGAGGATGTTCTCCTCACGGACTGCCACCACCCCAACCACGGCCCACGGTGGGACCCCAGAACGCAGTGGGCGCAGCACCACCAGTTCACAGCAGTCATAATGGGTGCACGGCAGCTTATCGACGTGCTCGTTGGCACTATCGCTGACATTTCCAGTGTCCCGCTGGAGAAAAGTGACCCCGGGCACTGCGGATCACGTGGCGGGGAAATCAATGGCTGTGCACTGGGAGTCCTACTTTACAGATGAGCCAGAAGTACCTCAGACCAGCAACATGGAGATACAGCCCTCACCGCGGTCCCAGCGCTAACCCAGCCAATCCCAAACACAAACACGCTCTTCCTCCATGGACTGACGGTGAAGATGGAGCAGCGATCAGAATAATGTAAGTGTATCATTGGTGATCTGATTTGTTTTGAATTAATACCATTTGAGCAGATGCTTTTATCCAAGAGGATATGAATTCAGATATAGGAGCATGTAGGGGCTGGGAGGCTTCTGGCTCAACGATGCCCCCAGGTAGGCTGCAGGCCTCGGGGATCGAACCCAGTCGTCGAAACGCCCCTAGCGACTATGCTATTAGCACTTGGCAATGCTATTGACTGTTGATTTGTTTGTGTCGGTTTCAACGAGGTGTTAATTGTTGACTGCATCAACCGTCCCTCCCGGCAGCCAAACCACTATGTGACACAGCATGGGGGACTGGAACCTACTGGGCAGCATCTTGGAGGAGGTCCACATCCACTCCACCATCGTGGGGAAGATCTGGCTCACCATCCTCTTCATCTTCCGCATGCTGGTGCTGGGCGTGGCCACGGAGGACGTGTGGGACGACGAGCAGAGCGAGTTCGTCTGCAACACGGAGCAGCCGGGCTGCAAGAACGTGTGCTACGACCAGGCCTTCCCCATCTCCCTCATCCGCTACTGGGTGCTGCAGATCATCTTCGTGTCCTCGCCGTCGCTGGTGTACATGGGCCACGCCCTCTACCGCCTCCGCGCACTGGACAAGGAGCGCCACCGCAAGAAGGCCTGGCTGAAGGCGGAGCTGGAGGCCGGCGAGCGGATCCAGGAGGACCAGCACCGGCGGATGGAGCGCGAGCTCCGCCGGCTGGACGAGCACAAGAGGGTGAGGAAGGCGCCGCTCCGGGGGTCCCTGCTGCGCACCTACGTCTTCCATATCTTGACCCGCTCCGTGGTGGAGGTGGGCTTCATCGTGGGCCAGTGTGCGCTGTACGGCATCGGCCTGGCGCCGCTGTACAAGTGCGAGCGGGAGCCGTGCCCCAACAGCGTGGACTGCTTCGTGTCGCGGCCCACCGAGAAGAACATCTTCCTGGTGTTCATGCTGGTGATCGCCGGGGTGTCCCTGTTCCTCAACCTGCTGGAGATCTTCCACCTGGGGGTGAAGAAGATCAAGGACAGCCTGTACGGGTACAAGTACGGCGACGAGGACAGCGTGTGCCGCTCCAAGAAGAACTCGCTGGCGCCGCCGGCAGGCCACCTCTCTGGCTCCTCCCCCCAGCGGACGACGCTCCTCCCCCATGGCGTTCTCCCGGGCCCCGCTGGGCCGCCGGGGGCTCCCCAACACCACCGGGACGGGGTCCCCAGCAACACCAACGGCACTGCCACGGGCCCTTCCAGCCAGCGGCCCAAAGCCGGCCCCGCCCCGCTCCCCTTCTGCCCCCAGCAGCTGGGGGCGGTGGGGCGCCGCTACACCCTGGACGACCCCGGGAGGCCGTCGTTCAGCAGCGACGAGTCGGCCGGGCCCCCGGGCTCCGGGCTGCGGCGCCCGGCCGGCGCCCAGCCGCGCGCCGCGCTCATGGCGGGCCACGTGGAGATCCCGCCCGCCCTGAAGAACGGCCAGCGCAAGCAGAGCAGGGTCAGCAGTGCCTGCAAGGACCTGCTGAGCGAGGTGAGCGACTCGCCCGACAGCGGCCTCCACCCCACCACCAGGAAGGCCAGCTTCATGTCGCGGGGCATGTCCGAGAGCCGGCTGGCCAGCCTGGCCGACAGCGGGGACTCCCGCAGCGGGACGGACGTGGAGGCCCAGCGTCTGGCGCCGGGCGACAGCCCCCCCATCACGCCCCCGCCCTGCACCGGCGGCCGCAGGATGTCTATGGTGAGGTCAAAGGTCGAGGGTCACCGGACTGTTGCTATGGGTGACGGCGCCGCTGAGGCCTTTAGGAAACCACCGTGGATATTGTGGCCCCGCGCCGGTGGTTTGTTAGTGCCACAGATTCCTGTTCATGACATTTTTATATATTAAAAAGTTACTATCCCATGTTGCTACACTCTTCATGATAACATCTCAAGTCTTTTTGGTCGTTGAAGACGACAATCACATTATCTAACCCCTATTGTTAAACATTCTAGATTAGATTGCATGAATGTGAGAATGAGAATGTAATATGTATAGATCTAACAGGTACACTCTGGTGTCTTTCAGAGTATGATTCTGGAGCTGTCCTCCATCATGAAGAAATAACCGGACTGGATCAGCGGCGCTTTGAGGGCCTTTGAAACTCAAGATGGTGCCAAACAGTTTAGAGTGGACATTTTCATGTACATGTTCTGTTAAGACACTATAAGATGACAATCTGAGGCGTGAGACGTGTTGAGATGTTTGAGTTTCAGATGCGAGTTTGAGACATTATTGGTTTGAGATGTGAGTTTTAGACTGAGAGTTTGAGATTATTAGTTTGAGATGTGAGTTTTAGACTTGATGAGAGTTTGAGATTATTAGTTTGAGATGTGAGTTTTAGACTTGATGAGAGTTTTAGATTATTAGTTTGAGATGTGAGTTTTAGACTTGATGAAAGTTTGAGATTATACATTTGAGATGTGAGTTTTAGACTTGATGAGCGTTTGAGAGACTATTAGTTTGAGATGTGAGTTTTAGACTTGATGAGAGTTTGAGAGACTATTAGTTTGAGATGTGAGTTTTAGACTTGATGAGAGTTTGAGATTATTAGTTTGAGATGTGAGTTTTAGACTTGATGAGAGTTTGAGAGACTATTAGTTTGAGATGTGAGTTTTAAACTTGAGAGTTTGAGATTATTAGTTTGAGATGTGAGTTTTAGACTTGAGAGTTTGAGAGACTATTAGTTTGAGATGTGAGTTTTAGACTTGATGAGAGTTTAAGAGACTATTAGTTTGAGATGTGAGTTTTAAACTTGATGAGAGTTTGAGAGACTATTAGTTTGAGATGTGAGTTTTAAACTTGATGAGTTTGCGATGATGAGAGTGAAGGATTTGAGTTGACGCAGGAGGCATCCCAGGCTCATGCTATGTCATCATTAGTTGTTATTTAGGTCATCTAACCGTTGGAAGATAACATGTGATTCCCTCACGGGATCAAATGAGTAATTCTTTCTTAGTGTATTATGCAGGAAAACATAAGCTTTGTACATTTGTAAATATTTCCAAAGACAAATGTAGGCCTACAGAAGGTTTGTGGTGGTGGGTTGAAGGAATGTCTAAATAAAAAGCTTTTTTAAAGAATAATAAGTACCTTCCAGCCAATTAGGCGGACAGGCAGGAATATTAAATATTGTAATAAATAACTAATTCATTTGGCTTAAAGCTTCCAGAACTTCTCATAAGATGAGAACCAAAGCAGGTTCCAGAATGTTGTACAGTGAATACAGTTTGAATGTGGGAGGAACCACCACACACTAAACCAATCAGAGAGCTCTCAAGAATGACGACGAATCATTGCCAAGACAGTCCAAAAAGAAGGGCACTTCAAAGAAGTATTTTTTCAAAGGAAAAAAATGATCAATATTTTTTTAATAGCTTTCCTAGTTCTGTTTGCTGTCTATTAAAGTGGAGTTCTAGTTCTATTAAAGTGGAATCCTTGTTGATGTGTTGAATCTTTGTTTCTGCGCTTAACTCTTGGTTACAGACCAGGCACATAGCCACATGAGGGCCAATGTGGGCCAGTGCCACTATGATTGGCAGCTGGCCCACCCTATCAGAAGTGCCCGGCATTTAATTGAAATTCAAGGAACGAAAAAAATAGTCCATAATAATATCATACAAAATTGTGTGAGATAAATTTAGTTTCAATAAAGTATAATCATTTTCAAATATTGAAAAGAATGCTCTTTTTGTTAATTTTTAATATTCTGCGCTTCATTTTGATTGGGTAAAGCTATGTAGGCGGCTGCAGCGTGCGTCTGTTAGCTGTCAACAATCGCTGGAGGCTCACAATCAATCACACTCAGCACGCACGCACCAAAAAAAAAAATCTCTTACGTTCTCTTATGTTTTGTCATTTTGATTAGTAGGCTACCTTCAGAATCAATGTATTGTTTTTTTAGTTTTTTTTGGTAACATACAAAGCGCTCGCAATCGCCTACAACCTTAGCCTGGGCTACGTTTTCGTTCATATTTAGCACAAGCTATAGGCTATGGCTCTCAAGTATTTATGTTTTATGTTAAAATCACATGCATGCATGTTGTGCCTTAAATCCCCCGGGGATGAATAAAGTAGGCTACAATCTAAATATCCTAAATATCAATGTTGCCTATTATTGTTTGCCATTTATCATCTGATCAGTGATAAAATTACGTGCAGTTTTGGGACAATTACGGTAATGCTTATATTGGAATAATTAAAAAAAATGTTTAAAAAATGGTGGCCCACACTAATTTGCAAAGGTCCACACTGTTGAAAAATCCTGGCTACGCCACAGACCAACACTTATTTTCTTATTTTTCGATAAGAAGCATGAGAAATATCAGGGTTCTCCGTCAGGTTCCCAGCGGTTCCGCGCTCAGTACACGTTCTGCGACACAGCACGGAAAACGGCGATGCATGATACGTTTCTTTATTTCTTAAACAGAAATGGTGTCAAAAGAAAAGTCATTTATAGAACACTAGCAATTGAAACGAATGAAAAGGGGATTTACACAACATTTCATATTTACAACGGTTACTAAATCATTAAATTCATTACGATCATGGGGCATCTTTAAAATGATAAAAGGTAAGAACTCTTAGTAGAGAATAAGCTAATAAAATAAACAAACAGCTATTCCAAATGGACAATATTAACACAAAACAGTCCTCTAGAAAAATCTGCAAAAGAAAATCTGAAGAAAACCAAAACGACTCTGACTAGGACCTCCGGAGCTAGGACACTGAAGAAACATCACCAAAAAAGCTACCAATACATTAATCCATATATAATCTGTGTAGCAACCACGTAGAAAACACCTGATACCGCATGTTGATACAGTCATCGACCAGTGATGGAGAGGTATGAAGGATTTCACAGGTAGATAAGTGTGAGAGAGCAGTCTGCCCTGGAGACTCAGGCGTGTGGGTGCTGGGCGGGGGCCCCCCTAGAGCGGAGCCCCGGGTCCCGGGTCCCTGCTTACGGCCATGTAACCCCAGAGAGCCCCTGGCCTCCGAGTCTTAAGGCAAGTGTTGGAGGTGTGTGTGTGTGTGTGTGTGTCCGTGTGAGTCTGACTCCGTCCTGAAGGAGCTGTTGGACTTTTGAAGACGAGTTGAGAAAATAAACACTATTAGTTTTTTTTTTTTTTTTTTTGTCTCTGTCGGTTGTTCTTGTGCTACAAAAAACATCTGTGAAGTCCAATTGTCGCCAAACATTTTTTCACGCAGCGCGGTCGACAAACTACGACAGCCCGCCATTTTGTAAACATCTTTTTTTTCCCAAAATGCCTTGACCTCACCTATCTGAGTGACAGCAGGATACCAGTGGACTTGTATGCATACATATATTCATATATATATATCATATAAAGTGGAGCAATCCGTGAGAAAGGCAAGTCATGTCCACGTTCTTCTCAGAACAACCTTTGGAGTCGGAGAGCCAGTGTGTTTTAGAGAAGCAGCGAAACAAACATTAAAAATTAAAAACCATCACGCAGCAACAGAAAGGTAGGGCTGCAGTGCAGCTACAGAACACACACGGACATAAATAACAACGCTGGCTTCAACCAATCCAGCGTGAGCCGCCACCACGCCTGCTGTGCTTTTGGTTTCATACTCTCATATATTTATCATCTATCAGTCAGCCTGCTCACTTTGGACTGCCCATCTCTCTAGGCGTCAAGTTATACAACTACTGGTAAAAAAAAGATTATGATACAATTGCAGGTTTCTTTTTAAGAGCCGGGTAACAATGGAGTGGGACAAAGATGGCCAACGATGGATTCCTCCAGGCAAGCCCAGGAGAGACGAGTAGCACCAGACCGCTCTGACAGATTGGCACCCTGAGACAACAGCAGAGTATGACCCTGGAAGTGATAGGCCTGGCACTGGAAACCAGACCTTTCAAAATAAAAGACTCTTAAAAAAGTTTAAAAAAGTTACAAAAAAAGACGTGTATGTGATCACTCCTGTGTGGCGGCAGGCATTTGAATCTTAATCTGAACTCCAGATATCCTCCCGGTCAAGAGGTCAAAGGTTAGAGAGACGAGAGGCCTTGGGTTGGGCGGTGCAGGGTGTGTTCTAAACTTTACACCTCTTCTATGAAACATGTGAAGGCTCCTCAGGGTGACCGCCGCTCATTCAGCCCTGAACCACCAGCTGGAGACATCTGGAACAGAGCCTCCATTTGCTTTAAGAAGTTCTGTATCATAGCTCTGTGCTTTCCAGAATGTCGCTTTTTATTCTTCAGACTGAAGATGATGAAGAGGAAGAGATTGAGGAGGAAGTTGCATAATGTCGTGTGAGATGCTGGACCGCACCAGAGATCTCCGCACCAGAACCTTCATATAAACTGATGCTGTGGAACATGTATTCACGTTCTACGTTCATGTGGGTATAAATATCTCTTAGTTTCTTTGTTACAATGTGTTTGTGTGTTGTATGGAACTCTGGACATTTTTTAGAAGGATGGGAAAGATGCAAATAAAATCATAGAAACTTGTCATTTTGCCCTGTCATAGATCCAAAATGGAAGTACAACGGTGTGGTTTTATCTTTAAGGCCAGATTCATAGTTACCGTGGTAACATCATTTTGTTTAGCAAAGAAAATTTTTTTTTGGACAAATATTAGCCTATAAAAATATGTATATGACAACTTTTTAACTGCCAAGAAGGGTTGTCCATCAGTGTAACCTTTCAATTGTAAAATGGTGAAATACCGAAATGTTCCGGTATTCATAATGCAAACATGGATTGAACACTATTCTGACCAGAACACATTTTTGGTACGAGAAACATATGTCAGGGTTGCCAATATGCAACACAATAATTAGTTCACATTAAATGCAAATACTCTTTTCAATACTGTGATAATGAAGAACGAAGCTTGAAGGAAACTAAGCTTGAAGCTAAAGGCAGCATGCACATGACAGAAGATGCTGTTCCAACTCACGGACAGTAAGGGAAAACGTTTCTGATCGTTTCGCTAGGATTTGGACAACACATACACTTTCACATCGGACAGATTCTGAAGTAGCTTATTTGTAAATCCTAAAGACATTACTAAAACGTTAGCTTACTTTTATTAGCTTACTTTTTTTTTAACCAAAAGACTTTTAGTGTCTCACTACGTTTCCATGAGACATTTCATTTTGAAGTGCCGATTGAAAGAGGTGCGAAACAGCTCAACATAGCCCAGGGCTTTGAAGCATCTCAGCAGCTCTTTGGGTGCTGAAAACTATTTCTGTTCTTTATTTGTACTCATTATTGTTGTCAAATAGATTTTCTTCAGGAACATTCGGCAGATTTATTCATCTGCCTGTCGATACGGCTTTTTGAGGAAAAAACAACATATTAGCATATTAGCATCTAACAATACTTATCAATACTGAGAGGAAGTGGGCGGGGCAAACCTCTAAAACACAAAGCGCCACTTTTTCACATTTAAAAGAAGAGGGGGAGGGGTCACAATATAACATGCGTGGGCTTGTGTGTGGGCGGTGAGCGTGTGCGTGGGCATGTCTGCATGCGTGTGTCATGTATGTTCCCAGCTGTATTCCTGAGTGAGGACATATTCTCCAGGGGGGGGAATAATCCGGGAGGCAGGACAGGAAACAGGAAGTGTTCCCCCTGCGGCGAGGAGGGGGGCGGTACTATAGACGGACCCCCACCTGGACACGCCCACGCTACGTCACCACGCATCACATTATGTACAGCTCCGCCCCCCCGGGCGGCCCCACATGATGCTATTGCTGAGTGGGGGAGGGGGGGAGGCGGGGGGAGGGGGGGGAGTCAGGTTACCACCTGCTGTGGAAACCCTGACTGGTGTATGTCTTGACTTTCAGTGTCAGTGCTGAGGAAGGCAGAGAAGGAATGTTGTGAGGTCACCGCCAGGAAGCCCTCTGAAGCTTTGCATATGAAGACCTCCACAGGCCAGCGTCCTCTCTATGGACTCTGTTGACATTCAGATGATTCTGGGTTCTTTTCCTGAGTTTGAGCTGTGACCAGTGGCCACCAAGAGAGAGAGAGAGAGAGAGAGAGAGAGAGAGAGAGAGAGAGAGAGAGAGAGAGAGAGAGAGAGAGAGAGAGAGAGAGAGAGAGAGAGAGGAGAGAGAGAGAGAGAGAGAGAGAGAGAGAGAGAGAGAGAGAGAGAGAGAGAGAGAGAGAGAGAGAGAGAGAGAGAGAGAGAGAGAGAGAGAGAGAGAGAGAGAGAGGTAGAGGAGCAATTAGAGAGACTGTAAAGTGATCTGATAGGTCCGGTTCTGTTTGCTGAAGTTTGACTTCTGAGTTGTGATGTTTCACCGTCCGTCGCCGAGGTGGAGGATTGGTGGTTGCCGCGGCGACGTTAGCACCATGGTAACGGGGGACTGTATTGCTGCTGTTAAGACAACTTTAGTGTCAACCTTAAAAAACATCACAAACTCCTCAGAGGTCTGTTTGATCCGACGCTGGCAGGCTGGTCGCTATGGTAACGGCAACCGCCCTCGGGGAGGGGCTTGTCAAAAAAAAAAAGAAAGAATCGATGAAAAAGTTGAACCAACGGTCACGTAGAAAGGGGCTGGGGTCGGGGGTCACTGGCAGCAGTCCTTCCTGGGGGGCTCCCCGGTCCTACACTTGTCCGTCATCTGTTGGCAGAAGTCCACCGTCACCGTGTGCGGCGAGCCCCCTGCCGGCCCCCCCGGCCACTCCTCGTCCTCGTCGCCGTGGCGACAGCCCGCCTCCCGGACCGCCCCGTTGCCCATGGGCTCCGGCTGGACCCCCCCGGGGGGCCGGGGGGGGGGCGGGCTGCGGCGGCGGGCCGGGGGTCTTGGCGGGGGAGGAGGAGGGGGAGGAGAAGCGGGGGCGGCGGTGAGGTCGATGCTGGGGGGGGACAGGCCGGGGTGGGGGGGCTCCAGGCGGGGCTTGGGGTGCCGGTGGGCCGCTGGGGGTCCGGCGCCGCAGTGCCCTTGGGCGCGGGGCAGTAGTGGTGCAGGGACTGCGCCTGCTCCGGGCTCAGCTGCACCTCCTTGCACACCTCCTGGGACAGGCAGGAGAAGTTCTCCCACAGCTCCCCCATGCAGGCCTTCAGCTGGTTCCTCTCGCTCAGCAGCTTCTCCTTCTCACACACCTGCAGGACACACACACACACACACACACACACACACACAAACGCGCACACACACACACACACACACACACACACACACACACACACACACACACACACACACACAAACGCGCACACACACATACCACACACACACACACCACACACACACACACACACACACACACAAACAAACACGCACACAAATGCACACACACATTTTTTAGAACTGTTACATATTGAATTGCTCCATTCTATAACAAGTCTACCAACCAGAACCTCCTCCACTCTGAGAGCTGCTCCAGAACACAGAGCTGCCCCAGAACACAGAGCTGCTCCAGAACACAGAGCTGCCCCAGAACACAGAGCTGCTCCAGAACGACAGAGCTGCTCCAGAACACAGAGCTGCCCCAGAACACAGAGCTGCTCCAGAACACAGAGCTGCCCCAGAACACAGAGCTGCTCCAGAACACAGAGCTGCCCCAGAACACGGAGCCAATCAAAAC
>JAXIVH010000033.1:2702509-2705009 GCA_036785325.1 Urophycis tenuis
GTGCTTTAGAACCAGAGGGCAGATGTCATCTGCTCTTGTCTGTGGTCTGGCATCACTGCTCCTGGCAGAGAGCCACGTCTGAGCAATCAGGAGCTATATTAGGTAATAATATACATTATTATTGATGATTGATTGATTGATTGATCTTCAGGTGTGCCAACACACCAAGGGAGTCTCAGACGTGGACATCAGGTTCAGCTGACCGTTGACCACCCATCCCAGTAGATATCGCTCATCGTTCCACTGTTCCTGCTGTAAGAACGGTGTATGACCAATCACACAGAACGTAGTAAAGCATTGAATAGAAACCTCTTTAATACCCCCCGCTGCCCCTGGTTACCCGCTCGTCACTACGGTAACCACTGCCCTGGGGACCACCAATGGGAGAACATCTAGTCATCCCTGGAGCCCCCCATCTGTCACATGGACACGCTGAGACAGTACACACACACATTACAAAGTACACACCATTACAAAGTACACACACATTACACAGCTACCACCACATTACATAGTACACACACATTACATCGTACACACACACACACACATTACATCGTACACACACACACACACACACACACATATTACATAGTACACACACACACATACACACACACATTACACAGTACACACACATTACATAGTACACACACACACATTACAAAGTACACACACATTACATAGTACACACACATTACACAGTACACACACACATTACAAAGTACACACATATTACATAGTACACACACACACACACACTTACATAGTACACACACATTACATCGTACACACACACACACACCTCAAAATGGACGCCTGTCTTTAAAGGGTGAAGTTTGTCCGAGTGTCGACCACAGTCTAACCTTGACGATGACCTCCAGCCCACAGAGCTCATCTGAACAGAGGACAACGTTCACCAGACTCCTGGCAGCGAGGAGTTCCACAGAGCGCCACAGGGAACTGAACTCCTGTGGCCATGAAGGCTTTAACTCCTCTCACTGTGACAGCTTCCCCCCTGAACTCCGTACTTTAAACTCACTTTAACTCACCAGCCTGCTGTCTTTACTTCAGAGTACACAAAGTCCTGACAGAGAGAGAGAAAGAAAGAAGAGAGGAGGGAGAGAGAGAGAGAGAGAGAGAGAGAGAGAGAGAGAGGATGAGAGAGAGAGAGAGAGAGAGAGAGAGCAGAAGAGAGAAGAGAGAGAGAGAGAGAGAGAGAGAGAGAGAGAGAGAGAGAGAGAGAGAGAGAGGAGAGAGGAGAGAGAGAGAGAGAGAGAGAGAGAGAGAGGAGAGAGAGAGAGAGAGAGATATTTCCAGCTGAGGTCAGCAGCTGGAGCCCTGCGGGGGGCCCATCTTCCCAGCCTCAGAGTCGGCAGGGGTACCGGGCGGAGGAGGGGTTACTATGGTTACGGGTCATAAGAGCCATAAAGCAGGCATCAGTATGCCCTTCCATGTGAAGGTTCTACCTCACTGCATCCTCCATCAAGGGTAAATATGATTTGTTAGTACGATATGATATGGTTTGATAGTACTGTTGTGGTACTGGGCTCTGTGTTTGTCACACAACTCCCAGTGTGTCAAAATAAATGTATAAAATGTAATTTCAAAGAATTACATTGTGATGAAATCTGTGTTATAATTTGGGGAGTACTTAAGAGATAAATGACCTGAACGCCATCATAACAGAGCAGGCCATCAGAGCTGGCGTCAGGGGAGAGGGAGACTACAACTCAACTCAAAGTCTTTTTAAATGGCTTTCAGAAAGAGAGCTCTCTCTCTCTCTCTCTCCTCTCTCTCTCTCTCTCTCTCTCTCTCTCTCTCTCCTCTCTCTCTCTCTCTCTCTCTCTCTCTCTCTCTCTCTCTCTCTCTCTCTCTCTCTCTCTCTCTCTCTCTCTCTCATCCCCTCTCTCCCTCTCTCTCTCTCTCTCTCTCCTCTCTCTCCCTCTCTCCCTCTCTCCCTCTCTCCTCTCTCCCTCTCTCCCTCCCCCTCTGGACTTCAGAGTTCTAATTTATGTAAATGAAGGCCTGTTCCGGCGAATCCCTGTGTGTTCCGCATGCTAATGAGCAGAAGGAACCGGCAGTCATGGATGACATGCGGAACAGTCAGGGAGGAGAGAGCGAGGGAGAGCGAGGGAGAGAGAGAGGACACATTAATGACAGATGTGCTGACTAAGTACACTAGCTTCACACCGCCAATTTGTTGCGCTGCCAACTAGCTCTCAGCCAATCACGTCGCTAATTGAAACGTCTTGGGGTGATTCGCAGACTGATGGCTGACAGAGCAGGTGTTCCCATGACAATGGGGGGGGGCAGCGACACACAGATGGTGAACCTGATGAAGATTCAGACAGCTGAGCTCAGAGACTTCTGAATGAGACAACGGTAACCTCCACGCCATTCTGATGACATCATCAGATGACATATTTATACATATGTGTGGTTGTGTGTGTGCAGAGAGTAGGCCACACCTCAGGGGTGAGCTCAGCCTCCTGTGATG
>JAXIVH010000033.1:2712509-2737353 GCA_036785325.1 Urophycis tenuis
ACGATGGGGACAGTGACAGCCTGCTGAACGACAGCAGGGGGGCTGTCAGAACCCGGCCGTTCTGAAGCTCCGGCAGCAGACGGACCCCCGGACCAGGGGCTGGGCGACTGAGGGGGAGACTGACCGCTCCTCTGGTCGCACGTCCAGCGAGCCGGAGAGAGAGAGAGAGAGAGAGCGCTGCCCAGTCTGCTGAAACATTCCTCAGCCAACTTCCAAGAATAATGAGCGGGCCTTCCAGGAATAATGTTTCCAGATGCGGTCAGGAAACCCTGGAACTCCGAAGCGGCGAAAACATTCCCCACTGCTCCGCCCGGAGCGGGTTCCTACGGACTCACACGCCTCGGACATGTGGAAAGGAACGCCTTGTTGAGTCAACGCACACCGTGTTGGTGCTCACACACCACCTGGTGCAACAAACACACACACCCTGATACAAACATGGGCCAAGACCATAAATACACACACACACACACAGCCATCAACTCCGTATGTGGTCCAGCCCCTCGGTAATCCTGACATTGTGAAACCTGTCACCGCCCGGGAGCTGCGGTCTACTTCCGTCTGAAGGGCAAAGCTAAACGCCGCCGGTCTCTCAGTGTGTGCTGGAGCTGATTTGCAATCACTTAACGAGGAGCCGGCTCCAGGATGATGTCATCACGCGGCAGTCACACATGACATGGTGAAGCTGATGAAGGCTAATCAGAGGTTCTTCATCACTGATGGATGAGCCAGGCACTCTCCCCGATCGATCCGCTCCCCCTTCAAGGTTGTTTATTTACTCATCAGTGAGTGAAGAACCACGTGACCAGCTTCATCATGCATGTTGAGCTCATGTTGGCCCAATGAAACAAGCTGCTTCTACAAGGAGCCGAGCCGTGGCTCCTGTTGGTGAAAACATCTGATGGGTTTCACTTCTGCTTCACCAAGCCATGCGAGCTGGAGACATGAAGGTTTCTAAACCCACCAGCCTCACAGGGACCAGCCTTCTTAAAACCCTCTCCTTAGGGTTATTAAACCAGCCAGCTGCTGGGCTGAGGACCTCTGAAGCAAGGGTTAGCTCAGCGCTAGAACTACAGCGCTCGTCTGATGGACATTATTAAAGGAGGATGGAGATGTGGCCGCGGGAGACGAGGAGATGATTAGTTCTCCTGGCTGAGGGGGGGACCAGGAATGCTTATGTGAACGAGAGAGAGAGAGAGAGAGAGAGAGAGAGAGAGAGAGAGAGAGAGAGACTGATAACTATGGGTTGACCTCCAGTTTCTCTACCTTACTGTGTACATCTACCTCTCTCTCCCAAATGTCCCATCTGCGACCAAAACAACACCACCTCATCTCTCCATCTACCTCTCCCTCTGTCTGTCCATCCTCTCTCTGCCACTTGCGACATCACAAGTGGGCGTGTCCCACCAGCTGACGGACCAATCCATCACACATCTCTGTGGACACGCCCACTTGTGTGTCACACATGCACAGATGGGGAGCTCTTGAATGTCTAGGATTTGATGAATGAACCAATCATACCAGTCGCTCCGGAGGTGACTCCAGTGCATCAGAACATCAGCTACTCAAGAAGGGGCGCCTTCATCCCTCTGCTGACAACAAGATCCCCGACGAAGAGGAGAACAGACTGGCATTACCACTGAGGAAGGCAGGGCCGGCCTGGGCCCGGCCAGACGGGGGACCTGTGTGGTCGCTCTAGAACCAACACAACTGAACCAACACAACAGAACCAACACAACTGAACCAACACAACAGAACCAACACAACAGAACCAACACAACAGAATCAACACAACAGAACCAACACAACAGAACCAACACATTAGAACCAACACAACAGGACCAACACAACAGAACCAACGCAACAGAACCAACACAAATGAACCAACACAACAGAATCAACACAACAGAACCAACACAAATGAACCAACACATTAGAACCAACACAACAGAACTAACACAAAAGGACCAACACAACAGAACCAACGCAACAGAACCAACACATTAGAACCAACACAACATAACTAACACAACAGAACCAACACAACAGAACCAACACAACAGAACTAACACAACAGAGCCAATACAACAGAACTAACACAACAGAACCAACACAACAGAACTAACATATTAGAACCAACACAACAGAACCAACACAAAAGAACCAACACAACAGAACCAACACAACAGAACTAACACAAAAGAACCAACACAACAGAACCAACACAACAGAACCAACACAACAGAACCAACACAACAGAACCAACACAACAGGTTCTTGGGTGATGTGTGCAGTGTTAAGGTGCAGCTGAGCTCAGCGAGCCCAGAGTCTTCCTCACACCGGGTTAATGAGGCAGACTCAAACCTCCGGTTGAAATGTCAGCTCTGTCTGCTCAGCGCCTGACCCTGAAGTCACTTTGTGTCTGACACAGACTCATTGTGTCTTTGACTCGGGCTTTCCCCCCCCGAGTCCAGCGCAGCCGCGGTGACACCACAACGAGATCACGAAACAAGAGTGTTTGTCGTGAGGACGGCGCGGGGGGCAACACCGTCTCTCACCACAGCCACCACCAGACCCCCTGTGTGGCCACGCCCCCGCCTGTCACACGGGACACACAGGAGCAACACGCCACCCACACAGACGGGCACCGCGTGACCCCAACGCCGGGGCTACAGGTGGCAGACAGCCCGGCCCGGCCGTGCTGCCGGCGGGACGCGAGGAGAGGTGAGGTTCTCCTCAGCCGGCAGGTCAGGTTCTACTCTGCCGGTTCTCCGGCGGTCAGGAGGACACGCTGGTCTTCCTGAGGGTCAGGACACCACAAGTCCACGGAGGGACCGGAGCTTTATCTCAGACATCGACACGTTAATAGGACTCAGATATTGAGGGCAGATGTTGAGAAGGTAAAAACCATCATGAGTGTGGAAGCAGAGCAAGAGCAAACATAGAAGAAGCTGGGTTGTAAAAAAACTAAAAGCGGGCCAAAAAAGGGCTGGAGAACCACAGGGATACAGTGAGACAGAACCCTGAGGAACCATGGAGAAGATGCCACACCAGACCTGTTCACACAAGCGCTTTGAATCCTTCTTCAAACAGCAACTTGAAGATGGTTTAAATGTTGATGCGGTCTAATTCCGAGGAGGCTTGGAGGGTCTGGATGTGTCTCCACCATGAGACCTGGAGCCCTGAGCCTCCACGTCTATCTATAGTGCTGCAGTCTATTTACAGATCCAGAGTCTTTCAGCCCAGGGAGCCCATCAATACAGTCTGCTCGTGCTTCCATCAGCGGAGCCCTCAGCAGCTGACCACCCGGGGTGCTGACCCAGTACTACTACTACTACTACTACTACTACTACTACTACTACTGCTACTACTACTACTACTACTACTGGTACTGCTACTACTGCTACTACTAATACTACTGGTACTACTACTACTACTACTACTTCTACTACTGCTACTACTACTTCTACTACTACTTCTACTACTACTACTGCTACTACTAATACTACTACTACTGCTACTACTAATACTACTACTACTACTGGTACTACTACTACTACTACTACTGCTACTACTACTACTACTACTGGTACTACTGCTGCTACTACTACTACTGGTACTACTACTACTACTACTACTACTACTACTGGTACTACTACTACTAGTACTACTGCTACTACTACTGGTACTACTACTACTACTAGTACTACTACTACTGGTACTACTACTACTACTACCACTACTACTACCACTTCCACTACTACTACTGCTCTGCTGTACTGTACTTCAAGACTACTATCATCAATTCTTCTCTACTATTCCTTCCTACTCCATGTTCTACATTACTGTCTGGTTACATATCATGTTCTCTTATTAATCTCTATCTCTTTAAAGATTCAAAGCACATTGTCTCTCTCTCCCTCTCTCTCTCTCTCCTTCCCTCTCTCCCTCCCTCTCCACCCCTCTGCATCTCTCAGTCATTCCCTCCGCTCGCCACTGAGCATGCCCAGTGAGTCTCAGCAGCAGTGCATCCTGTCTGACGAGCGGTGAAGGGTCCTGGTCTGGGGCCCCCGGGTGGCTGCCGAGGTTCTCCTAAAGGGAACCTTTAGTGTGGAGCGCAGCGCCACGGCAACCATCAGGGGCTCGGGGTGACGGCGCTCAGCAGCGCGGCGGCCATCTTGGTCTGGAGAGACCAAACAAACAGAGCCCAGTGCGCAGCCCCCCCCCCTGTGTGTCTACGCTCTCAGGTGGCCTGTCCCCGGAAATGTGAAACATCTTTTTGGATTAGGATTAAAGGGTTCTGGATTGCTGACGACAACACATTTGTCGAGGTGGTCCTGACCGGCCATAAACAACAGACTGTCAATAAGACGAAGAACGATGGCGTCTTCCGGTCGCCTGCCACGGATGGCCCGGCTCAGCAACGCTTCAAACACATGGTGGTGGACCGGCGGGCTGGACCAACAGGCCGGACCGCATGGAGGAGGCTCAGCACCAAATCTAAAAAAGAACCGGCTGTTTGCTCGGCCGAAGCGAAGGCACAACACGCCACTAAATCACTCCGATGAAGATCAGAAGAGTGCACCGCTGGCTCTGGCTGCGTTGAGGTAAGGTGAAGCAGGCTGACTTGATGCTGGACCTCAGCGCCGGGCTGCAACAAGGTTCTGCCCTCGGTGTGATCATTCCAGAGATCGAGAAGACATAATGAATCCACTCGCTGGAATCCACTCAGGGGGCTATTTTGAGATCTTATTTTTAGATGAGCACCAGGCTGTGCATGCAGAGTGAGAGTGTAGCAGGGGGCCAATTCCCAGAGAGAAATATAATCAAATAAAATTAGATGGATAGAATGTTCTGGCACATGTTCCCACGCTGCAACTCAATCACACCAAACCCTTACCTAAACGTAACCGTCTCCAACCCATTAACTTAACCTAATCTAATAACCTTAACCTGTTGCACTGTGGGAAATATGCAACAGAAAAGGTAAACATCCAGTTTACGGCCATTTTGACAAATGGTCAAAATGACTCCTCAGTGAACCTCCCGGCCGCTGAAGGCTGGCCGCCAGGCGGACAGCCAATCACACACAGCGCTGTGGACGTAAACATCTAGCAGAACTCTGCCGCTCAGAACCGACCACAATGGGACGACAGAACCTCAACCAACACCCGACACCCAAAAACGAAAACATCTCAGAAATTAGAAACAGATTCCTATATCACTGCTGAGCCACAACATTGCAAAACTGCACAGAACTAAACAATCTACACAACTCATGTGAAGCCATCAACATTGATATAGTGAATAAAACGTGGTCCCATCTCATTACCTCAGCAGAACATGAGGCTGCATTCAGTCACGGCCTGAACTCCACTTGCTGCTCGTGTAACTTTCAACTGTCTCTCCCCTCCGCGCTCTGAGACCCCCGGTCTGTGAGCGCGGCCCAGTATGACTGAGCAAGAGGTGTGAGTGTGAGTGAGTGTGTGTGTGTGTGTGTGTGTGTGTGTGTGTGTGTGTGTGTGTGTGTGTGTGTGTGTGTGTGTGTGTGTGTGTGTGTGTGTGTGTGTGTGTGAGTCTGTGTGTGTATGAGTGTGTGTGTGTGTGTGTGTGTGAGTGTGTGTGTGTGTGTGTGTGAGTCTGTGCGAGTGGGTGTGTGTGTGTGTGTGAGTGGAGTGGGGGTTGAGTGTGTGTGTGTGTGTGTGTGTGTGTGTGTGTGTGTGTGAGTGTGTGTGTGTTACATGCCAGTGCATTGTTGGACACTATAGGGTTAAATGCAGCTAGCATGAATCATGACTTCCCACATGCGGGCCTGCGTTGACTCATGTTGCCATCTTATATGGTCACGGCCCACGCGTGTTATCTATAGCCCTGCCACACTCCTCACTAGCACGTCTAGCCAGCTAGCTAGCCTGTCGCACTCCCCCTGCTACGTCTAGCCAGCCACCAAGCCTGTCACACTGCTAGCTAGCGTTTCTTGCTAGCTCACTAGCTCGCCTGCCACACTGTCTCTAGCATGCCTAGCTAACTAGCAATGCTTTTGTGTGTGCACGTGTGTGTGTGTTATACAAGTTGCAGGCTGCAGGATTCACAGGAAACTATAACAACACATCAACATCATCATATCAACTAATGAAAACAACTCTACATCTGGTGACACTGAAGCGGACCCACGCATGGAAAATATCAGAAATGTCACACCTCAGAAGACTCTCAGAACCTCCACATCATCGTCATCCACCACCCTCTACTCCTCCTCACCATCACCATCACAGTCATGTCATGTGTGACTCTGGTACATGATGTCATCACCTTGGAGGACTGGCCCTGAAGCCGGCTCCTCCTTCAGTGATTGCAAATCAGCTCCAAAACATTTTCGAGGACTTCAGACTGGATTGTAGACAGCTACCGTACAACATGTTACAGAATGTCAGGGTTACTGGGAGGCTGTGTACAGCGACATGTTGGAGGATGCCAGGGAGAGGCTGTGTACAGCGACATGTTATAGAATGCCAGGGAGAGGCTGTGTACAGCGACATGTTATAGAATGCCAGGGAGAGGCTGTGTACAGCGACATGTTATAGAATGCCAGGGAGAGGCTGTGTACAGCGACATGTTATAGAATGCCAGCGACATGTTATAGAATGCCAGGGAGAGGCTGTGTACAGCGACATGTTATAGAATGCCAGGGAGAGGCTGTGTACAGCGACATGTTATAGAATGCCAGGGAGAGGCTGTGTACAGCGACATGTTATAGAATGCCAGCGACATGTTATAGAATGCCAGGGAGAGGCTGTGTACAGCGACATGTTATAGAATGCCAGGGGGAGGCTGTGTACAGCGACATGTTATAGAATGGCAGGGAGAGGCTGTGTACAGCGACATGTTATAGAATGCCAGGGGGAGGCTGTGTACAGCGACATGTTATAGAATGGCAGGGAGAGGCTGTGTACAGCGACATGTTATAGAATGCCAGGGAGAGACTGTGTACAGCGGCATGTTATAGAATGCCAGGGGGAGGCTGTGTACAGCGACATGTTATAGAATGCCAGGGAGAGGAGCGACATGTTATAGAATGCCAGGGGGAGGCTGTGTACAGCGACATGTTATAGAATGCCAGGGAGAGGCTGTGTACAGCGACATGTTATAGAATGCCAGGGGGAGGCTGTGTACAGCGACATGTTATAGAATGCCAGGGGGAGGCTGTGTACAGCGACATGTTATAGAATGCCAGGGAGAGGCTGTGTACAGCGACATGTTATAGAATGGCAGGGAGAGGCTGTGTACAGCGACATGTTATAGAATGCCAGGGGGAGGCTGTGTACAGTGACATGTTATAGAATGCCAGGGGGAGGCTGTGTACAGCGACATGTTATAGAATGCCAGGGGGAGGCTGTGTACAGCGACATGTTATAGAATGGCAGGGAGAGGCTGTGTACAGCGACATGTTATAGAATGCCAGGGGGAGGCTGTGTACAGCGACATGTTATAGAATGCCAGGGGGAGGCTGTGTACAGCGATATGAGCTGGTCGGGTTGTCTGTGTGTTCTGTGCTACAACGGAAGGAACAGCCTATCATCCATTCATAAAAAATAACCTGAACTACACATTCATGGATTCATCAATGAAAGTCGAGAACAAGTTTTGTTCCCCAAATTCAAAGTGACACAGATCTAATTCATCCCTAATGTTCATTCATAACGTCGCTCCTCTAAATACGGAACCTTGACCTTTCCAGTCCAAGTCACACAACACGCACACACAGGGTTTGTAGTTCGGCTTTTAAAACACATTCGAACCCACGTCTCTGCAGTGCCAGTGGTCACGTGACCCCGCCGGGCCAATAGCAGCGCCGTAAGACGAGCCAGACAGCGCAGCAGGAGCTAATTCGGGAATTGACGTGAGGTCGAAAATACACGCATACACACACGCACGCGCACACACACATCCTGTCCGCTCCGCTGCAACACATGCTAAACAGCGCTAGCTCGGTCATGCTATCACATCGCTAAGCAGCGCTAGCTCGGTCATGCTATAACACCAACAGAAGACCTGCCGTGTTGTAGCCTGGATAGCGTAGTGTTAACACCCAGGCACGGGCAGGCGCACAAACGCGACGTGCTGGCGGGCATCATAAACAGACGTCGTGTTGGAGTTACTGCAGCGTGACGAATGTTGTCACGTACTTGATGATCCGGCCTCCAGCAACATGATTGGTCGAAACAAATTCGAAGTGCAAGAAAGTGAAAAGCACAGATTCAGCCAGATTTGAGCTCAACTGCGATGAGACTTTGGAAATGAATGTAAAGTGTTGTGAGACTAACTTGCAGATATGCAACGTTTGGTTTGGTGGCTTGATGAGTCAACATGAGAAGAGAAAGTTTCTGTAAGCCGAAGACCTGAGAATGAAGGGGGATTTTCTACCAAGGGAGAGTGAAGTTCAAAGGGAAACACTATGACGATTTAAAGTCATTTTATGACTGATATGTCACCAAGGAGCAGGTGTGGGCGAGACATCCAACTCAAGGATGCCCTCGCACATCGGGCACCAAACCCGGCCAGAACCGAGAATAAATATTGTCAGTGCACTATCCTGAGCTTTTCAATCCAAGCAGAATGCTCAGAAGACAGAACCACTGCTATTGAAGTGTGCTGCCTGCAGCCTAACAAAGAGCTGTAGTCGGCATTCAGTGGACACATCGTCGAGTTGAGCATTAACAATACCATGCATTTAAATTCAAATCCAATCAGCAATTACTTTAAATCCAAATTATAATCAACTCCACATTACAGCACATTCAAAGGGACCTATAGCTTCGACTTTAAATGCATAGAAGTGATGGTAACAGCAGTGTCTTCACTCGACACCAAATCAATAGTCATCCTCCTGGCCTATTGATTGCTCCCTAATAAAAAGCTGAATCTCAAGGAGTTCAAGGAGTTGACAGCAAAGGTGTCCACAGTCTTTAGCTTTCTAGCATCACTGCTGCGCTCAACAGCTCTCAGCCAATGACATGTTGATGTTCAGCACACTGAGGCTACCGCTAGCAAAGCTCTGCTGGTTCAACGAGATGCTTCTCGACGGACGAAAGGATTTCCCAGAATGCCGAATGTCTGTCAAGACAGTCAGCTCAACTGACTCTATCCCATGTGTATTGAGTTAGATGATCACAAAGGTGCACCCTGGAAGGTTCTGCTATTCATGCTATTACTCTGGATTTATTCAGAATATATTATTCCAAATAAAATTAGTTATTATTTGTTTTTCAATTGCTGGGAACAAGGAACATCTTGAGCAATTGAGAGAACATTTCTTGGAGCATTCAGTTCCCGCTACCATGTCAGGCTGATGTTGTAAAAAGATTTCTCCAAAAAACAGATGATCAAATATGTCAATTCTTCGTTCTCTGCGCTACAGATCCACCTGCCCAGCGACTGGAATACAGACTCCCACCACAAAGAAAGGGTTTACCCGCCACCCGGTCTACTGTGATCTGGAGCTTCTCAACACGTTAGCAGATCGAATGGAACGCGAAACCAGAGCACGGGGTGGTGAACCTCCGTCACATGCAGATGTGTGTGTGTGAACCGCTGCTGTGAGGACTGGGGGGGGTCGAGGTCAGGTCAGTCGGTCTGGGGGGGGTCGAGGTCAGTTGGTCTGGGGGGGTCGAGGTCAGGTCAGTTGGTCTAGGGGGGTCGAGGTCAAAGGTCAGTTGGTCTGGGGGGGTCGAGGTCAGGTCAGTTGGTCTGGGGGGGTCGAGGTCAAAGGTCAGTTGGTCTGGGGGGGTCGAGGTCAGGTCAGTTGGTCTGGGGGGGTCGAGGTCAAAGGTCAGTTGGTCTGGGGGGGGGGGTCGAGGTCCGGGCAGTCCTCCCACCATCCCTCACTCAGGTCAGTCCTCAGCCATCCCTCGCTCAGAAGTCATCCATTGCACCTCGTTTTCAAGCCCTCTTCAGGCTGACACTTTGGAGAGACGAGCCGACCAGTTGGGGGTCCGGTCCACTGGGTTGGCTGGCAGACTGATCCATCCGTGACGTACGTCTGGGTGGACACCTCCCCTTGTGATGTCACAAATAGGTTGGATTTGAACCAACCAGCTCTCCAGCACCTCCAGTCTCCACCCAACCACCAACTTCCACACCGTCACGCTAGCTCCTCCACCCTCTGCCCAACCACCACCCTCCACACTGCCTCCACCCCCACCACCATCAAAACTAGCTCCTCCACCCTTTGCCCAACCACCACCTCCCACCCTCACCACATCCTCCACCTCCTACCACCTCCACCATCTCCTACAGGGCTTAACCTCTGGAGAGCGAGGGACTGATGGAGACCGATGGAGGTTGCTGGTTCTATTTGCGGAGGCGAGGTTCTGCTCCGCCTGAAATGACAGACTGGACCGAGGGCAGTGGAGGACATGTTGGCGGTCCTCAGAAGCCATGATTGGTACCCTGACGCCCGGGTCTCCGCGCCCCAACCACTGGGATCCGGAGCGTCGCTTTGGGTTTTCCTCCCTCTTCCCGATCCTGCGGGCGGACCGGATCGGGGCCAACGCTCGGGTCATCCACCTCCTTCTGGAGCTTCAGACTCTGGCCTCGGTCTGGGCTTCACAGCTCGCCACTGAGGTCAACCTTCGCCACGCCACAAGGGAACGTCCGAGGGGGGGAGGCCCAGCCTGGCCGTGTGTTTTCTTATAGTGGAGGCTGGCGCCGCGTCCGCTGACATTTATAGCGGGCCAATCCTGCGATGGTGGGTTTATAAAAATGGGCTGGACTCCACAGGCGACTAATGCACGGCCGACACCAGACGGTGGGTGCAGGAGAGGAAGCTGTGGTTCTGCTGCGGTTCTGCTGCGGTTCTGTCTGTCTGGTCGTCTCCGGGACTGCCGGCGGTCAGGGCTGGAGTCCAGACCGGGCGCTAGCGTGGAACACGGAACCACTTCTGGACGGGCGGTGAACCGTGACGGAACGAGCAGAGCTTCCCCTCTCTCCCCTCTGCCGTCCATATCTCCCTCTATCTCCCCCACTTTCTCTCACCCGTCTCTCGCCTCTTAGGCCCACTTCTGGTTCTTTGTCTCATATTCAGTTCTTGTTTTCTATGAGAAATGCTCTGCACTCAAAGAGGGAGGGGCCCTCTCCTCCCCCACCACCTCCCCTCTCTCAGATCTTCTTCCAATCCACTGGACACCAGTGGAGTGACTAATGTGTTCACACACACACACACACCTCGGGCTCCGGCTCTGAACACACTGTTCTAATGTTCCTCACTGCTCTAATGTTCGTCACTGTTCTAATGTTCCTCACTGTTGTAATGTTCCTCACTGCTCTAATGTTCCTCACTGCTCTAATGTTCCTCACTGCTCTAATGTTCCTGACTGTTCTAATGTTCCTTACTGTTCTAATGTTCCTCACTGCTCTAATGTTCCTCACTGTTCTAATGTTCCTAACTGTTCTAATGTTCCTCACTGTTCTAATGTTCCTCATGTCCTCGCACCCCAGAACGCCGTCTCGCGGCCCCGGGCGTGAAAACAAGCATCTCTCTCTCCCTCTCTCTCTCAACCTTTGACCTGAATCTAAACCGGACCACTAGACCCCACGCTGAAAATGCTCCTTTGTAAGCAGCTTGAGGAGTCTGCCGACTGCAGGGGGGAGTGGAGAGGTCTCCGGGGGTCAAGAAGGGAAGGGAGGAGAGAGAGAGAGAGAGAGAGAGAGAGAGAGAGGAGAGAGAAGAGAGAGAAGAGAGAGAAGAGAGAGAGAGAGAGAGAGAGAGAGAGAGAGAGAGAAAGAGAGAGAGAGAGAGAGAGGAGAGAGAAGAGAGAGAAGAGAGAGAGAGAGAGAGAGAGAGAGAATTAATGATGATGCTGTCTTACTGTCTTACACTCTAACGTCTTCATTCGTGGTCATTGACATGATCACTCAGAACAAGACACTCAGACACCTACTGACAGTAGAAGTGTGATGAAGGTCAAGATAACGTGAATGCATTCAACTGAAGCTCTTCTAGGTACACAGTGCGGATATTTAGGTCAGTGTGTGAAATCACTTATTATGAGTTAAGAAAAAAAACCCTGCCCTCATGCTCTTATATGGTGTTTGTCTTGGCACTTAGTCAGGGATGTTGTATACTAGAAATGATTAACCTAGCAGTTGAAATGTTTGAGACTTGTTCTGGTGACTTTCTTACTGTATTAGAAGCAATGAAATGTTTCACCTTCTTCTGACAAGTCATTAAATGTAAATGTAAGAGTTAGCAGTGTGGCAAATATGGCAAATTGGCAAATCCAAATAAGCCAAAATGATGTCTTATACGACCACAACAGGTACATGTGATTCACTCGTTATTATACATTGTCTGTACTAAATACGATAGATAAATGATATACTGTATACAACAATGTATACTGTATATATCGATGTAATCAATGTATACAATGTATAGATCGAGTGCAGCTGTAGTACCTACTCATCAGACTGGTATCATGAACTTAAAACACTGAAATCCAAGTGGAATATGATCTCTAAATCAAACCTGTATTACAGTCCAACCACAGGGTTAATCCCTGGTTCTTCACACACAGCTGATCAATAGACTCCACTCTCCACCGCCAACAGCCCAGCCAGTCCACCCATCAATACAGCCGCTACCCGTCTGCTGGCCGCACGTGCACGCTCACCACGTGCACGCTCACCACGTGCACGTTGTGAAGGTCACCGCACGTTTAACCCCCAGGGGCTGGGTGGTCGATCTCCCTGCTGTTCGAGGTCATTATTCATGACCAGGGGCGGGTTTGTGACGTTCACGAACAAGCTGGGCCACGGTACTCTGGCTCTACGGGGTTCTGGTTCCCCGCCACAAGGTTCTGGGTTCGGTCCACAATGACCGCAGGCTACCTGGATAGGCGTCATGGAGCAAGTGATGACACGTCTCTACACCGTCTAACCCCTACCTGCTCCTTAATGACCTGTCTCTGTACTGTCTAACCCCTAACTGCTCCTTAATGACCTGTCTCTGTACTGTCTAACCCCTACCTGCTGCTTAATGACATCAGTATTGTCTAACCCCTACCTGCTCCTTAATGACCTGTCTCTGTACTGTCTAACCCCTACCTGCTCCTTAATGACCTGTCTCTGTACTGTCTAACCCCTACCTGCTCCTTAATGACCTGTCTCTGTACTGTCTAACCCCTACCAGCTCCTTAATGACCTGTCTCTGTACTGTCTAATCCCTACCAGCTCCTTAATGACCTGTCTCTGTACTGTCTAACCCCTACCTGCTCCTTAATGACCTGTCTCTGTACTGTCTAAGCCCTACCTGCCCCTTAATGACCTGTCTCTGTACTGTCTAAGCCCTACCTGCCCCTTAATGACCTGTCTCTGTACTGTCTACTGATATACTGTTTACTATCTACTGATAGTCGTGTCTGAGAGATTAATAGTAAACATTAACAATGCTCCTCTGGTGGCAACACTTTCTGTTGTCAACGGCGATGATTATGGGCTGTTTCTCCTCCAGGAAGCATAACTCAGTGTGGACGTAAACCCTACAGCTGGCCGGGTTCCCCGAGAGACGCTGAGACACCATGCTGAGAACACACCACATGGGGGAGCACTGCCCTCCACGCACAGCCCAACTCCTCCTCCTCACAGCCCAACTCCTCCTCCTCCTCCTCCTCCTCCTCCTCCTCCTCCACCTCTGCACCCACCTAGATCCCCTCGTCGTACACCTTCTCCTCCACCACAACCCCCTCCTGTTTCACTTCCTCCTCCTCCTCCACCACAACCTCCTCTGGAACCTCCCTCGGCAGCAGAGCTGAGAGGGGAGGTCACAGCAGAGCCCCCCCCCCCCCCCCCAGTGCTCCCCCCCCCACCTCCCCGCACCGAGGTCGGCTGAGGTAGCGTCTGACGTGACGTTTCCCTGCGATCCTCAAAAGAACCCCCTGAAGACGAGCCACGCAGATGGGTCTTCGCCGCGGACGTTTCTTCTCGTTATTGGGCGTCGTTCATGGAAGTGATTTGTGTCGCGGCTGCGGTCCCCCGGTGCTCCTCAAACAACACAAACACATTTCACCAGAAGTGAAAGGCGGGCAGCAGGACCCGGCTCAACACACACTGTTTCCAGAGGTGCAGCGCCGCGCTGCAAAACACAATATTTCACTTCCTTTGTGGAGCGCTGAGTGGTGGCGGCTGACTCACTGCCTCAGGAATCTGCAGCTCTGTGCTGGTGACTCAGAGGTTGTGGGATAACGGCCGTGCTATTCCCCAAGACACACACCAGCCAGGGTCTTCACAGTGACTTATCAAGCCCCTTTCAGGGTCTGGTCACTCACTCTGAGTGGCCAGACTCTAACCCCTCTAGCCTCTTGGGCTACGCCCAAAGCCCACAGTCGAAGCTGCAGGTCACCAAGGAAGGCGGGGGGGGGGGGGTCAAGGATGACAACAGACGACATTGTGGGGGTCGAACCCACAACCTTTAGGCTGGGAGTGGACCAGCCTGCCCACGAGATCATCCTTGTGGATAAATCAGTGTGAGCTAAACCCTACTGCAAACTAGTGCACCAGTCAGAACACCACACACACACACACACACGTTCAGTCATTCACATGCAAACACACACACACACACATTTAGTCACTGATATGCACACTCATAAACACGCACTCACTCTCTCGTGAGTGCAAATGCACACACACACACACACACACACGTTCAGTCATTCACATGCAAACACACACACACATTTAGTCACTTATATGCACACTCATAAACACGCACTCACTCTCTCGTGCACGCACACACACACACACACACACACACACACACACACACACACACACACACACACACACACACACACACACACACACACACACACACACACACACACACACACACACACACACACGCGCGCCTCCCTCCCTCCCTCCCTCCCTCCCTCCTTTCTCTACATCCTCAGTGGGTGAGTCAAATTTTGCAGAAGAGATCCAGGGGTGAGTCAGAGAAGGTTCCACATAGCTAATAGTAGCTGCTCTCTCTCTCTGCTCACCACAGCATGAATGGCTCCTCTTCCCCTCGCAGACAGAACAACAACAACTCCCAGACGGGCTGTTTGGGTTTGACAGTGGAACTGACTGAATTCTCCTCTACATGCAACACGTCTGCACACGTTGAGGCCTCACGAGCACAACTCATCTCAGTGTGTCTAGAAGCCATGGTCTGAAGCAACAACTCAACAAATATCAGCAAGCTTTTACCAACCTGATGAACGCTTTACGGAGATGTTAAACGTCTCAGAAACAACCTGGATTTCACTGGTCTCCAGAGCCGGTGGTCTGAAGCAGAACCAACCGCCAACACAACACTACGTTAAATCAACGCTTTTGTTTTGTGTAAAATCCCACATCAACTTACTTCAGAACTTGAACCTGAACCAGTTTCCCCAGCAGTACGTTCATGTTGAACCATCACCACACTGTGGTCCCGCGACCTCGCGGGTCAGCCTGCCTGACCTCCAGCCCTCCACCAACTGCAGGCGCTGATGAAAGACCAGGGCTACCTTAAGTGCCACGTTCAGAATGGGGAGGTGGTGGGGAGGGGGGGGGGCCACCTCTTTCTCCCTCCCTTTCTGTCTCTCTTCCTCTGGGTTCAGGCTCATCACAGGTATGGTGGGGGGGCCTGTGTGACCTATGACCCTGTGTGACCATCAATACCAGCGGCTCTCTCTGGCACCCAGGAGGTCGCCCCCCCCCCCCAGCAGTGTGACCCCTCAGAGCGGCCAGACACAAGCGCGGGCCTGAGAGTGGACCGGTACCACGGGTCCAGCCAGCCGGGCCTGGTGGCTCAGCGCCAGCACCGAATCAGATGGCAGAACAACAGAAGGGGATCAACTTTGTTGCTCCGCTGTCTGATCAGAGAAGACGACTTTCATCTCGTGAGCAGGTTCGCCACAAAGCTGTGTGACTCTGAGTCTGGCTCGTTAAGCCCAGGCTCGTTAATGATGTCCAGCCTCAGCAGCCATCATCTGTATAGGTATGTCTGTTCTGATTCTGTATAGGTATGTCTGTTCTGATTCTGTATAGGTATGTCTGTTCTGATTCTGTATAGGTATGTCTGTTCTGATTCTGTATAGGTATGTCTGTTCTGATTCTGTATAGGTTTGTCAGACGGAGGGCTGGGGATCGCAGGTGATTTCCCAAATTCATTTCATTCGATTTAGAAGGTCCCTGTTTGATGGGATTTTCGATTTGATTCAATATTGGTTTGGGTAGGTATATTCAAGTTACAACATTACTTGGGTATGAAACAGATTTCAGCGAACTAATGGTGTAAATTATAAACATAACCGTCTACCCTGATGCATTATTAAAAATATTAAATCTACGGTAGGAAATTTATTTATGAAGCATTAGTTGTCATATTTGCTGACTTTCTCTCTCTTCTACCTGTGGGCTGTCACAGACCTGTAATACTTTAAAATATGCCTGAACGTTGTTGCATCAGTTATAGAACCCTTCTGGAAATGTCCTCTGTGGACTTTTTGGGAAGCAGCAGTCAGGGGTCCATCATTTTAGAAATGTTCACTACTCAGGTAAAATAGGTGTTGACGATCAGGGGCCCAGATTATTAAATCATGACCAAGACAAAGCCTGAGTGGTGGTGGAGACCATCAGAGACCATGGAGACCATCACCACTCAGCATGGACAAAAGGCCATCCACCATCTGCTGAAACCATCGGCAGAGTGCCCTGCCCTCTTCAGGTCTCTGGTACCAGCAGCAGACAGGTCTCTGGTACTAGACAGGTCTCTGGTACCAGCAGCAGACAGGTCTCTGATACTAGACAGGTCTCTGGTACCAGCTGCAGACAGGTCTCTGGTACCAGCAGCAGACAGGTCTCTGGTACTAGAAAGGTCTCTGGTACCAGCAGCAGACAGGTCTCTGGTACCAGCAGCAGACAGGTCTCTGGTACTAGAAAGGTCTCTGGTACCAGCAGCAGACAGGTCTCTGGTACTAGACAGGTCTCTGGTACCAGCTGCAGACAGGTCTCTGGTACCTAGACAGGTCTCTGGTACTAGACAGGTCTCTGGTACCAGCTGCAGACAGGTCTCTGGTACCAGCAGCAGGCAGGTCTCTATGCACATGCGTCACGCTTTCTCTAGCTAACAGCATCCAGGCAGACATGGCTGGAGGGGCAGCATCGATGGCTTCCCCACGGGACACCACTGTTTACTCAGCACCGAGTGGGGGAGCGAGGGAGGGGAGGGAGGGATGGAGGAGAGGGAGGGAGGGATGGGAGAGAGGAGGGAGGGTGTACAACGGTGCCCCAGGACTTCTATTCCCGATATTGATGTCACAGACCATTCATCTCCGCATCATCCCTGCTATTGATTAGGCTGAGGGGTCCAGTGGTGTTCCATCTTATTATTCTCTCTCTCTCTCTCTCTCTCTCTCCTCTCTCTCTCTCTCTCTCTCTCTCTCTCTCTCTCTCTCTCTCTCTCTCTCTCTCTCTCTCTCTCTCTCTCTCTCTCTCTCTCTCTCTCTCTCTCTCTCTCTCTCTCTCTCTCTCTCTCTCTCTCTCTCTCTCTCTCTCTCTCTCTCTCTCTCTCCTCCCAGTCGATGGGCCGCCGGTCGATGTGGTGATCATCTCGTTCACCACGGCCTGAGAGTACCGCCACGCACGCTTCCTCTTCTGCTGCCGTCATTCTGCAGCACAGCACCTCGCCAGGCAGAGCCCTCTCCAGGCCCCAGAGCCCTCGCTCTCCAGGCAGAGCCGTCACTCTCCAGGCAGAGCCGTCACTCTCCAGGCCCCAGAGCCCTCGCTCTCCAGGCCCCAGAGCCCTCGCTCCCCAGGCCACAGAGTCCTCGCTCTCCAGGCCACAGAGCCCTCGCTCTCCAGGCCACAGAGCCCTCGCTCTCCAGGCCCCCAGAGCCCTCGCTCCCCAGGCCCCAGAGCCCTCGCTCTCCAGGCCCCAGAGCCCTCGCTCTCCAGGCCACAGAGCCCTCGCTCCCCAGGCCGCAGAGCCCTCGCTCCCCAGGCCACAGAGCCCTCGCTCTCCAGGCCACAGAGCCCTCGCTTCCCAGGCCCCCAGAGCCCTCGCTCTCCAGGCCACAGAGCCCTCGCTCCCCAGGCCACAGAGCCCTCGCTCCCCAGGACCCAGAGCCCTCGCTCCCCAGGCCACAGAGCCCTCGCTCTCCAGGCCCCAGAGGCCCTCGCTCCCCAGGCCACAGAGCCCTCGCTCTCCAGGCCCCAGAGCCCTCGCTCTCCAGGCCCCAGAGCCCTCACTCTCCAGGCCCCAGAGCCCTCGCTCCCCAGGCCGCAGAGCCCTCGCTCTCCAGGCAGAGCCGTCACTCTCCAGGCCACAGAGTCCTCGCTCTCCAGGGCAGAGCCGTCACTCCCCCATGCCGCAGAGAAACCGTGACAACACTGCATGAGAATACACACAACCAGCGTGCGGGTGATCAACACCTTTTTTCACAGTCAGACAAAGACACACATCACAGCCCGATGTACTGATCAGCATGAGGAGACCTACAGGGATGCTTTCACCTCGCGGAGCAGAGAGACCAACAGCTGCTGACGGGGGACAGTCTGAGTCACAGAGGAGGTCAAACCAGGAGACTCTGCGAGAAACTGGGTTGAATCTGGCAGCATTTCCACAAAGTGAAGAAATGACGTGAAGACGTGTTTCAGCGTCGGCAGATCACTCAGCGCCCGCCTCACATCAGAGAAACCCCGCAAGATCCTTCAGGTCTCATGGCGTGTTGAGGACATGTTATCAGCAGCACATTGATCCAGCACATTTTCTGAATGCTAACCCTCAGAGCACAGCGAAGCCTGTGAAGGTGAGGGAGTCTGTGCCTGCCTGGTTCACTCTTACAAAGGCTCAATTAGGTGATTCGTGTGACATGGACAGAACAGCAGGAGGACAGATGAGTGTTTGACTCCCAGCACAAGGGCTCTGGGTTTGAACCCCAATGTAAAAAGCTGGAACTCAAACCCTTACACCTGCTCCTAACCACAGAAGATGAGCTGACTGTTGCTTTGACTAAAACGCCAAGTAACACAAAAAGTCAAATAAACATTGTGTGTAAAATGTAACTTCCCCACGTGATGCCAGGGAACTCAGGTTCTAGGGTGCAAGGTTCCAGGAGAACAGTGCTCGGGGAGAAGTTCTGTTTCCAAACGTGGAGGATGGGATCACCCAAGAAGCCTGGAGGCCCCCCCCGTCTCCATCGCCACTGCACCCCGGCCTGTCATGGCGCCCGGCTGGCGTGATGCCTGCGTGGCGTCACAGCGTGTCTCAGCTCTCCGCTTCGCCTCAACCGCCTGACCTCTCTCTCTCTCTCTCTCTCTCTCTCTCTCTCTCTCTCTCTCTCTCTCTCTCTCTCTCTCTCTCTCTCTCTCTCTCTCTCTCTCCTCTCTCTCTCTCTCTCCTCTCTCTCTCTCTCTCTCTCTCTCTCTCTCTCTCTCTCTCTCTCTCTCTCTCTCTCTCTCCCTCTCTCCCTCCCTCCCTCCCTCCCTCCCTCCCTCCCTCCCTCCCTCTCTCCCTCCCCCTGTCCCCTCACTGATGACCTCGTCAGAGCAGTGGGTCCTCCCTCCCTTCCTCTCCCTCTCTCTCTCTCCTGGTGTTTCAGGGCGTTCAGGCCGGGCGGTGCCAGGTGGAGCCCAGACAGCTGATCCGGTCCGCTCTGTGGCGCCGTCTCCCTGGACCCTAAAAATAACCACCGTGTGTGTGTGTGTGTGTGTGTGTGTGTGTGTGTGTGTGTGTGTGTGTGTGTGTGCGTAGGGAAGCCGGAGTACAGGAGCTTTGGGTTCAGGGAGGCCTACTACTGGTGACGCAGAGAAAACAGGAACCACGCAGATAAGGGTAGTTTCACTGGAATGACTCGTTAACTTCAGGGTCACACTTCAGCATGACAACGTGTTCCTTTAACTGACAAGGCTCCTTAACGTGCAGATGTCATTAAGGAGCAGGTAGGGGCTAGATAGTACAGAGATAGGTCATTAAGGAGCAGGTAGGGGTTAGATAGTACAGAGATAGGTAATTAAGGAGCAGATAGGGGTTAGACAGTACAGAGACAGGTCATTAAGGAGCAGGTAGGGGTTAGACAGTACAGAGATAGGTCATTAAGGAGCAGGTAGGGGTTAGACAGTACAGAGATAGGTCATTAAGGAGCAGGTAGGGGGTTAGACAGTACAGACAGGTCATTAAGGAGCGGGTAGGGGGTTAGACAGTATAGAGACAGGTCATTAAGAGGACATATTGCTCTAGGATGCATACAGGTAGGCTGGGGTTGGGGCTCGAACCAGAACCTTTGTGTGGAGGAGTCAAACACCAGAGTGTGAAGACCACCCTGATGGTGGTCATCATTTCACGTCGAGAGCCAACCTCGCTGGGACCCCTGGTTGTCAGGGCGACGAGAGCATCCTCAGGACGCTGCCAAGATGTTAAGTGAAGAATTCCAATCATCTGGGAAAGCATGCATGATGTCCACCAGTCAGCACATGGACACACGGAGCAGCCTTGTCCCGCCTGACGACACCTGGCCGCACGTTCCCCGGGCTGCGGAGCCTGAACACAAACCTGTCTGCTCTGATCCTCTCTCCGAGCTTCGCCTGTCTGGGCACCGAGTCAACAGAGACAACGTCAGCAGAATACCTCTGGTTTCCCAGAGGGAGGGGGGAGGTCACAGAGCAGCTACACTGACAGGCTTGTGTGTGTGTGTGTGTGTGTGTGTGTCGGCAGTGCTGTCAAGCTGTTTACACGCAGGCACCGCCTGCCTGCGTAGCTTCCTGGAGACAGGTGTCAAACAGGAAGTCAACACCCCGCTCCCACCCTCACCCTCCACCTCCACCTCCACCTACACCCCCACCCCGTCAGAGCTCTCTTCCAGAAGAAGCCTCGGGCCATGCTGGGGCCGGTCAGCTGCAGTCAACCTTGTGTGGCCGTGGAAGACCTCTGCAGGACGTTGGAGAGAAACCGTTCCAGGTTCTCAGAGAAACACACGGAACTGACCGTTCACTGAAGAAACTAGAAGAAACACTGAAGAAACTAGACCAACAGACAACCTCAACCGCCAAACTACCACCTGCTCAGCATCACAGTCTAAAGCTGGACATATCGTAAACGTGATCTCATCTCATACATACATCATCTCCTTCTACTTTGACAGCAGAGTATTTCAGACTGCATGGTGTGCAGAGCTCTGCGGCTGCTGGCTTGTGTTCAGCATCTGTGTGGTTCTGGGAGGTTCTGCTCCACCTCTGAGCCGCGCGTCCTGCTTCCTGTTTCGTCTGCACGTCGATAAAGAGGAAGGAGAACTCAGAGGAGAAGGCAGACCTAGGACGCTTGGACACAACATTTCACCGACAACAGCAATCAAAAGAAGCTTTTAACCCTTACTTCACACATCGCTACCCCTGGTTACCACCTCGTACTATTGACTGTTCAGTCATTCAGAAGTCATTAAGGGGCAGGTAGGGGTTAGACAGTACAGAGACATGTCATTAAGGGGCAGGTAAGGGTTAGACAGTACAGAGACATGTCATTAAGGGGCAGGTAGGGGTTAGACAGTACAGAGACAGGTCATTAAGGAGCAGGTAGGGGTTAGACAGTACAGAGACATGTCATTAAGGGGCAGGTAGGGGTTAGACAGTACAGAGACAGGTAATTAAGGAGCAGGTAGGGGTTAGACAGTACAGACAGGTCATTAAGGAGCAGGTAGGGGTTAGAGAGTACAGAGACAGGTCATTAAGGAGCAGGTAGGGGTTAGACAGTACAGAGACATGTCATTAAGGGGCAGGTAGGGGTTAGACAGTACAGAGACAGGTCATTAAGGGGCAGGTAGGGGTTAGACAGTACAGAGACAGGTCATTAAGGGGCAGGTAGGGGTTAGACAGTACAGAGACAGGTCATTAAGGGGCAGGTAGGGGTTAGACAGTACAGAGACATGTCATTAAGGGGCAGGTAGGGGTTAGACAGTAGAGACAGGTCATTAAGGAGTGGGTATGGGTTAGACAGCACAGAGACAGGTTATTAAGGAGCAGGTAGGGGTTAGACAGTACAGAGAGACTCATGCATGTAACACTGACCTACTTCACACACACACACACACACACACACGTGGTGACCTTCACCCCTACGGCGGGCAAGGAAAGCAAGGAGGGGGGAGGGGTGTGGAGGTCATGCAGGGGTCATACCAGTTCACCCTGGGAAGTGGGCCAGGGGGCCGACATGGGAGGAGCCAAGTCTGCCGGAGGGGAGGGAGGGGGGGGGGAGAGAGGGAGGGGGGAGAGAGGGAGGGAGAGAGGGCAAGGAGGGAAATGGAAAACAGGGAAAACCTACCAAAGGAGAGGAGGGAGAGGGAGAGGGAGAGAGAGAGAGAGGGGGGAGAGACAACAGAGGGAGACTCAGCGGCAGCAGCAGGAGGAGGAGGAGGAGGAGGAGCAGGGGGAGTCAGACAGGGTTCGTTGAGTTCAGCTAGTAAACAAGGGGCTGGTTGCTCACGGTGCATTCCAGCCCCCCCCCCCCCCCCCCCCCCTCCTCTGGGGGATTCCTACACTTTCTGGGGCTGCTGTGTTTCAACGTTTCCATCTCCACTGCCAACGAGCAGGAGGAGGAGCAGGAGGAGGAGCAGGAGAGGGCTGGGTCAGCCCCGGTGCCTGCTCTCGCCCAGAGAGAGAGAGAGAGAGAGAGCGGGAAAACAAACCTCTCCCGGCACTAAGGAGCCTCTCTCTCACCCTGATGTCCACTGTCTACCTGGAGGATATCCTCACCAGCCTCGTCTCCACTTACCATCACTGTGGGGTTGAGCAGTCTGGAGCCACACAGTGAATGAAGACGAAGACGAAATAATCCAAAAGAGCAATAAACCACAGAGCCAGGACCGCCCACCTCAGAGGTGAAGCTGTTGGTCTTCTCAGTGCATCCAAGCACTCTGGAAGCCATCATGTTGGCGCTCACACACACACACACACACGCACGCACACACAGATGCACGCACGCACACTCACACACACACACACACTCACACACACACACACAAAGGAACTTGCCTGACAATTCCCTGAGTGTCTGTTTCTGGCCCCCGGGGGCGTTAAGGTTCACGTTCTCCTGTGGAACGTGAACCTCTGCACACATGTTCTGCATGGCGGTGTGCACCTTGCTGGCCTCAGGTGCGCCACGCCCTGCTCATTCCGCTCTGCTGCTGCCGTCACCACGGAAACCGCATCCCTTTCATCACCAGCCTTCCAATGGAGCTCCCGGCGTTGTCATGGGGATAGGGAAGCTATGGCACATGACCATGGCCTCCTTCAGGTCCTCTGATCCGTCCTCCACAAGGGAAGGGATTAGAATGTGGGTGGGGTGGGGGAGGGGGGCATGAGAACCAGGAGAAGCCGTGGTGGAGGGGGAGGTGGTGGTGGTGGTGGAGGCAGCTCATTCAGTCCCTGTTATCCTTGACATTGAGAACCTCAGCAAAGCGACTGTGGAAGTGTTGAAGATGGTGGAGGTGGTGGTGGTGGTGGTGGAGGTGGTGGTGGTGGAGGAGGTGGTGGTGGAGGTGGTGGTGGTGGAGGAGGTGGTGGAGGAGGTGGTGGAGGTGGTGGTGGTGGAGATGGTGGTGGAGATGGTGACATTGAGAACCTCAGCCAAGCGACTGTGGAGGTGGTGGTGGTGGAGATGGTGGTGCAGGTGGAGGTGGTGGTGGAGATGTTGGTGGAGGTGGTCTGGTTGTTTTTGTTTCCTCCCCATGTCAGATCTAGAGAGGAGGTTGCACATTCCTGAACAGGAGGAGGGCGGGTGGTGAGGACCTTTGAGAGCACCACCCTCCTGGGACAATACAACGGGGGAGGGGAGGGGGCAATGCAACTGCTAATATATTCTGAGGAGATTTTGGTCAAAGTGCTCTCCGTTTTCCAATCACCACACACACACACACACACACACACACACACACGCACGCACGCACACGCACACACACACACAATGGTTACTACGGCGACCCCAGGAACGCTGGGGCCCGCCGTTGTGGAAACGAAGCCCCGGCACGGAACAATGAGCGGCGGATTCCACAACAGAACCCGGAGCAGAACCCAGAGCGGCGGCCCACGGGCCCGGCCAGCTCAGCCTCTCCGTCAGAAGGTAAACAGACGAGTTCTCCCAACTTGAGAAGGAGAACAAGGCACTCCCCTCAATGGCGTGTCATTCTTTGTTCCCGCGGCCTGGGAGTCTACAGCAGACGGTTCCTCCTCAAGAGGGTCCCATTCATGCCATGGGACCCAAAACTCAGGAGGACCTTCCATGCTTCAGTAGCTGGTGAGAAGAAAGGCAGCAGTCTCCAACTCCAACGACCGCCAGCCCCCTGCTCATGGCGGGCGCAGCTCCCCCCCCCATGAGCAGCCTCTGCTCATTAGCAGGCTCTGCTCAGCCACCTGTAGGAGTCCCAGCACCCCGGGCTGCTGCCTCAGCTCAACAAACCACCAGCAAAATGTTCTGCACGCTCCCAGAGGAGAACCATCCTGTCCCAGGATTAGAACCCACATACAGGACGATGTGGTCTGCATGAAGAGGAGTCAGGAGGAGGAGGAGGGGGAGGAGGAAGAGGCTGAACACAGGTCACCAGGTCATGAACAGCCTGTGGTTCATCTCTTCGGGGGGGAATCAGTACGCTTGCATCACGTGGACGATCAGCAGCCAGGGTTCATCAACATGGCGGCCTTGAGGTCAATAAGATCAGTTCACCCGACACACAAGCGCCAGTCATCAGAAAGTTGTGTGGCATCACTGATGTCTTGCATCCTGTGGCGTGACCTCCAGAGAGGAGGCGGAAGAGGAGCGGCAGGAGGTCCA